>JAWNNA010000747.1:0-600000 GCA_035043295.1 Drosophila sordidapex
AATAAATGTTGTTCTATGGTTTCCATTTTCAGTATTAAGAAATTCTCAAGTTCCTATTCCTACCTTCTATATCATAATATGATGTATATATACATTATGTACATGATAAACTTATAGTTCTTAGTTCTCAGTATTGGGAAATTTACTAGTTCTTTTTTTATGTTCTTTATTAAAATATATCATATATATAGCATGATAAACTTATAAATATGAGGTCTTGCCTAAATTGTGGCATTATAAGTTGTGCTATAGTTTGCAGAATTTGGAAAATCCTTTTTCTGTATTATGCTATTGAAATGTACTCGAGTGTGTATAGTTTACATATGTCGACTTCGTTGTATAATGCCCCGATACGCATGAATGAATTCTTTGTTGTTGGGGGACCACAAAGTCCAACGGAACCTGGCAAGTATGCAGCGTACAACGCACAGCGAACAAACACATTGTGCATGATATACACATACGGATGTAAGGCACATACATATATATCTATATGTATACAGTTACATCTATGCTCAATTGATTTGCCGTCAATTTCATTTCGGTTGCGTGAAAACGCAAAAACTGCACAAAAAAAGAGAAAAAGAAAAAAATGGGCAGTCGAAAAACACAAAATACAAATACAGACAGGAGAAACATGACACTAACATTGATGAATTATTATTCCGGCGTGGTCCTTCGGCACACACACAAACACACACACAAATATTACGCATACACACAAACACAAATATTACGCATACGCAGCGTGTGTCAAGCCAAGTTGAGGCCGCCTGTCAGCAGAGTGTGTTTTGTGCCTCATGCTTCAGTCTTTGCCTCTGTTTCTGCCACTGGCACTACCCGCTGTCAAACCGCAATCATTCATCATGCTGCAACAACAACAACAACAGCAACAACAACATGTTGCTCTGCTTTTAGCCCACCTGACCCTTTTTCGCCTTGACATCGATATGTTGTTTGATATACACTTTGCAACGCGCCGACATCGTTAATGTTAATGTTATTCTATCTATTGTCCATCTCTGTTTCAGCCAATACCCACTCTCTCCCCCTCTCTCTGTCTCTCTTTCTCTCTCTCTCTCTCTCTCTCTCTCTTTCTCTTTCGTTTGCCCAACACAGATAGCAGTTTTGTGTAACTGGCGCAAATCCCCAAGAGCTTTGTAATCCATCAATTCGTTCAAACAAGTAGCTTCAACACTTTTATGGGTGGCGTGATATATGTATAAATACATATATATATATGTGTGTTTATGTATTTTTTTGTGTATATATACATAGTGTATGTATCTTCATATATATTTCATGCTTTCAAGCAATGCCCAGAGGAAGCTGCTACTTATTAAAGGCAGTAAGCTGAACTCCCAAAAAAGGGTTGTTAGTTGAGATTGAATATTTGATAAAATTATGCAGTGTTTGCAGTTGCTACTCCGTAGCAGTAAGAGCAAGATTTATATTGAAATATGAGAGAATTGTAATAGCAGCACAAGTAGCATGTTCCTTTGCGTAGTCTGATAACATCTCTTGTAGCAGCTCTCGTAGCAACTCTCTTAGCAGCTCTTGTAGCAGCTGTCGTAGCAACTCTTATAGCAGCTCCTGTAGCAGCTGCGCGGAGCAAAAGCATAAAACAAATATGCAATTGCTGTAGCAGTAGCACAACTGCTAGAGTTCGACTGCTACGCTCTGATTTTATGTGCTATTGCTACAATTACAGAGAGCACAATTTAAATTTGTTTGCTCTTGCTACTGCTATTGCTCTTGACAGAGCAGAGCATAACAGGACAAAAGCGCATTTCATTGCTATTGGCTCTGCTATTGCTCTGTTGAAGTGCGTAGCAATAGCAATAGTAAAATTAAAAACTACAAAAGAGCGTAGCACTTTCAATTACTGATTTTATGTGTGCGTAAAGCCTTAGCTGAAATCGATATTAATATCAAAGATAAAGTTAAACATCGAGCTGCAAATTTGTGTATTATACACTCCTGAATATTCTTATAAGTTTAACTATCAATTTCAGCTCTCAATAAGAAAAGTTTTCATTTCAAATTGCTCGCTTTAACTCTTTGGCAATTATGCTCTATGGATTTCTTGATACAGCTGTGAGAGCTATTATAAATCTTTCTTATCAGCAGATTTGCAAGCAATTTAAATAATTTTATTGGCAATTTATTCGCTTACAAATTTGCCCATTTGGGCCAAGAAAACCAGCTATGGAAAAGTTAAACAGCCACTGGAAAGAAAAGAAAAGAAAATGCTGAAAAGTCATTAAAAATCATTTGAAAGTGCTTAGAGTGCAATTATGCTCAACGTTTGCGGCTCATTATGCTCGGCACAGGGAAAAGGAACACGAATTATGGCCAATGCATAATGGCCATTAAAAGTTTTCCTTTTCTCTTTTTTTCTTTCCTTTTTTCTGCTTTCTTTATTTTGTTGTCTGTCCAGGCAATCTGAAAATGGAAACAAGCTGCGAAAAGCAGAGCATGAAAAAGTGGAAATACATAAAGAAATGAATACGAGAACATTAGACCAAAAACTTTTACAATAATCATTTGGAAAGCGACGACTGATGGCCAGCAGCTCGTCCTTGGCCAGGACACACACACACGCACACACACCCACACACACACACACACAAATGGAATAACTACACAAAACCAAAAAATGAAACTGAGAATTTACGGCGAAGGGGAAGAGAACACTGCTTGTCGATGACTAAATACTCTTTCAAATACCCTTTCAAATCTGTCCAGACTTAACATATATATATATAGAAGTTATATGCTATATTAAACCGATCTGGAGGCAGTACTTCAAGTTTCATTCGAGCTTAAAAGCTGATGCTTATCTGGATAATATATATATCTAATGTGGTCTTGTCTTCTTCGATGCGTTACAAGTTTGATAAGTATATTGATATACACTCTGCAAGGGTATAAGTAACGGGAACTCGGATAGCGAATGCAGCCGAGCAGAGCTCCGCAACTGCGCGGCTGTCAATACAAAAGCGAACAATTAGATGGCTGGCAAAACAAGAAAAAACAATGGGGGGGTGGTGATTGGGGCAGCTATATTCAGCTCAACAACTGGCTGCCAATGACAGTGAGCCAGCGGGCAGCACGGGGAGGACAAACAACAAACAACAGGTAGGCAGAGGGGCGGGCAGAGGGGCAGGCAACAGGCAAACAGCGAATCGTCCTTCTGAATTATTGAGCGTGCAACTTGTTGAAAATCCAAGGATGTAAAGGAGCCAGCTACCTACACACACATATATATCTGATATATATATATAGATATATAAATATACAGCCACACAGCTACACACACACACACATATGCAACTTTAATTTACTCATTTTGAAAAATGGAAAATGCGCCAAGTTATTTGCCCAACGGGAATCCTAAAAGTGCTGTCTGCGAAGAGATGCCTAATGAAAAACGCAACAACAAAAAAAACAAAAACAATTAAAAACTTCTGCGAAAACTTTTTAAAGAATCCGCCCAACAAAATGTGGATAATCTTATGGATTTTGAGTTGCTCGCAGCGGCGAAGGGGGGCAGCAGATGTCTGCTGAAGAAATTTTAACTGTCGCTTTTCATTTCCATATCCATCTGGGCTAATTGTCCAGGTGCGAAGGGTTTTCTTTGGAATTTAAGCGGCCACAAAAGGCATCCAACAAGTTTTCAGACATTTTTCGCAGCAGATTCATTATGAATGAAATTACAATCTGGTTAATTTGAGCAAGTTACTCGGATCTTCATTTGGTTCATTTTGGTTTAATGGGCTTTAAATTGCTCAGATTTATATTTTTATATTAATTTTTTTACAATGTTGAATATATAATATCAATATTGGTAAATAGATATTGATTTGCTTATCCGTATTGACAAACTTCCTGTTGAATAATTATCTATATTCGATTGCCAATTTCAATGCCAATTTATTATTTATTCACTTGCAGACAATGTTGCAATAGAGATGGCCAAACTTTCACGACGTGCGTCGTCGTCTGCAGCAACGCCGTCAACAGCAACAACAACAGCAACAGTAAGAACTGGAACAGGAACAGCAGCAACTGCAACTGCAACAAGCACAACTGGAACAACGACTGTGAAACATGCTCGAGCAGAGCAGCAACTGCAGCGCATTACACGTGCATCCGCCTCAGCCTCATCCTCATCCTCCTCATCCTCATCCTATTCCTCCTCCTCCAACACTGACTTTGCTGCCTTTGTCGATCCGAATGCAATTGTTGCCTCAGAGGATTCATCGTACTCAGCACCCGTTTCCGCATCCGCATCCTCATCCGCATCATCATCGTCATCGTCGGCGCACTCGCATTACTCGAATAGCAACACTGCCTCGACAACAGCGCCAACGGCGATTTACGCCCACGCCCGCACCACCGCCCCTGTTACGGCCACGCCCTATATGCCACTGTTGCCGCCCGGCGAACGCAATCTGACCGAGGCGGAAAATGCAGCGGAACGGGCACGCATCCGCCAGGAGTTCTTTGCCACCTATGACGTGATGACGGGCGTACGGATTGCGGCCACCCTTGGCGGCTTCTTTGGCCTGATGGTCTTCCTCATCGTCTGGAAGAGTCGCAGCAGCAGCAACGAGACGCTCAAGGTGCTCAAGGATCCCAAAATGGCAGCCGTCGCCGCCGTCTGCATGCAGGAGGAGGAGGAGCGGGAGCTGCAGGAGGCCATCGTCGCCACTGGCATGTCCATCTATCCGGATGAGTATGATGCACTCGTCTATCGACGGCAGCGCATGCTCTCCCTGGGCAATGTGAGTGCGCCGCCGTTGCTGAATCGCGGCTATCGCTGTGCCTCCGTGGGTAAGTCAATGATTCTACACTGTACACTTCTAAAGTTCGATTTTTTTCTGGTACACTCGAAGAAAATCTTATTTAAATTGTATTTGTCATCTGCAGGTGGTGTTGCTGTGCCCGGTGCGACTGGTTATAGCTATCTGCTGGAGCCACCGCGTCGATTTTCCTATTCGGCACTCTCCGCTGGAGGCGGTGCTCCTGGCGCACCTGGCAGACGGAAGAGCGGCTCGGAATCGTCGCGCATCTTCAGCAATTATCCGATGGGCGGCAGCTTTGGCACAGATGATTACTTTATGGAAACGGAGGATGAGCTGGACAACGAGGAGTATATGCAGAGGGACGCACACGATCAGGAGGAGGAGCAACTGCATCAGCGCACAGATTCCACGCGCAGCAAACCGGGGTTTCTGTCCGTCCCAATGGCGGTGAGTGAGTGAGCGTGAGAAAGAGACAGAGAGAGATAGACGGAGAGAGATAGACAGAGAGAGAGAGAGAGAGAGGAAGAGACAGAGGAAGAGACAGAGGAAGAGACAGAGGAAGAGACAGAGGAAGAGACAGAGGAAGAGACAGAGGAAGAGACAGAGGAAGAGACAGAGAATGAAAGAGAGAAAGAGAGAGAGTTGATATAATGAATTGGAATGGTCATTTATTAAAAATTCACTTACTCAATTTGAAAGCAGATTTAAAGCTGAGTGATGGACTATAAAATACCTCGTGAAAAGTGTTCTATTTAAAGTACATAGCAGCTAAGTCAATATTAAAATATAAAATATAAATATTTACCAAAGTCATTCATCGCATTCTATGTTAACAACCCAGGAAGTCAGGCAAACAATCTGCATCCTCTCAGCCAGCTAATCCCTATCAGTTTATAAACTGTAGAATATTGTACAACTGCCGATAACTGCCGCAACCTAATCAAACTAATCACACTGGATCAATATCATGCCATATCAATTGGTAGACATACAACTGTGTCTTTCATTAGTATCGGATATCAATTTTATCGATACTCGCAGAATGAGCGCAGTTATCGATAACAAGAAAAAAAAACTTGGTATACAAGAACTTTGATTCCAACTTTGATGTTTGCAGCTCTTTTAATCTTTTATAACGGATAGATAGGGAAACCACGCTATATCAAGAGGGTTATTGATGCTGATCAAGAAAATATATTCCCTATGGAGTGCACTATGCTTTTTCCTACTACTTGACTATTTATTGTACATTTTGAATCAGATTAATAAAATAAGGTGAAACAATATTTCCTCTTCGTTCTTTTTATATACAAACAAAAATTAATAAACGTCAAATCTGCTGAGGGTTTTTTCTTTATATAAGCAATGTTAACCAATCCCAACTCATCGTCTCATCCACGACAGGGTCACGATTCGCGTCGGAGCAGTGCGATGACCTGTTGCAGCACTGATAGCTCCTACCTGGAGCGACGGACCTCGGCCTACACGCTGGGCATGAGCAATCTGCCGCCGACGCTGCAACGGAAGCTGTCGACTGCATCGCGCACATCGAGCATAGAGAACTGGGACTACTACTATCCGGACATACAGGTGATACAGCCGACGCCAAAGGCATCGCCCTGTCCCTCGGAGCGGAGCATACACGAACAGTTGCCAATACCAAGTGTCAAGAAACGGGACAGTCCGATTGGATTGGGTGCGCCCAGTTTTAAGCCTAAGCACAGCATTGTGTCTTATGATCCGGACAGTGCGCATGCCGGACGCAAGCAGCAGATACACTCGATCAGTGCGGATACTGTCGATGTATATCCGTACAATCAGACGACGCAGCTGTCTTCGGATGGTGTGGACGATGTGGTTAAGCCGGTGCAATCGGCACCACCCATCAGCCAGGCGCAGCAAGCGTTCCATTTCTGCGAATCGCCGTCGGAGGAGCTGCGTCTGGGTGTGCGCCGCAAGCTGACGCTGGTCGAGCTGCAGCGCAACGTGGAGAGCAATAACAATAGCTATCCTTACACAGCAAATGCCGGAACGGGAGCGGGTACAGCAGTCGGAACGGGAACGGGAACAGCAAACGGAACAGAAACAGGCACAGCTCCGGCCACGTCCAGCAGCATTAGTGTTGATAGCACGCCGGTTAGTTTGGATCGCCTGGAGCGGAATGGCAGCGGCGCCAGTGGTGTCAGCTTGGGCAAGGTGCTGCAGCAGGCGCTGCTTCAGGATGGCAAGCGGGCGCCGCTCGCCTCGTTAAGTTCCTTTAAGATCTCGTCGCTGGAGTGCGGCGACTCCGAATTGCGCTCCCTCGATGAGGACTCGGTGTTTGGCGTGGCGGAGGACACCGATGATGATATGCAGCAGTTGAGTAGCGACAGCGAGGAGCAAATTGTGCCGGCAACGATGCCCACAATAGATGCCCATCAGCTGCCCGGCAAACGTCTGAGCATGGGTGCTGTGCCCGCCGCAGTTGCCGTTGGCTTCATGGGTGCACGTCCTCGTCGTCCGCTGCTGCAACGACATCGCACCATTGGCAGCTGCGCCCGCAATACAGCAGCTGCAGCTGCTCCTACTCCACCACCGCTGGAAACTCATTTCGGTGCAGTGATCAGCAGTCCGCCACAGCGTCGAGCGCAACTGTTGCAGCAGCACAGCGATCCGCAGACAACGACGACGACGACAACAACGACAACGACGACCACAACGACCGAGGAGGATACCTGTCCCACGCTCAACACAGAGCTGGGCTTGCTCGAGGTGGCTCCCTCGGGTGGTGGTGGTGTTGGTGGTGGCGGGGAATCTACACAATATAGCAGCCTCAATACGGTCATCAGTGTGGGTGAACATTCGCCAACAAGTCCACATCTTGCAGCAGTTCCAATTTGTAGTAGTAGACTGGTCCACGATCCGTGCGGCTCCTCCATATCGGATTCGGTGATAGCACGGCCGCCAACCATTTGCATGCCCAACTCGCTCAAGGAGCTCATTCTGCGCGGCGCCAGCAAAAGTGCCCACAATCTCAGTTTGCACAGCGGCGAGATGACAGCGATGACAGCGACGCCAGCTGTTATACTGGAATTGCCACTAATCCGACTGCCCACAGATGAGGATGAGGAGGATGCAGCGATTGTCGATGGGGCTGCGAATGTGGAGTTGGACGAGGAGGAGGAGGAGGAGGAGGAGGATCCGGATCCAGATGCAAGAAGCGATGATTCCCGGTCGCGTGATCCCAGCCTGCCCGGCTCGGCCAGAAAGTGGTCGAAGGAGACGCTGTTCTAGCCCAGTTTGTTGCCGCGGCTGTTCCATTCAAGAGCTTAACAACTGACTTTTTAGGCTAGACCACAAAAAACAAAAAATCAAAGAAACGAAAAATGAAACACTGCTAGAAAAACAAGTGTAACTTTAACTACAAAATGAGTTTGTTAAAATGCGCTATTTCCACTACAATATAACGGTATTGAAAAGGAAAATGAAGAAATTATTGATCAAAATACACTGTTATTTTGGGTCTTCCAATTGTTGTTAGTGAAAATCGCCCGAATTATTTATATTGCAGTGGAAATAGAGTAAGCAAAAAGATTGGTTTGGAAAAGAGAACGAAGGAAAACCGCTAAGAAAAGAGAAAAGAAGAGAAATGTAAGAGAGTAAGAAGAGATTAGAACAACAACGTATTCGTACTTAGAGACTGTTGTCTATTAACTGTTAATAGAACTCTAAAAGTTAAGTAGTGATATTCGGATTTATTTTTCACACTATACCTATTAAATACAAACATGTAAATGCGACAAGTGTATATTTATATACACAACACAGCAAATGTTTATACATATATATATATATATATGCGAGATATATGTATATATATATATTTCTATATATGTAGTACTCGTAGAATGCCAGCAGCCAGCAAGCAGCCGATATCAGTCTCCCTTAATCATTATTTCAATCATTATTCTACTAGTGTCTTAAACAGCAGCTCTGCAACATGCAACATGCAACATGCAACAAGCAACAAAATGAACAATACTGGAAGTATTGTGAATTAGAATTTTATATAGATTGCACACAAATGAAAAATACTTTACAACTGATGTACACTGACAGAAACAGAAGCCTACAAAAATATACACACAAATATATATATATATATATACATAGATGAGAACTTTAAGACCTCGGATAAGCGTTAGACGAACTATTGCTGTTGCCTACTTTCTAATTTTATAAATTCTTTATTCCCTTCCTTGCCATCTAGAAACTCGAAACTTGACTATTCTCAACAAACCATTCTTGGAACCATTAACTTCAACTGAAATTGAGACAAATTCAAAAAAATGCAAAAATTGTTGAAAATAAAAAAGAATACTATAATAAAAACTAGTTGTTGTCAAAGGAAAACATATAGATATATATATATATATAGATATATATTTAAAGAAAACAAAAAGAGTAAATATAGCGTTACTTGAGCATATGTTTGAATAGTATGAACAATTTCCTAACTCATCCCACCTACGCATCTCTATTTTTCTATGAAAATGCATTTGCTCCACAAGTGAGAAAAAGTTATAGCAAATTAATGAAGGTATTATTAATGATAAAACACAAAAAAAAACCAAATTTGAAATCAAAATACAGAAATAATTATAGAGAAAAACGAAAAATATATGTAATATGTAATATGTAATAATGCAAATTGAAACTAGAGCTGCATTTTGTCGTTTGTGGGGAGAGGAGTACTCAACGAAGACCTATTCGAGACTTTCTCACATGCCTGAGCCTAATTTGTACCTATCCTATTGCATAAGTGTAAATCCAGATCTATTTAAATATTTTTGCATACTAGTAAGTATTTTATACGATGCAACAAATGAAAAAGTATATAGAAACCAAAACAACAACAACTCAACTGGCGCCTAGGAAACGGTATATCAAAATTAATAACAAAAATCAACAAAAACATATTCTTGCAAAAAAAAAAAAATATTTAATTGTTGGTTATATGCTGAAGTATAAATAAAAACAAAAGTTAAAAACGAAAAACACATAGCAGCGTTAGATTTGTTTCAAATAAGTATATATATATATATATATATATATATATATATAATGTAGCTATATATAAATATATATTTGAAAGCAACACAAAATTGTATAAGTCGAAAAAGAAAAAAAAACGTAGCAGAACCAATTGTTAAACCTAAGCTTATAACAGAGTTAAGACCCAACATTAAAAAACAAAAAACAAAAACCAAAAAACCAAAAAAAAACCAAAAAAAAATCGAGCTGTTGTATTAAATGAACAATAATAATTAAATGAAAAATGTATTGGAAATGGTTCAACAATTCATGGGAAATACTTTACGAAGGTTTATTTGATTCGAAATACTCTGAATACTCTTTTGTTGTGCCGTTTTCTTTTATACTTTTGTACTAATACAATCTTCTTATAAGTATTTCACAAAACTTCCAAACTTCTAATTTCCAAATGTACCTTTAGCTAAATTTCAAAATCACAATTTGGCAAACACCATGAAAAGCAATGAAAGCAATTGAAAAAAGTTTACTATTAAATATGAAGTTATGAAGCCAAAGAGCTATTCAAAAAAAAACTTAGTTAAATGTTATACATATATAAAACAAAAAACAAAAAGAAAAAACAAAAAAAAAACCAAATTGATGTAAATGTTAGCGATATTATTGAGATATGTGACAAAAAACGAAAGAAACAAAATAAACCAAATGAAAAAAAAAATATACACAAAAGTTGGCAAGACAAAGACGTTTTCATTTTATGGTGGATTATTATTATTGCAGACTTAGTATCTATATTTGGTGGAGTAATCCTTGGGTGAGACGACTAAGCCACGACCTTTGCGTGCGCCACGATAAACCGTCTCCACAATGTCAATCATTTCCTGTTTATCCTCCAGCGGCCAATTGATTTTATTATTGTTGCCAGTGCCCAAATCAATCATGATGTGTTTGTTACGGAAAAAGAACATAACGGTGCAGGGATCGTATAATTCGTACATTTTATTAAAATCCGGCACCTCCGTGATGTCCACCAAATAGATGACCGCAAAATTCTTAACCTTCTCCGCAATGCTGTACATCACCTCATCCATTTTCATGCACGCCGGATCCCAATCGTGTCCGAAACGAATGACCTACAAAAATGTGGCAAGTGTTAATAGAAAAGTTTTTTTTATTTATTGAGACTCCGCATCGGGTTTGACTTGTATACGTTTATGATTATTATTTTTTTATTTACTTACAACGACGCGGTCCTCCTCGGAGAGTATGGCCTGGTCCACTTGCCAGCCATTGTGTAAATGCGGCAGCATATACGACATCTTTGTTTTGTTTGTATTTATATATTTACAGAGGAAAGAATAAAATGTAAACAAATTCCAAGTGAATTCGGCTGATTAGCAATAAGTGTGACCGTTCGCTTGTTAAACATGCAATCGGCGCTGTTATCGATAAGTTCAAGTGAGCGGTAAAGCGCTGCCAACTTATTATTATTATTGCGCGCCAAAAGTGTTCAAATTCAAAAGAAACCACGGGGAGTCTTTAATAAATACGTGTCATATTAGCCGTAACTAGAGTTTGTAGTTGGTGTCGTTAGTCAGTTTAAATATCGGCGCTGTTCTCTAAAAGTGTATGTGAGCAGTAAAGTGCTTCCAACAAATTATTATCATTGCGCGCCAAAATATTTAAATTCAAATGAAAACCCAACGAGGCGTGTTTAAAAAATACGTGTTTTATTAGCCGTAACTAGAGTGTGTGATTGGTGTCGTTGGTCAGTTCAAATACTTTAGCTTAAAGTTATCTATATGCTCCAGTACCTTAACAGTCATCTCATTAAGATACTCATCCCGACTTTGCGGCGAATAGTCGGGCAAACTGCGCCTTGAAACATAATGATTTGGCAAGTTGACTTTATGCCGTCCAATCGACTTGATGATGAGCCACAAAACATAGAAACTGAACCACACCGTAAAGTATAACGGTATATACCAGAGCTTGCGACCAATATAGAAGTAACTGTACTTCTTTACACGTGGCTCTGGTGGTGGTGGTGGCGGAGGAGGTGGTGGCGGTTCCGTTGGTGGTGGCGGCGGTGGTGGTGGTGGTGGTGGTGGTGGAGGCGGCTCCACATGATGATGATGATGATCATCGTAGATCAGCTCGGGATACGAGACTTCCGGAAAGTGGGGATAAGAGGGAAAGGTGTCATGATCGGGGTAATGATCGGGATAATGATCGTGATGATGATCGTCGTGCTCAAAGTGCGGTGCTGGATGTGGATGCTCCGGATAATCGTGATCGTGATCGTGATCATGATCGTGATCAGCTGGCTTTGGTGCTGACGAATCCGGATGCGCTGCGAGCCAGCCTGGAGGAGGTGTTGCATACTCCATTTGAGGATCGTATCGATTGTCATCGCTCGCCTGGCCTCCATTACTATCCAAGGTGGGCAGTGGTCCAACATCGCCAGTAGGCTTGGCATCATTGCCCGCATCGGAAGCGCCATCATCGCCGCCAGCGCCAGCCGCATCCTTGCCTGCCTGATTGTTAGTCGGTGGTAAATTATCCTGTGCACTCGCAGGCAGCACACCAATCGTATCATCATTGCCCGGATCATCATCCGGTGGACCAGCGGACATCGTACTCATTGTGCTGGCAGACGTAGCCTTTTCTCCATCAGCTGGCTTGGAATACAAATAGCCGGAGGGGTTAATAGCAGGACCAGGATAAACATAACCACCACCCGATGCGGGTGGCAAATAACTTGTAACTACATCCGAGGGTTGACCCGTCTTGGTGTCATCCGATGGTGTTGGATATTTGGTATTGAGTGGCGGAAAGGAGAATATATCCTTGGGTGGCACATAAGAAGGCACCACATCGGAGCCAGCTGCTAGTTTGCCATCATAGTGGTCGTGATGATTCTTAAATAGGGTTGAGGCGACTGCTTGGCCAGGCGCAAAACGATCCGTAATTTGATCTGGGAATGGAAGGCAATTTAAAATAAAGTATATCAAAACTTAAGCCATATTTCAACTAACCCCGTCGATAGCCTTGTTTGGGCGCCTGGTAGCGATTGACCTTGGGCCGATTGCGATGCTGGGCGGGACGCGACTTAGGCTTGAACGGCTGTGGTCGTCCACTCTTTACCATTGGCGTTATGAGCTGGCCAAAAGGATAATTGGTGCGATAGTCGACGGCACGTCCAGTGGCGGTGGCTTCCACCAAGCCAACGGGTGGCCCCTCACTCGAAGACTCTTCCTGCTCCTGTTCCTGCTCCTGTTCCTGCTCCTGCTCCTGTTGCTGTTCCTGTTGCTGTTCCTGCTCCTGTTGCTGTTGGTGCGATGGCGTAACAAATACGGAGGGTTCATCCGCCGGCTGATGATTGTAAGGTATGGGCGGAGGCAACGAAGTCGTCGTTGTCGTTGTTGTGGATACCACATTATTGGTTGAATTGAAGCTGGAGGGGATTAGTGAAATATTTCAAATATGATTTGAAATAATTGGTTTTTACATTTATAAAACATATATACAAATATTTATTTGAAAAAACTACGGCTATTCGGCAGGCAACAGCCAAACTCTTTTACAGAGTGCACTTGTTGGTTAACTCACATTTTTGGAAAGATCAAATCCGTATTGAGCGCTTTATAGATGCGCGGTCCTTGATCCGCACCCTCACTGCTGCCACTGACCACAACCTGTGAATAGCCGTCAATGCCAAGGATCGTGGCAAGCAGCAGGATTAGGCCCAAAAGCAGCGCACATTTTGCGCTGGCCTCTCTCATTATATATATTGTGTATATATATATATATATTTATGTATTAACCACAGGACACTGTTTATTTATCTATATATATATATATATATATATGTATATATTTTATTTTATTTTATTTTATTTATTTCCGCACTCGTCATTTCCGCTTTTTGGTGCTCCGTAACTCTGCGTCTGCAATGCGCCGCGCGAAATTCTCGAATCGAGTGGAAAGCAGTTGCCGGATTGGTTTTATTCGTCGCATTCTTCGGCTTGGTTGTTGTCCAAATGTCGTGCATGGCTGGTATTTGATTTCATTTTTTCATGACCCACTTAAGGTGCTACTAGAAGTGATCTATATACGCGATATACATATATGCTACATAATTATCATCCACAGACTCTTAGGCCAGCGAGGTTCGTTCTATGCGCAGCACTTTCATTTAGCCGTGTTTGTCGCCACACAGGTGCTAATTAATTGTTACTCCACATATCGGTTGGTCAGTTGGATCTGCCGTTAGGTTCTTTAGCGTTCACGTCGCATTCCCTTAGCCCTCCTTCACGAGCCCTCCATTCTTGTAGCCAAGTCGTGTGCCTGCAATTTTCGCAATCGATTAGAAAGCTATTCATTGACAGAACTATCTATGCCCACAAAATGTCCAAAGCCGTCCACAGAATTGTTATGGAAAATATATATATGAAAATATTTAAATTTTAGGCTTAAAATGCATATTTATATTAGCCCAATAAAAAATGTGAAGCATACTGTTAGACGTTTTAATTTTACAGGAACTTGCATAGCGGAAAACTGCAGTGAAAAGAGTGATGGATACTTGTAAGGATATGAAGGATATTAAAACTCCTTACGAAAATTGCTCTAAGTTGGCCAAGAACGAACTCTATCGTACAGCATTCAAGGGTCAGCTAAAAACCCAAGCAATAATCAAAATTTCACTTCAGGTCTTAGGACACCGAGACGAAATCACAAAATCATGGTTATCTGGATTTGAATGTCCTTTGGCCAGCTAGTAGAGCTGGCTATAAACAAATTTTAGACATTAGTCAAAGGAGAAGATATAGCCAAGCTAAAAGCCATTTTTTTTTTTTTAAATTCTATTAACTCAGCTGTTTGTAGGACTTCATATTATATTATTCGAACCGGCAAGTACGGATTATCTCTGGTCAAAAGTACATGGGTTTAGTCCTTGAAATGGCCAAGTTATAGCGGATTTTTATATTTTTCGAAATTTCTCTGACCCACCCCCTTTTTTCTTCTCTAAATGCGAGTTATGGCTTATAACTATTAAAACGCCTTGCAAAAACAGCTGTAACTCTGTCAAATCCCTAAGAATCGCACGGATCAACTCTATAATGGAGATAAGAACCAAAATTCCTGCAAAAAGAAAGATATCTAGACATAAATAAATAAAAGCCATGGGATTAATGGTGATGCTTCAAATGCATGGATGTGGGTCACAAAGATGAACAAGTTGACTCTCGAGTATGGCGTGCCAGAGTCCATTAGCACCCAGTCAAGCGTGCAATGCATTATTGATACAGCTCATTTACAAAATTCGAAAAAGTAAGCAGTACTCAGATACTTAGAGGTAGAGTGGAGAGAGAACTGGTTTCTGGCCAGAACTTTTACTTGTTTACAAGTTGGAAGTTGTCTCCATTTTGGTAATAATACGTATAGTTCATATAATAATTGCAAGTCTTTTAATGTTAGTACATAAATGATTTGTCATTGAAACAAGGAACAATAAAATCGAACGCTTTACAAACTAGCAATCAGTTGAAACGATGTGGCAATAATAGATTATTCAAATATTCACAGAGACAAAATTATAAAATTCACTTGTTTTTTTGTTTGTGCAATACAAATAATAATAATAATTAAAAGTGAACGGAATTTATTGAATAAATATATACACAGAGCCGTGGCACTTTGGCTGGCGTCTTTTTTTCATTTGGTACTCGGCGTTAATCGGTGGAAAAAATAGTTCAGTTTTAGAACGGCGAATTCATGCCCAGCTTGGTGCCAAAATCGAGGCGCGCCCTTCGCTGATAACGCGCATTGACTCTGCAAGACAAACGCAATTAAAAATACTATTAAGATATTTGGAGAAATAAATATTTATACTTGTTCTCCTGCAGTTTGGCTAGCTCGCTGGTGAGCTGACTGAGCAGGCTGCTGCCAAAGAGCACGAGTATGGGCAGCCACAGCTGTGGCAATAGCTCCGCCAGCGAATCATCCAACACCATTTGGAGGCCACAGATGAAGCCGTGGAGCAGCAGCAGCGCCAAACAAGTCATCGCCCAAATGCGATTCCTAAATGGATTGCGCTGCCAGAGCGCATGATCCCGATGCACAAACGATATCGAGACGAGCACTGTTAAAGAGAAAGAAAAATGAATTATTATGTATAATGATATCGGATGACACCCAAAGCGACACCATCTGAGAAACGAAGAAGGGCATAGGCAACAACTAAGCTGATGAGAGTCATTAAGTCTCGGCTCTCATCAATAACGATTTATGTTTAGTCATGGGAAAGAACAGATTCCTCATCGGTCTCCTGACTGAACTAAGCAGTATACTAAGAAATCAGCTAACAAAACTAGGGATAGTCAGTAATGAACTTTACAGATCTTGTGATAATGAGAATGAACTCTCAAAGCAGACTGCCTCAGTTAGACAAAGATGTTGTAACCTAGGAAAAACATGACTTAGATTCGAAAGATATCGAAACCCTCAAAGATGCTCGCATCAGTGCAGGAATTAAGTTAGATTGATCTAACCAGAAATCATTACCGAAATGTAAGAGTACAGCAAACAAAGCACAGCTGCGCGCTATATACAGGCACTGATAAAAGTCCGCTTCACCATCCGAATCCTCCACGTCCTGCTCCAATTCAGCAGAGCTGTTGTCTTCGTCCACGCGACTGGACAACGACTGCGTCATGCACATCCAGTAGCCAACTAGCTGAAAGAAACAGTCTCTATTATAATGCCGATATATATTTATAATGAAATGCACAACACTTACCACAGTAAGAACGGGCACGAGGAATTTGCAGCCATAGCACCACATGACAAAGGCAAAGGCACGCGAATCGTAGTCGGTTTGCTTCTTGCTGGTGGCACGATTCATGATCTTTGGATCGAGATCGATGTGCGCCAGCGAGATGGCAATCAACGGCACCGGCACACACATCAAGTAGATGCCCAGCAGTGGCGTGAGTAACGGCGGCAACGAAAGACACGCACAGAGCACATTCAATATGGAAATGGAGCCGGCACAGCATGCCCAGAACTGTATGGAATTCCAGAGGCCCAGTGAAAAGCGACGCGACAACTCAATGATGGCAACTAGCGACAAGGGATCATCGCGACAAATGGCTATCGAGCACGGCAGTGAGTTGAGCAGCCGGCTCAAATAGATGGGTGACACGGTGTACGCCGGCGATTGCATGGCTCGAGCAGCGCCACCCGACTCGAGCAACTGTTCGCTGGCAAACGGTTCTGGTTCATCCGTGGAGGATTTACTCCGCTGCTGATAGTGGAGCTTGTTGTGCTGGATATTGGTCTCCGTGTAGGCATCGACATCCTGGCAGACCTGCGGATACAACGGCTCCACAGCAATGCTGCAATCTGCTTGCAGAAATATATTGGCATTATCATTGCTCGCCGAACTGCCCAAGCAGACGACAATCTCTCCGTAGGATTGCATAATGTCGAGCATTTGACGAGTTGCCTCCGCCGAGCAGTCTGTGAAGAGGGACACTTGCAATGGGACATTATCCACCTGCTCCAGATGCGGACGTATATTCTCAATGCCACGCGGCAACTTTGCACGATTGGACATATCGAAATTGATGGGTGCACTCTGATCCGTGCTCTCCGTCAGCGTGCTCAGCGATCGACAATTCTCATCCATGGCCGAGTCTAGAGAATGACGCTGATTGTGTCGCTCAGAATTGGGTTCATTTTCAAAATTCAATGCCTCATTCTCGGCACTCTGCTCCAGTTCATCCTCATCCATTGGAGCATTAGCCTGCTCACATTCCTCTGGATTGGAGATGGCACCGGGCGCCGAGCAACTGAGCGTTTTCGACGACTCCAAATTGTTGAGCGGCGGACTCAGCAAATAGCTCAATTTGGGACCATCGCTGGCATCACCTACAAGATCAGTGCATGCAAACAAGGCTTGTTCACTGGATGGATTGATAGCAACGTTCGTGGTGGTGGTGGTAGTGGTGTCGGTGATAGTGGTGCTGGTTGTGGTTGCTATGGTTGTGGTGGTTGCAATGGTTGTGGTTGTGGTTGAATTATTCTCATGCATTTTACCAGCAGTCTTTGATGACTTGGAGGCGACAACATTTTCTGTCGCCTCCTTTGCCTTGCTGGCTGCAGCTGGCAACTTTTCGCGTTCCTCCGGTTCGCTCAGCAGCGAAATGTGACAATTCCAGCCGGACTCGAGGCCCATCTTCTCGGAGAAGACACGCGAGCGCAACTCATTCTCCTTGCTGAAGTGCACAAAACGAATGCAGGCGCGTTCCAGCCGCTCGACGAGATGTACGATATCGTTTTGGGCCTGATACTGCATGGTGACCATGCCAATGAAGACCTGATGGCACTGCATCTCAAAGCAGCCCTCCACATCGTTGCAGTCCTCGTCCTTGTTCTCCGAGAACAGCAGCGAATCGGTGCTAATGCTGTGACTCAATTTCACATGATGACCACCCTGGAAATCACAGTGGGATTTATCCACATGTTGCATACGCAACTTGGACTCGGGTGGCAGTTCCAAGTATGCAATCTGCCCATTGCCGTGCAGTGGTCCACTCAGTGCTCCGTGGATGCCATGACGCAGCGGACGATAGGCGAACGCTGTGCAATACGAGGTTAAAGCGCTGCGCTGGTAAAAGTCCAAGGCACGTTTGCGATCCTGCGGCGACAATGGTCGCAGATCCTTGCCATCCCAGAAATCATCGCAGCAATCGAGTATTATGTCTGCGGTGCCCTGTGTAAATAGCGACAAATATCCGCCAGGATTCTCACGCATCACCACGGATAACGAGTGCGGAAATGGCACCTTCACCTTTGTAGACAGTTGCAGTTGTCGCGCAAAGCGAATATCCCGACGCACCACATCCGGTTGCTGTAAAAGGAGAAGTGGGAACGTTAGAAGCAAAATATATTATACATATATATTCGTGATCACTTACCAAATGCCTGTAGCTGGCCAGTTGGCCCTCGAGCGCAAAGCGATCCGTTGCATGATTGGTGAATCCAATTTGTTTGGCCAGCTCGCACAGACAGCGTCTGATTGAACAAATCGCCAAACATATATGTTTATATAGCAGAAAAGAAGAACCGATTAGAAAGGCAGCAATTGTGGTTTGCTAGATGAATGTGGGTGGTGGTGGATGGGTGGGTAGTGAGGTTGTCGACCCGTGAGAGCATGCAGGCGGCAGGCAATCAAGCGGAATCCTTACAAATGGATATCGACAATAATATTGTTAAGCATTCTGGGCAACATAATAATTGGCAGTTCTTACTTAATATAACAATACGATAAACTATAGACAAATGGCGGGAGGGGGAGCAGGGAAGCATAAAAAATGATGTTAAAATCATATATGTATACATATGTGTATTAATATGCAGAAAAATACAAATTGCAAAAAAATGGTGACCATTTAGTAAAGTGAAAAAATAAAAAACATTTTTTAGTAGATTGGGTACATTGGATCATATTGGGTACATATATCAGTATAATTTGTCTACAATCAAATAATCGATTGGATTATGAAGTTATGTTTCAAATTTAGCTGACAAATTAATTGCATATTTTGTAATATGTGTGGAAAATGATAAATACATTTAATTAAGAGTCGTATAACTTTACCAATTGCATGTTTGTTTCTATACGTTTTGGGGTTTTTTGTCGTCCAATTGTTGTGTTTTTTATTGGGTGTTTGTTTTGTTTTGTTTCGTTTTGCAATTAACAAAAATCAAAAACCAAAACTGAATTTCAGTTTATGGGCATCACATATTGTTTGTGCGCAATATATATATAGTAACATATATATATATATATATGCGGTTTGAAAAAAATCATTGATTGGTATATAATCGATAAATATATCAGAGTATCAAAGTATAAGTATAGTTTGGTTAAAATGCAACAATATTGAGCAATCGGATGAGTATGGCAATGAACTACGTACCCATGCAATAGGCATTTCATACTGGACTCAAACATCGCATACCGGTTAGTCACTGGCACCAGATCTTTGTCCAGCATTGCAACGGCGCTCACATGACCACAGAACTGTGCATAATGCTCATGCGTCAGCGGCGAACAGGTGTTCAATAAAATCGCAAGACCTGCAAGGATTGAAAGGATTAACAATTTATCACCAGATTTGGAACATGATTTGGTATGCATCACAAATGAGACCAGCCCGGCTTTCGCAGCCTTATTTGGCGCCAGGATTTAGCTTCAATTGATCCATTATGGCCAAAAGAAATGAACTTGGTTTGGGCGAAGTAAAATTGTTAATTAAATTAAGAAGTCAATACTAAGCTTCAATGGACTAACTTTGGCCAAAATAAAAATTCAGCATCTTACCGATATCGATTTTGTTGCCAACACGCTAATCAATTTGATTATCACTTGGCTATCAATATAAATATTGAGATTGCATGGTTTGGACAAGTCAGTGCTGCGCTTATGGCTACTACTTCCGCTTGGAATACACAAACAAAAATCGGGAACGTACCCAGAGGCTTCAGGGATTTGATGTGTGCCTTCCACTCGTGATCATCGAATTCCAGTCGAAAGGGGCAGTGTTGGTCGTGTGTGAGATCGAGTACTTCTGCGACAATGCCTCGTTCCTTGTTCTCCACATCGTTGACATTGTCGCTTTGCGTGGACATGGACAGTTGGCTGGCATCATCCTGCGGCTCCTCGTCCGTATTGTGCAAAAAGAATACCTTTTCTGCGGTCGGATTTGGCCAGGACAATATGCCCTTCTTGTCCACACAGCAGAGGGCGGATATGGAGCCCAGCACCTGGACAAGATTCGCTGAGCGTGGCAACAATTCACTGTCACCTTGCCACAATTGCGTCCAAATGCGCAGCACATTGGAGCGCAACAGCGAAACACTATCGTAATTATAGCCAGGTGTATCGATATCCAAATCTTCAAACGATTTACTCATGCCCTTCTCGAGTATGGCTTGTGGTGTCTTTAGGAAGCATTGCAAACGAGCCACGCCCCACAGATTCATGGAGATCCACAACAGTGGAAAGATGAGTGGCAACAATGGAATAACTGCAGCTGCTGGTGAACCAATCAACACATGACGCCAATTATGCTTCTCATCGGTGGCCAAACCATAGCCATGCAGACGCAGCAGACCCGCAAAGAGAGTGATAATTAGGGCGCTGATGAAGCCCCATTGCTGGATGTACTTCGTCACCAGCTGTGGGAGAGATAAATATGTCAAAGATTGGAATAATTTAAATACAAAACACGCCTCACCAAATAGCGCTGTTGATTGTAAATGGTTGGCGGTCGTTTCAGCGAATTCTTTAAGCAAATACGTAAATTATCCAAATACGGCGTGCGATCCAGACAACACACCAGATCCGGCAGTGGTGCTCGAGCCATGGGCTTAACGGGTGGATCGCCGAGCTGGGCAGCAGAGGCGCCATATATTTCGCTGGCATTGAAGAAGCGCTTCGATTGAAGTTCGTGGCAAGGACCCGGAGATATATGGCCAGGCCGCAAAACGATGCAATCGCCGCGCACCAACAGCGCCCACGGTAAATTGACAATGTGTCCATCGCGATAGGTCCACTGCAAGGAGACGCAAGGCGACATTGGATTGCTCAGATGCGGATAATTTGAGGCATGCCAATTGTCGCTGAGATGTTGTTCCGCCAGCCGAATTTCAGACAACGCATGCCGAGTCTTCCGATAAATTTCCGTGCGACGCAAATTACTCTCGCGGATAACCACACACAGATCCAGGATGAGAATGACAAGCAAACAGATTGCTGGCCAGTACATCCCGGTCGTTAGCAGTGCTCCACTAGTCAACAGCGTTGTGCAAATCGAAACCCAGCCGAGTGGACTATCATAGCGATTCATGAAGGCGGCTCGCAGCTTACAAAGGCACCTAAAGTAGTAATAATAATAAGAGAATTTATTATTTATTGCTTACTATTCGTTATTATTTAGTCTAATGTTATTTGTTTGTAATTTGATATTTATTATTTACTATTTTGTTAATTATTATTTATTGCTTATTGTTTATTATTTATTTATCATTTATCAATTAATATTCATTATCGTTATCATTATTATTTTATACTTATTTATTTTATATTATTTATTATCATATGATATGTGTCATTCCGATCTAGGGACGAATTCAGAAATTACCTCTCCGCCGCATGCTCCCGCTCCTGCTCCAGCAGCACATTCTCAATCTCCTCGTACAGACGCGACAGGGCCACATTTGTGCTCAGTCCAAGCTGTATGTTGTGCTTGTGTGGGTGTGCCTGTGTGTGTGTTTGTGCCTGTGGTTGAGTGTGTGGGTGAGCAGTGGTTGCCTGTGGTGTGGTTGCAGCAGCAGCAGACGCGGGCTCAGTTTCTTTGTCACTGCTGCATTTCGCCTCGTTTGTTGCCGTTGCCGTCTCTGTCGTTGTGCTCTCGCCCTGCATCGTACCGCCACCAAATTGAATAACACTTTCAGTAAACACACTCGTTTAACACATTGTTTTTAATTTAATTTCCTGATGTTTGCTTATGTTTATTTGTTGCTGCTGTTTCACCTTGATTGTGCAAAACATACATTGACGCGCGTTGCCAATTGCGCGTATTTGCATTCAGTTGGCAACGCTCGCTACTGATAAGAGCATAGAGAGCGAACATTTTAAGTAGATAGGCACGCTTTAACATTTTTATTTTTTAATTTTTTGCTTACGCTTTCATGTTCGTTTTCTTATATTTAATTATTGTTTTTGTTGGACACAACTAATGGAACTGGCTAAGATATTAAATCGACCTGACCGTAACGAGCTTATCGATAGATTATGTTAATCAGCAGTGCCAAGTGAGCACAAAAAACTGTGGTGTTCTGCAGCGGTCGCCAGAAGTTAATTTATTAATTTTCCCGCCTCTACAGCCTTTTTAAATGGACCTTTTTTTTGACGATTAATAATAAAACTTCAGAACCTTAGCTAGATCTTCTGCTGTCTTCTTTATTTACACGTAGGAATTGACACTCCACTCGATCACTATTCCTCTTGCAATTGTGATGTCAGTCTTTGCTCCTCTTGTGAATTTGATACTGTTGCTTCTCTTCACTCTCTACTGTCTACAGACGTAGAAATTGTGGATCGCTTTGTTATCTGTCCTTGTCCTTCTTGTGCTTGTGATTCTTGTGTCTTTTCTTGTGCTTCTTCTTCTTGACTATATCATAGCCTTCATCGTAGTTGTGGTAAGCATCAGATATCGCAAATGAATTCTCATCCACATCAGCCCCAGAATCGTAACTTTGTTCTTCTATCTCTTTGATCTCACCCTCAATGAACTCCTCCCCTTCCTGCTGTTCCATGAGCTGATTATCCAAAAGATTCCGCTCCATTGGATCAATCTCAGGGAATTCAATCGGTTCCGGGAGCTTCTCCTGCTGATTTTCCTCCTCCATTTCCATGAATTGATTGTCACTCGCTTCATTCTCCGCAAATTCACATTCGCTATTCGAATTACTGCTGTGATCGCTATTCGATAGCGAGTAATTTGGACGCTCATGGACATACAGTTCATAATAGAGATCCACCATGTAGCAACGGAGTTTCGTGTGTAATATGCTATTCATGTTCTTCCAGATGTGTTCGCTGAGCTCGCCTTGATCCAACTGATTGTGTGAATCTCTTGTAAAAGGCGGATTATCAATGAGCAACTGGATGAGTCCATAACGTGCCGCCGGATCTGGATCGGTTTCCAGCATCTGCAATAAATGCTCCAAATCCTCGCCACTCTCTTCCAACCGCACAAAGTCCACCAGACACTCCAAGGCCGCCAGACGCAAATCCAAACAGCCCCCATACTGTGCATAGCTTCGATAAATGTGCGACAGCGAGGGAAGATGCCCCAATTTCTGTAGAAGCCGGATGACCTTCAAGCCAGCCGTCAAAACCGTGTACTTATAGGAGGGTAGATGATGTTCACCGTGAATGCAACGGGTTACGGCGGACAGCACTAGTTTGGCATCTGTGGAGATGCAGCTGATGCTGTCCGTGGTCAGCGTTTGATAACACGGTGAGAGGGTCTCCCCCAGAGCTGTGACTAATGCCGCCCTATAATACGAATCCGTGTAGCGATTATGCGAGTTCTCATTGTATTTGAGCAGATCGAGCAGGAAGCGCATCACATCTGGCGGACAGTTGCCGTGCAGGGTGCGCAATCCAGCCATCGCTACGGGTAACGTCTTTTGCAGGTAATACAATTGACAGTTGGAAAAATCATTGAACCGTACAATGTGCGGCGCGCATATTGAACCAAACATCTTGATAAAGATGTTCAGCATGGGTGGTGGTCGGCTCCACGAGTCTACCATTTGATTGGCCACCTTGGTGAGGCAATGGGCCGCCTCGCAGCGCACCCGGTAGAAACAACACTCATTCTCAATGGTGTCCTCCAATGCGGATACTGTTGCATTCGTCGCATACATTTCCAGCGCTTCGATTGCCTGAAATTGGGCGGTGACATCGCGCTCGTGACGCAGTTGATAGTGCCACTGGAAGTCCGGCTGCTCAACAATCAAATCTCGCAGCAGAATCATCTCCGGATCAATGCGTATCCACAGCACAGGTGAGTCACTAAAAATGAACAAAACAATTAAGATTGCTCGACTACGATATACCCTGTACTCAGCAGCAGTTAAATATACTCTAGTTCTTGCTACCGAAGAACGAAAATGATCGATATTTAAGAAACGGACGCAGATAGCTAAGCTTGATTTGCGCATGGTAAATGAGAATTTCTATTCCAAATTTAAGATCTCTAACACTTATAGTCTTCTGGATCGGATGGAAAGATGGACATGGCGATATTAATTCGGCTCTTGATGCTGATCAAGAATATATATAATTTATGCCTTCTGTTTTCTGTCAATTTAAGTATATCCCCTCAAACTTACTTCAAACTTACTTCATGGCCGACAGATCCATGTCGATCTCCTCTCCCGTCCACAGAGGAATCTTCTTCTTCTTGTTGCGCCTGCTCTTCGAGTGGCACGAGATGGCCGATGTGGTCAGCGTATCCTCAATCTGCAGCGTATGCTTAAAAGTTCCATCTAATTCCTGCAGCTGCACCACCAACGGACCATTATACTGCTTAACGCCCCGTTCCCCAATGTAATCCTGACGAATATTCAGCTCGATGGTATTCCGCTTGCAATTGAACTCGGAAATGACAGAGAACTTGGCATGTCCCCCAGTGCGCACCCATTGATCCATAAACAAGGACATATCGCTGCCGGTGACCGTAAAAATGGACTTCATGAAACTGTTCGTCGAGATGAGCAAGTTAGACCACAAACCAGCCTCAATTTGCGTGCCTGCCGCTTTTGTAGCCAGCGCCAATTGATTGTTAAACACCCGAAATAACATCTGTTGTCCAATGCGATGCTCCAGCATCCGTATGACCAAATGGGATTTACGACGCAGTGCCTCCACATATTTGGGGGAGACCGTGTGCGAACTCTCGATGGGAAAATGATGCTGATGATGGCTTAGCTTGGGAACTGCTGCTGCCGCCACAGGCTGACTGCAATCGAGTACAATGCCTCCATAGCGTTCCTCATATTTAACGACTTGGGACATCTCAGACTGCAGCCATTCCCGGTACGGGTTATTGCCAAAACATTGCCGTGTATGGAGGCCACATAGATACTTGGCTATGCCCTTGGCCAGCCACGTGTCCGACCAGCGATGTGAGCTGATGAAACACCCAAAAAACTGTTCGGCCAGAGCACGGGTCATCTTGATGCGTGAGCTATAAGTCTGATCAATGATTTCCTTGGAGTGCAACAGATTAACCGAAGCTATAGTCATGGAAGAATACGCGCTAATCTCCGTGTCCAGTTCGTTGACAAAGACTTGCTTATAGCTGGCGAAAGGAAAACGGGTCGCAAGCATCTCCTCAAAGAAATCAAAGGCATCATGCAGATATTGAACCGTATGCTTTAAAAAGGGCAACATGCCCGGCAAACAAAAATGGGTCACTTCGTGCGTTGTTTGCGGATCTGCATAGATCTCAAAGGGACCTACGGCGAGTGCAATATTTGGTGCACTCACCGGTGTTTTGAGAGCATAGTAAAAGGTCTTCTTATTCGAATCGGATGAGGCGATGACTTGGACAAGTTCTCCACACGAGACGGCCGTAAAATGTTTGTCCACGGTGAATTCCAGCTGCCAGGTGCACGGGACCGAATAGCTGTCGATGCAGGGGAACCACAAACGCGATGAGTTCTCATAGCAATTCGTGTACATGTGCGCCCATTTCCTGGATGATGAGGATAGTTTCCGAAATACAAAGTGAATGCCACTCGTTGGATTAGAGAGATTAAATTCGATGCGTATACGCAAATTGAGACCTGCTTGAATCATTGCATAACTCTCTGGCGGCACTTTAACGACTAGTTCACCATTATTGAGATCGGGATCGGTTATCTTGGCGACCATTAAATGTTCCTTTGCATAGATTTCCAGCGAACGATCTTCAGTTTCGCACAAATTGGGGATTGCATCAAAATAGCAGAAATCCGCTTTGCAAACATCGTTGAGGAGAACACGCTCAATATTCAATTGTTTCGCATTAAGGCGAATAAAACGCAAGCTGTCCTTACTTGGCACTATTGTCAGCTCCACCATACCCTGTGCAATATTATTAAATTTGAATTTCTTTTCAAAATTGTGCGTTTTCCTACCTGAATTCTGCGATGCGACGAACTAATTTCGGTTAGTCTCAAAACTTGATGCGACAATTTGAAGGGAGTTTCTTTTTGAGTTTCCATTGATTATTAATAATGGCGTCGTTCAACTGAGCGCCAGGCAGCTGTCAGTCATGGTCAATGACAACTAATGATTTATGGAAACATCGCAGCTTTTACATATCGATATCTACTACAGACCTTTCGATAGGTACTATTGTTATCTATTTTTTGCTATTATAACGGGACTGCAAATTTGAAGCGTGCTACTTTTGTTTTTGCACAATTCCTCTTCAAATTAGTATTGTTAAAAAAATATATTACAAAATCCTCCAATTCGAATTTAACGTCTAAAGCACAGCTTACAGAGGTCGCTAAATATTTTCCTGCGGAATTTTGACGGCCGGTTTAGAGACCGCAAAAATAAAATCCACAATGTTAACTCAGCGTTACTCTGTGTCGATTCTATTCAACGGTGTCAAAATAATTTTGATATTTTTGACGGCGGCTATCGGCAAACCACCATAGAAACCACAAGTGCATCGAAATGGAAATAGTAAATTATGAATAAAAAATGATTTTAATTTAAAGGCATGAAATGAGTTCGTTACATTTTTGCCTACCAGCAGACCTTTATGTTTTTAGGTTCCACAAACGAAATATATTGCAAATTTCGGTAGCGGAATTTTTCGTCGATCTGTAAGCTCAGCTTAAAAATAATTTCTTACATTTGTGTTTAAAATGAGTGCTCGCTATTAATAACAGCTTAGCAGAACTTAAAGTTTCTGGCAGTGTACTTATATCTTTTCAAAATTATTTTTTCATATTTTGGAAAATGTTATTGATTTATAAAATAAAGTAAAAAAATAAATTATTACATTTGTGGATAAAATGAGTGCTCGCTGTTAATAACAGCTTAGCAGCATGTTAAGTCTACGACTGTTTAACATGTGTCTTTATAAATATACAAAATATAACCAAATAAATTGAATTTAATAATTATACTATGATTCTAGCGATTTTTTCTTTGCAAATAAATGGATGAGCAAGCGCAACACGAGGAAAATGGCAGCCAAGCAAAGAAAATAGCTGCCATAGACAATATACTGATCCTTTGGCGGTAAACCATAACCCGTATCTAAATGAAGAATTTCAAATATTTATAACATATATATTTTGGTTGTATGTATAATCTACTTACCCGTGACAACAACAATGGTCAGTATGGTTTGCAGGCCGAGTGCGACAAGCATATTGATGCCAAAGACCAAACCGAAACTGTCATCCACAAGATTCTCGGCAACAATCGCAGCCGCCACCGTAATGATGAAGAAAAACACAGCACAAAAGATAGCATATCCAATGTAGGCCAACCAGACGCTATCACAAAGTGCGGCCAGCAGTAGAAGGCCACCAAGCACAGCCACACACAAGGAGTTCATCAACATATAGAAATTTCTTCTTATATTGCTGTTGAGCATGCCGGCAAGGATGGCTCCAATTGCGCCCAGCAAAGTGGCGACTGCCTCAACGCCACCATTATATTTACTCTCATTGTCCGGCGCCAGATCCTTCCACAAAAACTGTATGTAGGTAATGACTTGGACTTGACCGCAAGTCGCCAATGTCCACCAGATGCTCCACGTTAAAACAATCGGATTCGTATACGACGAGATCAGATGAAACCACAACAAACGTCCAGCATTTTGCAATGAGAACTTTGGCGCCACTGGCAACTGCGTGCTGGCGGGAAGTGGGATTTGTTCAGGCTTTTCCTGCGCATAGAAATAAAGACTGCGTGGCACACGCGGCAACAGCAACGCAATCGGCAGCGATATAATTTGTGTGGCCAGCGAGATGAAATGCAACTGCCGAAAATTCATGCTATCCGTGGAGACTAGCAACTGTGCCAGTATCCCGCCGAGAAATTTACCACCCAAGATGGCGGCACGAGTATGTCCTGTGACGATCTGATATCGATCCCGCTCCACCTTGGCATACATATAAGTGTAATAGGCCACCTCCGCGGCGGTGAAGAAGCCAAAGAATATCTGCGCCACCTGCAATTCGAGCAAAGTCCGAGTCCAAAGCAACATGGCAAACAATACGATGCCCGCCAGCGAGGAGAGCACAATTATCGGTTTATATCTCAGCAGATCGGTGAGGAGAAAGACGAGGATGAGTTGTGCGAGCACCGAATAAGTGCCAAAGGGATACACCTCCTGGGAGACGATCTCCGTAGTCAGATTGCGATAATCCCCGGCCAAATATTCGAAGACAAACGGCTCCGACGGTCGCATCTCGCGAAAGAAACCAAATGTGCACAGCAGCAACGATATCTTCAGCCATGTCTCCATCTTCTCCCGGCTAACTGGCAGCTAATTGCAAAGAGCCGGAATGTAATAAATGTGCCTTTGTGATTACGACACAAAAACGCACTGAGATGGAGAGAGATGTTAACGCGACGAATGCCAGACAACAACTGCTTTTAAATCCGTTCGATCGAATTTAGACTTATTCTCTTTGTCTCTCTTTCCCTCTCTCTCTCTATCACTCTCGGCTGAAAGCAAACTGTTGCTTGCTCTTCCTCTGTCATGCTCATAAAAAGCACATTTTGCGCAGACTGACAATAAATACAACAGAATGAACATGTTACAAATAACCATACCCTGTAAAAAGTGATCTAATTTATATTTTGTATACTCTACATTAATGCTGAGTTTACTTGTAAAGTTCAAGGGTATTATATCCATATATATTATAGAAATTATGCTAAATTATTCATTTGTTTTATATAGCTAAAGTTCAAGCGTATTTCGTATCCAGAATACGTTGTTGAATTTTAAGTGGCTCTCTCTCCGTCTCCCACTTATAAAAAACAAAAAACACAAACCAGAAATACAACACAATTAAAATATTACAGTTAAGCTAAAGTATTTCGAATACTCTCAATCGTTGCTGAGTTTGCTTTTATATAAGGTTCAAGGATTTTAAATCCCCTTGGAGTTGCTTTCTCTCCCTCTGAAAAATCAATCAAGCAATCAATACTACAAAAAAATTAAATTATATTTCATTAAATGTTTATTTAAGCATTTAATCATGATGATATGCATTTTTTATACTCTAAATTGTTGCTGATTTTACTTGCATATAGATAGAGTTGAAGGGTATTATATTCGGTCTGCAATATTAAATTTTAAGTTCGTTTCTCTCCCTCTCATAGGCAAGCAAGACATTCAAGAATACCATTAAAATATTACACATACAAATACCCTGTAGTAATTGAAGCTAAATATGATGTATTATCGGCCTGCAAAACATTCTTATCATTGTAGTATTATTTTCTTTAAGATTATTTTTCTATCAGTATCTAAATAATACACATTTAAATTTGCAATTTACATCAAGTGCTTTCTGTACTTTCAACAGGGTATCTCTTAGTCGAAATGCAATAAGCTGCTCAAACAGTTGTAAACGTTCTTCAACTGATTCAATTGGGTGTCGAATTGATTGGTTTGTTTTAATTTCTTTTTATTGAGTATAACGATTTTTTCATTACGTTTGCAACATCAAATTAATAAAACATTTGTGGTTAAATATAGTAAGAGAGAGATATGTTATCAATTTGGTAATATTCATATTTACTGCTTAGCACTTATCTGTTTGATTGTATGATGACTAATCAAGCTAATCAACCGCCCACCTGAGATTGGAGAGCGTGAAGGGTGATCGTAAAAATAAATCTCCGCAATGTTCATAAAATCCAAATCATTGCAAACTAGGCGAAAATTGGAAAAATTTTAATTTTAGAAATATTTCTGGAGTAGGCGAAAAACAATCACCGAAATTATTAGATTAGGTATTTGATAACTCGACGAGAATCAAAGATTTCCAGAAATCCATTACAAGTGGCAAATAAAGATATATCAAACATTATAGTGAAAAACATGAATAGAAAATTAAGTCCGACATATTTTTTGAAGTGTAAAATAGCGTACATTTATTCGCAAATTTGCAATTTTAATAAAAAACAATTTATAAAAATTACTTGTCGACACATCAAAGAATTTGTTTATGCGGACAATTCATTGTATATAGTACAAATTATGAGCTACTTCTTGAGGTATTCCTGATAGAGCCGCAGCAGATCGGGACTTGTGCGAGGGGGCACCCTCTCCAAAGCCGTCTCAAAGTGCGCCCAGTGGACGACGTCCGCCTCGAAGCTGTGCTCCAGCGCACAGATCGCTGCCTCGTGGCAAACGGCCTGAATCTCGGCACCCGAGTAGCCCTCGGTGTGCTCCACAAGTCGCTCCACAAGGACATCCTTAGCCAAGGGCATGGCTCGCAGCTTAATGTCAAGGATTTCACGACGAGCCTCCGCCTCCGGCAAACCCACATAGCAAATACGATCAATGCGACCTGGACGCAACAGAGCCTTATCAATCATATCAGGACGATTGGTGGCGGCGACAATGGTTACATTATGTAGCGCCTCAACGCCATCCAGTTCTGTGAGCAGCTGGGTGAGCACACGTTCCTTGACAGAGGCGCCTGCTCCACCCTCCGAGCGCTCGCCGCCAATGGCGTCGATCTCATCAAAGAAGATGATGGCGGGCGCCACTTGACGTGCCTTGCGGAACACTTCACGCACGGCACGCTCTGATTCGCCCACCCACATGGAGAATAACTCCGGTCCCTTGATGGCCAAAAAGTTCAGTTTACTCTCGGTGGCCAATGCTTTGGCAATCATTGTTTTACTGCAACCGGGTGGACCAAACATGAGTAAGCCACGCGGTGGCTTAATGCCCAAACGTTCGAATTTATCCGCATGGAGCAGTGGCCATTCGATGGCCTGTTGAAGGGTCAAACGTAATGCGGATTGGCCACCAATATCCGACCAGAGTACATTGGGATTCTCGATGAGCACTTCACGCATTGCCGAAGGCTTCACTTTTGTCAGCGCTGCCAGCAAATCCGGTAGCTGCAGCGCTTGCTGTTTCTCGCGTAGCGTTGCCAGCGTTGCTGTGTACACCAAATTGGCCAAGTCGGCGCCGACATAGCCATGTGTTATGGCTGCTATCTGCTCCAGTTCCGCATCCCCAAGCTGATCTTGCAGCAGGCAGCGGAGTATCTCTTTACGGGCAGCTGGCGCTGGTGCACCCACTTCCAATTCGGTGTCGAGGCGACCTGCGCGTCTTATGCTCGGATGAAGTGCATCGATTTGTGAACTGGTCGCCAGCACAAAAATGCGATTCGCCTCGAGACGATGCCCGCTGCTCAGTTGATCGAGCAGCGCCAGCAAGGAGAGTGAAACACGCTTCACGAGATCGCTACCACCTTCCTGCTTGGGGCACAGCGTGTGCACATCTTCCAGCAGCAGGAGTGTAGGATGCGGATAATGTGCGTAGGCACGCTCAAAATGCGATCTCAATTTTTGCTCCGTTTCGCCCAGAAATTTGCTGAAGACATCGCCGCTACTAATCCGCATTATTTGCACCTGACCATTGTGTTCTTTGGCGGCGGTGCACATTGCCTCACAGATGAGGGATTTTCCACAGCCACTGGCCCCATAAAGCAGCAATCCACGCGAGATTTTGATGCCTGCCAAGAGGGGGAAGAAAAATAATTAACAATTATTAAAATTAAATGAGATAGTTCGACAAATAGTTGGAGCTACCCGCTGGCAATTGCTTGTGGCCCAGTGCGTAGTCCATGCTTTCCTCCACCAATTGAAGCTGCTTATCCAAGCCACCAATTTTGGCTTTTGTTGTGCGTTGTTCCGACGGCAACTGCTCCTGCTTCTCCTCCCCGATATTCAGCTCTAAGCGCGTGGCATTTGTGACCAGCACAAATTGCGGGGATTTATCTAGACTCAGCCGAGCAAGTGCATCCTCCATGGAGCTCTCCTCAATGCCCCGCCAGCTCTCCAAGCGGAAGACAAGCGATTTACAAAAGAAATTTAAATGTAGAACGCTTTGCATGCAGTAAACTTGATTAATTATCTCCGACTTTAGCACAGCAATTGCATCCGTCAGTTGTACGTGCTCCAAGCTGGATTCTGTGGCATTTAAGTGCCTCAGAGTGATGCTGCCAGCGGCAGAAACTTGTCCTTTATCCAGTGCTGAAATGTGCAACAGTTTGCCACGCAACGGCAACCAATTCAACTCATAATCTAAAGTAGAAATGTTAAGCAATTAACTAGTAGTTAAAGATGTTAACAACTCACCCTCATCTGTGGCAAAGACTGTCGTGAGAAACTGCTCCGGAATTGGCCAAACCAGGCGAATCAGAGGCGGATCCATTTCATCGACAGCTTTGGCTGCCTGTCTAATAACCACCTGTTGACCAATGTGCAGCTCAGCTAGTTGCATGGCGCCCTCAGATATAAAGACGAGCATGCTGACATATTTATCTGGCAGTTCCTTAAGTGCATCCACTTCAAAAGTTCGCTTTTGCACGCTGCTTGTGTACAGCGTTTTATTTCTTACAAATTCCGCATTTACTTCCGTGTTGCTCACATCTTCTTCGGGGGCAATTGGGCAGATGCGCTCGTGTGTGTCCCGAGATTTGGACGTGATGTGCACGCCACATGCCTCACAGTAATACCAAGTGGCTTGGTTCTTTTTGTTACTCGATTTTGGCGGCATTTCAACAGTAAACAAAAAATTATTTCTTTTTACCGGCGGCAATCAGCTGTGCATTTGTTCACGTGCATTGTGAATGGCAAAAGAGCAACACATGCTTAAGAGCAATATGCACCTTATCGCGAGAGAGTATATATATTTCTCCCATGTGTCAGCATACCAGCCTTAACCGTTACAAATGTATTTCATTTAAAATTGAGCCAACTGCTTTTTACACTAACTATTTATTTGTACACACACAATAATAATAATAATAATAATAAATTAAGCTCATTGCAGCAGCAAATCTGTTTCACTGGCATTGGCCGACATCAGATCCCGTTCGAGACTTGTTGTTGCGTTGGCCTGATTCAGGAACAGATCAAAATCGTAGCCATCATTTTGAGCGGAAATTGAATCCTTTTGATTGCTAATCGTTTGCGGATTCGACAACAGATCCACATCCTGCAGTCCCAGCTCCTTGAGCAGCAGCGTCTCATGTTCAGTTGAATCCTTCGCTTCCATGAGGATAATCGGAGCAGGTTTCTCCACAGCTTCCAAGCCATAAACAATTTTATTATTGGCAGTAGGCTCATTATTCGCTTCCAGTTCATCCTCATCCAATTCTTGCGGCTTTAACGTGCTTGATTTGTATTGGAAATCGGTTGCCTTAAAGTCCACCTCAATTGGAAAAAGGGGAGGCAACGAATCCAACCGCTCCACGAGATTACGATGCAGTTCCGCAAGGGATTCGAGCAGACTGCGCAACTGTTTATTCAAATCCATGGCATGTTTGCACTCCAACAGCTCCATTTTCTCCAGCACATCGGTGCGCAATTTGGCAAACTTGCTGCGCGCATCCTGCCGACAACGCAATATCAGCCGATACTCATAATTCCCCGTCTCCACGCGATACAGTGGTTCCTGCAGCGCTGCAAAGCCATGTTCCTCATCATCCATTTCCTTGACTTTCAGGCAATAGGATAAATAAGTGAATTTGGCATCCGCATAACGACGCACCGTCAACTTGGTGTCCGGTATGGCCTTGTTCAGATATGTGCCCAGATCGGCAAGCACCGGCTTAATCTGCTTGATGATCGCAAGACCATCTTTCTCCAGCGAACGATGGAATTCCCCGAAAGTGCGAAATGCTTCCGAAGCTCGCTGTTGTGGTTCATGTGCGGAGATTTGGGTGAAGCAGTCGCCAAAGGATTTGTATGTCTGCAGCAGATCGTAGTAGGCTTTGAGCATGCGACGTGCATGCTCCACGAGACCCTTGTACATAAGTTCGGTGCCCTCGAGTTCCTCCAATCGTTTAACCAGCGAATCATTGCACAATATGGCACGGGATAAGCCCAACGTATCCGCCGTATTGCTCGACAAACTGTCCACAATGCGATGCTTTAGCTTTTTCAGTATTATGTCCAACGATTTGCCTTGCTCCGGATCCGCGTGCAGTTTGTTGTAGTGGACGGTGACCTGGTCGGTGGCTGTTTGGATCATTTTGGCTACCTCCACTTTGGTCTTGCCCTTCACACTGCTCGAATTAACGGCGAGCAGCTCGTCGCCGGACTGCAGAGAACCCTCACGTGACGCTGGAGTGCCATCAAATACCTGCAATATATGAAAATGATGAGTAAATATCTAATTTATGATATGCTTATAAGATTATCGTTTCTGTTTTTGCTAGCCTTTTGCCGGCAATCAGATGTGCATATGTGCAAGTGCATTGTGAATGGCAAAAGAGTAAAACAGTTAGTTGAGCGCAGTATGCAGCTTCATAAGAGGAGGAAACACACAACACAATCATTTTACAGATCTTAGAGCTGAGATGTGGATAGTATTCGAGTAATCCTTGATTTGTGATATATATTTTTTTATTAAATGTAGTTTCAAAATTCAGAAAAATCTGTATTATTTTTGGCATTAATTTTTTCAGAAGATTTTCAATTTTTTTAAAGCCGATATGGCGCCCGCGCACTTGTTGAAGCAGTTTGAGATGATGACATCGCCGCCGTCGCCCTCGACGGTATCGAAGATAAATGGAAAACGGACAATGTTGGTGGACAACAAATTGCGATCGATTCTGTTGGAGAGCAACTCCAAACGGTTGCAGCGTCAACAGGCTGGATTAGATAACTCAAGGACGCGACGCAGTCCGCATAAGGTGGGCGTGCCCAAAGCTTATAGGTTCCAGGAGGAATACGATCGCAATCGGAAGCGAAGAGAGCAGCGCTTGAAGAGATCGCTGCGACAGCTGCGGAAGCACTTCAAAGCGCCACATTCTGTGCCGAACTTCAGCGCATTGCATCGCCGCTGGGAGCAGCGGAATAGATTGCGTCAGTTGCGCTCCGCCCAACGAGTCACCGAACCGATTACACCGCGAACGCTGCTCAGTTCAAAGACGTTCAGCGAAAAGTGGGCGAATAAACGAATGCATTGGAAACAGGAACAGGAACAGGAGCTAACCCATCATCCCAATCTGGGCTGCAAATCCTTTGAAGCATGGCGCAAGCCTCCGTTTGTGCCACGCATAACTTCCACCATTGTCCAGATGAAGCCTTTTAATCTACGATCTGCGAAGCGAGGTGATCTCCGCAAGAAATTCGATACGTTGCAGATGGGAGAGCAGTGTTCACGGGAGCAACTCGAGGTTGGGGAGTCGACGCGTCGCTGGCAGGATGAGCATCGAGAGGCACGCAAGCTGACCCAGTTCAAAGCTCGCCCGAATCCATGGAAACGCTCCAAGGCACCAGCAAATCAATGATTACAAATGTAAATTCGAAAAATTATACAATTTCGTATATGGATTTTGTGTACGACTATGTGGCAGACAGAGGGAAGCATCTACAGCGTATATATTCTGGAATTAGCTCCGACTCCATGGAGTATAAATATTCGTGATCAGGATCAAAACGAATCGATATAGCCACAAAAGTCTGTCTATCGTAGTCGAGGTCACTCCGTCTACAGCTTATATATGTAAATCTTTTGTCTCACCTGAACTATATAGAGGCAGGGACACATTGGCGATCCGCCGCCGATGCTAATCCCGATTAGGTTGCTCTGATCCTTGGTGATGACAACGGCATTGGTGGTCACAGTCATGCCCCTATTTGTAAAAGGAACATAATCGGATTAACTCAAGTTTGGTTGGTTTTTGCATATATACAGTATTTAGTCTGTTGTCTAGACCTAAGTAAGAGCATGTTATATGTAATTAATAAGCGTGCTGTACTCACTTCCTCAGGTGCAGTCTTCTAAAAAGCCATCTTATTAGTTCTAGCAAATCCATAAGATCGTTTAACAGGACTTTAAAAAATGGCACTTAAAACTAAGCCGTTTACGATTTCTACTAAAGTCTAATTAGTACCTAGCATAATTTTGAAATTAAAAGTAATCTATGGGAACTGGGCTAAAACTAAGATCTGTGAACCACTTTATTTTAATATATAAATTCTCTTAAATTGGGAACGTTCTACAAATATTTTCACCCTCTATTTAAACTCTAAGAACTTATTTAAATTTAATTCTAGCTACACATCAAGACAACTAGTTGCTTACAATATAACAATTGGTGAACACAATATATATAAATATCAAATATACACATGTTAAATGCTTTTAATTTAAGCCTGGCACCGTTATTTCTATTGATTTTTTTCAGTTTGACTCAGTCTCCGTCTATTTCGGTTAGCTTTAGAGACACTACATAACAAATTAAGTAATAAACGCTTTTTTTTAATATCGAGCTAATTTGAGTCAAGAGATTGACTTACAAGCGATCTAGCTCATATTTCTGTTTATTGTATAGTCCAAATTTCTCGGTAGCCATGTCGAAGTTGGTGCAAAGATGCACTGCATCTGCATCCGCATCAGCATCAAAGTAGGATTTTGATTCCTTGGCCGCATCCACGGGACTTTTTTTTTGAGAATTCACGTAAAGCTATTTGTCAAATTGGAATATCCTAAATACTTACGCCTCAACGTCCTCACTTAATTGGATGAGCATTTGCTCGGCGCCGCATGGCCGAGTTCTATCAAAAACATTTGTGTGTTTTGCAATTTCAAAAATAAATAATTGTACAATATGTTGACCCAATTATTGATTTTTTTACAGCCCCCTGGGAAAATTCTTTGCACGCTCACAAGGCAATATAAAAAATAAGACAGTACGTTCTTTTTATGCACAATTCTTACTCACATTTTATCCTCGTAGAAGAAGTCATCGTCGTCCGTCAGCATCTTAGCAGTTTTTATTTATTGTTTTGTTTTGAACAAGGCAATTAAGCCCCCCTTAACGTATGGCGTGAAGTTGGCAGCAGCACACAGAATAGACTGCAAGTTGCTATCGAAATATATCGATATATCGTGTTTGACTACAACACTTTTTTACCCACACACTTGCAACAACAACTTGTTGCCTAGGCAACCAGTGAAAATATAAACAATAAAAAAACTTGCTGTAATGGATTGGGCTGAAGAGCTGAAAATGACAATAAGAAAGGTAAAACGGAGAAAAAAATGCTATTGTATATTCATTCTAATTGATATTTATAGACAACGGCGCGTAAGGGTCGTCGTTCAAAGAGTCGCGATGTGTTAAATGAAACTCAGGCGGGGACTTCGAGTGCTGCCTCGACGCATAAGCTGGCTAAGGACTTATCGATAGATATTACACTGGATATTCACAATGAGAGCACAGGCAGTCCAACAACAACAGCAACAACAACACCACCAACATCATTTAACAATGAATTTGATTCAAGTCGACCGCCAATTAGACGTGTCTCAGGCGGTTGGGCAGATTCTGGCCTAAAATCCCTTAAGTAAGTTATAAATATATCATGTTGCTATTTTTGTTTACTAATTTTAATTTATATTTGCAGGTCGAAGAAAAATTCATTTGACGAGTAAGTTGCAATCTTATTGTAACAATCTTATTTCTTAAAAATGTTACTATTTTTAGCGAGCGTTTTCAAATAACAAAATCAGCTACAAGCACAATACCCACTGATGATATCCCCATTGTACCAGATCTTGACGATATCAGGGATGAAATTTTGCTAAACGAAATTGTCGAACCGCCCTCGTAAGTATTTTATATTACTAATAATAAAAGCATATTAAAGTTTGTCATAAATTTCAGCAGTGTTGCTATCAATCGTGATGTCACATTTAAGGAGCTGAGCTCTGATTTGCTCTCACAGAATGCTTTCTCAGCTATCGAGGACGTCGATTTATCGATATTGACGCGTTGCCTGCAGGCTCAAGAGAATCTGGATGAACCCGACGAGGTTTGGGAATGGGAGAAACTTTTTACAGAGATCACGGCCCAAATCAATTCGGACAAAACATCGAGTGTTGGCATGCCCGAAAAAATTGAAATTGGTCCCGACGAAATACCGCCAACGGCTAAACTCAATTAGTTATCTAAAACATAAATAAATGCAATATTTTAAGTTACTCATTTGAAACGCAATTTGCCACTCAACTGTGAGCGTGCACGCAAGAACAAAAAAATATCGTCACAGTAATCGAAAGCGAATATCGATAGCATTGTGTGTAATTTTCTTCCATCACCATCCGTCACGGGGCAGCGAAAAACACAGTTTTTAGTCATTTTTTAATCTGTGTGAATCGCACTGGAAATCGCTCTTATAAATTGCAAATTGTTAATAATTGTGTAACTAACACAACAATGGCACCGAAAGCACGTACAGTTGGTATTAAACCGAAAGCACAGACTTTCAAAGACAAGTCGAAACCGAACGATGTGCGTCTATCCAATATACAGGCGGCCAAAGGTAAGTAGAGATATAATTAAATATAAAAAGATCATCACTTAAAACGCACATAAGACGATCATTTATGTAGCAAATAGCAAATTGCGTTGCATTTTAATGATTGCTAAGGTGAATTTGAGTGGAAAAATGCATAAAACAAAAGCAGTTGCCGGCTGCCGTCTCGAAACTTCTTAGTGATGACACTTGGCCAAACCATATGACTCATGTGAAGCAAGGAGAGAGAACTATTTAATCGATACTTTTCTTGCAGCTGTTTCCAGTGCCATTCGCACCAGTTTGGGTCCTCGCGGCATGGACAAGATGATCCAAGCAGCCAATGGTGAAGTATCGATAACAAATGATGGCGCCACCATTTTGAAGCAAATGAATGTTTTGCATCCGGCTGCCAAAATGCTTGTCGAACTGTCCCGTGCACAGGATGTGGAGGCTGGTGATGGCACCACTTCCGTTGTGGTCATTGCTGGCGCTTTGCTCGAGGCATGTGAAAAATTGTTGCAGAAGGGTTTGCATCCCACTGCGATATCGGATTCATTTCAACGTTGCTCGAACAAAGCCGTCGAAATACTCACCCAGATGTCAACGCCCATTGAGATCACTGATCGCGAGACTCTGATCAAAAGCGCTTCCACATCCCTCAACTCCAAGGTGGTCTCGCAGCAGAGCAGTCTCCTTGCTCCCATTGCTGTCGATGCGGTGCTGAAAGTCACCGAACCGGGCAGGGAAACGTCTGTGGATTTGAAGAACATTAAAGTGATTCAGAGTTTGGGCGGCACTGTTGAGGATACGGAGCTGATTAATGGTCTCGTCTTCACCAGTCGCTCGGCGGGCACGAATGCCCCCAAGCGCATCGAGAAGGCCAAAATTGGTCTGATTCAGTTTTGTATCTCGGCACCGAAAACCGATATGGATCACAATGTGATTGTCAGCGATTATGCAGCCATGGATCGTGTCCTCAAGGAGGAGCGCTCCTACATCCTCAACATTGTGAAACAGATCAAGAAGGCCGGCTGCAATGTGCTCCTCGTCCAAAAGTCCATTTTGCGGTAAGCTTGATAGAAAATATAAAAAAAAGTTACGAAAAAATACTAGCACCACCAAGAAATGGCAGAAAAATTAATACAATAATGAAATCGAGAAAAACCAAAGTTTTTTGACGCTTCTGAGCAAACAAAAAAAAATTGGATTCAACTAAACTAATGCTTAATTTCTTCCTTAGAAAGAAAAAAATGTCCTAGTCGATTACTAATATTATTTTTATTCCTAATTTTGGTAGTGATGCCGTTTCGGATCTGGCTCAGCATTTCCTGGATAAGATCAAGTGCTTGGTGGTCAAGGATGTGGAACGCGAGGACATTGAGTTTGTGTGCAAGACGCTCCATTGTCGTCCGATTGCATCGCTGGATCATTTCACTGCAGAGAATTTGTCTAGTGCTGATCTGGTCGAAGAGGTGGCCAGTGGCACCAATAAGTTCGTGAAGATCACTGGCATACAGAATCAGGGACGCACCGTCTCCATCATTTGCCGGGGATCCAACAAGTTGGTGTTGGAGGAAGCGGCTCGTTCGCTACACGATGCGCTGTGCGTTGTGCGGTGCCTGGTGAAGAAACGCGCACAGATTGTAGGCGGCGGTGCACCAGAAATTGAGATGGCTTTGCAGCTGGCGGCGGCTGCTCAGACTGTCGACGGTGTCGATGCCTATTGTTATCGTGCCTATGCCGATGCACTGGAGGTCATTCCCTCAACTCTGGCCGAGAATGCGGGCCTGAATCCGATTGCAACGGTGACCGAGTTGCGTAATCGTCATGCTCAGGGTGAAAAGAATGCCGGAATTAATGTGCGCAAGGGCGCCATTACCGACATATTTGCGGAGAATGTGGTGCAGCCTTTGCTGGTCAGCACCTCGGCCATCACTCTGGCAACGGAGACCATTCGCTCCATCTTGAAGATCGATGATATTGTATGTTATTTTGAATTTGATGTTTCTTATCTGATTTGTATTTTGTTTTTAATTATTTCTGTCTCTTTCAGGTCAACACCTTCAGCTAAGCAGTTTGATAGCTCCACAATATCTCAATATACTTTGTATTCGTGCCTGCAGCGCTTCAATATCTTTACTTATTTTTGCATTTTCATCTAAAACACAAAACACAAAAACACAAAAAAAAAACAAACAAAACAAACCCTTAACACACATTAATCGCACACATAATGCGGCTGCGCACGTCCGCAACAAAATTGAATAAAATTCACTTAATATACACCACTACAAGTTAATGCAACTTATCTATTTACCCTTTAATAAAACCACACTAAACGATGATTAAATGAAGTGTTTTTATGATCATATGTTTGATTTCCGCTATTTTAAATATGAACGTTTATTTGCGCATTGATTTGCCATTCACACGCGCACGTGTTTTAGACACAGCGTTGCCAGACTCTACAACATTTTGCGCAGAGCGCCAATTTCAAATAGCTGTCTGCATTTTTGGCAGACCTTTACTATTTTAATTGGTTTTTTTTGTGTTGCGATGATACCTTCTGTAATTAAATATTAACAAATAAATAAATGCATAAATAAATGAGTAACAAGTGCAGTTGTGCAAGTCGCCATTAAATATTGCTATAATTGAACCAACGCAATTTCAGTTGAATTTCATTTTATTACCATCACCTTTGGGTCATCTGATTGTCCGACTATTTTCACGGCCTTTTGGGAGCGCTGCTTACATTTCAAAGGGTTTCTGTTTTCGACTCCAACCCTTTTTAGCTAGCCCATATATTTTGACGCCCCCTTTTTTTTGTTGCTAGCATTCTTTCTTTTGTTGTGCGTGTAAATAAAAATCACTTGATACGATTTTTATGATGTGCGTTAAATGATTAACCCACTTGAAATGGTCTCAAATTGTCCAACAAAAAAAAGAAGCATCAAACCCGGTTTTCTTAGCCCCATTTTTTCGGGTTTTCGCTTACACTTTTGGCCAGAAAAAAAGGGGTAGACTGATAGGAAGTTTTGGGTGCGTGTAAGTTAATTAAATGTGTAAACATGTCAACAACAAAAAAAAAGGCTGAACTTTCAGATTGGTGTTGATTTCAGTTCATTTCACGCCCAACAACACCCATCTACTGAGCGGGGTAGTTTCTTCTAGCTTTGATCAAAGTTTTCCAGCTAATTGGCTGAAAATTCTTGAGTTTCCCATTTTGTTTTTCACTTGGGGGTGGCTGTGATTGATGCATGCAAATTTTTGAGGCTGCCATTTGATTTTTTAGAGTTCAACCATTTTAAATTTAAATTCGATTTGGCTTTGGCTTTTGTGGCATACTTTTTGGGGCGTTCGTTTCTTGGGGGTTGCAATACCTAAAAGGACTTGTTGGGATTCTTTTTTTCTTCGTTTTTTATACAGCCCACAGCGTTGAGAACTTTGCCACATTTTATTGGCTTTATTTGCACTGACCTCATCTAAAGCGGGGTGCGCCGTGCGAGGGGGGTGAGTAGTGGGGAAGGACTTTGTCTAGGGACTCGCATTTGTTTGTATGCGCAAATATTGAATTTGCGCTCTTTTTAATACACTTGCAAAGGGTCTTATAATTGTATCGTGAAGCGTGTAAGGCGACGAGTCCGGGCTTAAAAGTAAATATGGCTGATTCGATATAGCCATATCCATTTGTGCCTCTGTCTGTTTGCCTAAGGAATTGAGGCGATTAAAATCTGTATTTGAAAAAATATTGAAAAATTTGCTTTCAAGCCTAAAGATGTACAATATAAAAGTTGATATTGTGATTTTTGCCTGGGCAGGCAAGAAAAGCGGCATTAATGGACTTTATTTTTGGAAATCCATAATCATATGCCAAAGTTATTGGCTAGATCTGTTCATTATAAGACGACAGAAGAATTTCCAAAAAACATCAACGTATTTTTTTCCTAATTTTTATTTTTGTTCGTTTTTTATGAATAAACTAGGAAGAAGAACTAAAAATTGGTATAACCTCTAACTTGGTAACTTGTGTGGCACAAAAATTCGATCACTTCGAGAATTACTTCACATAATATATATGTATATAATATATATATATATCTGCTAAAAAAAGAAACAGATTTTCAGATATTTACTTTTTGAATAATAAAGTGAGTTGCCCCTTCAAAAATGCACTCCGTTTCTTCTGCTTGTATAATCCGTTCTGTAAGTGTAGTTAATATTCGGCTAGCCTTCAGTTAAATGTTCATTATGGTTTTTTCCTTTTTTTGTTACTATTTAGCTACTAGTTATATTTGCTCCGCTTGGTCCCACACTTTATAATTTTGGAACTGCGGTCGATGTTGGATTTGTGCTTTGTTTCTTTGTCGCTGCGTTTCTTTCTTGCATGTTTACTTAATTTTTTTGGGCTACTGCAAAGGAAAAGAAGTGGAAAAGTGGAAAAGTTAGTTTTTCTTTGTTGCTCATTTCATATTTTCATTGTAATTCAATTGGGTTCTCCACTTTTCCACTTGTCCACTTTTCCAAGCAGCAACTCTCGCCTCTTTTTTTTTGGCCAAATGTTTGCACAATTCTTGTATTCACTGGACAACAAAGACCTGCTAAAAAAAGGGGTGTGTCTCTGCCCTTGACTCCCCTGCTTTTTGTTGCACAAATTGAAATTCAAAGCATATAAATTCGCATGCAACCATCCAGAAACTGAACATATGCTCGCCATATAATTTCCACTTGACACAGACATCTTCCTCCAAATCTATTTAATCTTCGGCCATTGCATTGATGCGCTCACAAATTAGAGTCACTTGCTCGAATACATTTCAAATGCTTTTCAAAATTCCCATATTATGGCAGACGTAAATCTTAAAAGTATTTATTGGGAATATTATTATAGTTGGGAGAACCAGCACTGCGATCTCTAAGGTCTATTGTGCCCCCTTACTGAGCCTACAGCTCTTCCATCAATCCCAACTCCTGCACGATTGCTAGAATCTTTGTTGGATTGAGGGTTTCTATGTTCCTGGGCTGCGCTAGGATGCTGCATCTTTTCCTGGTTAAGGCGACGCATTCTGTCAGGATGTGCGTCGAGGATTCCTCCTCGTATCCGCAAAACCTGCATACATTGCTGCTGCAAATACCTAACTTTTGCAAATGAAATATATGTATACATTCGAGGCGTAAGATTTTTAACACTCTACTCAAAATTAAAGATATATATATAGTATACTTATGTCAAGAACTTATTCCAAGCTGCTTGTTTTCCTTTTGGTCTAATCCCTTGACCAATTTGGCAATCAACTATGTTTCACATCATATTCATACTCGCCGATTAGCCGCTCTGTAAGGCGGATAAAAAGATAAGCTGCGCATTTAACCAACTTGAAACGCCCAACAAATAGGCGTGGCACTTAAGCGAATACAAAAAAAACAACAAACAGAAATAAAGCGAGACGAAGCAGCAGCAGCAGAAAAAAACTTAATTTTCGTTAGTCCTGGCAGCACTTGTGTGATTAATGATTGGAAAAGCTGTGTGTCGGGCGGAAAATGTTATGAAAACGCATTCGAAAATTTCATTAAATTGTTATAAATGAAGTTTTGGCAAAAAACGAAGAAGAAGAAAACAGAGAAAGCGAGCGGAGAAAGCGAAAAAAGCATTTCTCAAAATGGAATGGAATTCAATTTGCAAATGCAGCGGGCAAAGTGGGAAAAAATGTATCAAAAGGAGCGCTCAAATCAAATCTTTAGCAGCCGATCTGAAACATGGTCCGCCGGCTTGCCACACATGCCACATGCCGCACAAATAATAGTACCAGCCCCCCCTCAACACCCGGGGCAACATCCTATGCCTAATCCCAATTCCAACCCGCTTCTGTTGCTTTGCCATTTGACCAGTTAAATGACCAGAGGGCTGCTTAGGGGTTGAGGTGGGGAGATGGGGAGGATTGGGCAGGGGGGGGCCGGCAGGAGGGGTGGGGGTGCGGTTTAGAGCATTTTGAATATGGGCTGAAAGCGTTTTCTTTCTTTCCCTTTCCCTTTGCCCTTTGAACGCCGTCTGCAACGGACTGATAACATTCAAAGAACGGAGCCGAGATGCTCTCGAGTGTACCAATTATTCGTGAGTGCTGAATGAGTGCTGAGTGAGTGTGCCTTCAGCCACTGCTGCAGTTGATAAGCCATTGCCTCAGGGCGCCCTTGAAACGCGTTTGATGTGCAGCCAAATTAAATTGGGCACTTTTCGGTTTGATATTTTTAAGGGGGGTTAAAGAAAAGTAAAATCTTTGAAATTATTTCAGATCATGGCAAAATTCGATCATTTTCTCCAAATTCTAATTCAATACTTTACGTATACCTTATTAAATGCATCTATTTAACTTTTATCAAAGGATTTTGGATAATTGAGTCAACTTTTTTGTTTAACAAGATTTGCGCACCGAACTCCATAGCTATGTTTGTTATAATGCTCCTATCAAATCATATATTATATATAGATAAATGGAAATATCGTCGGGTCAAATCCTATCTATAAGGGTCTGTGAGCCATTCTAACTTGTTTTTCTATTTAAATGTAAAAACAATTGGAAAATGTCAACAGATAACTCGCAACTGGGACACAAGGCACTAAATACTTTCACTGTCAATAGTAGCTAAAGGGGGTTCCCTTAACAAAAACAACAAAAACAACAAAACCAACAACAACAGAAACAGAAATGGAAATGAAAATGGAAACAGAGAACAATTTCGCCCTCTTTAGCAGAGCATATGACATAACTATGTGTGAATTTATGGCATAAACCCTTTTTTACTTGGGAGTTCGCTAAGCGAATCAGGAAAGGATGAACTGAAGGGAGGAGGGGGTAGCAAGTCGCTAAAACTTTTGCTGTGAGGGGTGAAGGGGGGATGGGGCAGGGGATTTACACGCTTGCCTCAATATACAAATAAGGGTTTCACTCGGTTCGGCTCGGTTTGGTTCGGTTCGGTTTGAGTGTCGCAACGGCAAAGATGAAGTGATTTCTTATCCAACAAATCCACTCCCGAGATTTTTACCAACAACAACAAAAAAAGGGGTTGGTGCGGGTTAACCCCCCAACCCTACTCTACGAGTGTGTGTTTGTCTGTGTGTAGAGGAAGTTTATTAAAAAATGGTGTGTTTGCGCTTGGCGCGTGTCCTGTCGGTTTCTTGTTGGCCATGCTGCGAAATCAGTTAACTAAATATGTAGTTAAATATTTATTTAGGGAGCTTCTAATGAGATTCAAGTGTACTTAGGACTTGCAACTGGGCAACAGGCCCTGCCAAATGGCACCTAATTGAATTATAAACCAAATCCCAGACTTAAATCGTTTCGAATGAGAGTCCCAGCAAGGTAGTTTTCAATGGTCTTTTTTAGGGTTGCTACTTAAGATTATTTATGTAGTAAGTGGAAGCAGACAACTAACGGTATTTAATGCGATTTTTAGTATATATCTTAGTTATCAGCTTAAGGCTATATATATTCTCGATTAGGATATAGAGTCGAGTCGAGTAAAGTCCGTCTCTTCGTCTGCACTGAATCATGACTAAAAATCGGCTCTGTTTGAGACAGGCATTGGAAAATTTGCAGCCTTTGCCTAATAGATTTTTATACTCTCAGGAAGTCAATCAAAATCGGTCGCAATTTTAAAGTTTCATTAAAAAATGTACAGTTTAAGTTTTTAAATAATTTTTATTGAAATTTGTTTTGTGTTTTTGTTTGTGTGTGTGTGTGTGTTTTGTTAGATCTAAGAGTTAAGATCAATTTACAGTTGGACATTGTACAACAATATCGTTAGCATTATAATATATAGTATACAAATACATAGGTAGTATGTTACATTGGAGTCTAGATGTTATATTATATATATATATAATATGGGGTATAGGGCATATATATGTATGTGGTATATAAATACTTGATAGATTGGCATGCAGAAGAGATACACAATACACAATACATATACACATATACAGGATACAACAGTTATGGCTAGTTATAAATATTTATATATTCGTATAGCTAGGAACTTGGGATCTCAAATTGCATATATATATCTACATATATATATATATATATATAGTAGTAATAGTGTTTGTATGCTGTATATATGTATTTCTTGTAAATTCGTTATGGAATGCTTCTTGATACGACTGTCTATATCACCTAGAGTGGGGAACGGGCTTTACGATATGCAGTTTTTTATGGGATTTCTTTTTTTCCTTTTTCTTTCTCTTTTTTTTTGGAATGTTTTTTTGGAAGTTCTGGAGCTAAGTTTTGCTATATATATTATATACACAAGAGCTGATCGAACAGTTCAGCGCTGGTCATTATTCCCCGGAGCTGACAGAGCTGCCGCACAGCGATCCCCCCGCCTCGTGGAGCAGCAACTGGCCATTGGACATGTTCAGGGTTTGCGGTGGATAGCCAAAGGCATGGCTACTGAGAGGAGTGCCCGTTGGACTATCCAAGTCCAGCGAGGGATTGATGCGCTTCTCCTTCTGCCTGCGATTGCAGAACCAGACGCGCACCACTTCCTTATCCATGTGGAGGCGTTCCGACAACTGATTGATCTCCTCCGAGGTGGGCTTACAGTTCATCATGAAGGCCTGCTCCAAAGCACCGCGGATCGTTGTCTCGATCGAGGTGCGTTTCTTGCGCCTGCGACCCAAAATGCTCTCCGGCGTGCTGCTCAGATTGCTGGTCATCGAGTTGATGTTGAAGACGCCGCCACCCGACTTGGCCACACCCGAGTCCGCATCCTCGAGCCACTTTTGGAGCAGTGGCTTCAGCTTGCACATGTTCTTGAAACTCAGATTGAGCGCCTCAAAGCGAGAGATTGTCGTCTGGGAGAAGTCATTGCCGTAGAGCTTGCCCATGGCCAGACCCACATCGCCCTGGGTGAAGCCCAGCTTAATGCGACGCTGCTTGAAGGTCTTGGCGAACTGTTCGAGCTCCTCCAGATCGGTGGTCTCCTCGGGCGATTGCTCCAGCTTGGTGGCCATCACAGCGGCAACTGTGGCGCCGCCAGACAGAGGCTTGGGCGTACTCGAGGCAGTTGCTTGTTGCAGCTGTTGCATGCTGGGTGTATTTGGTGTCATTGCGGCGCTGCTCAAACCCAATCCGCCCAGCGAATTGGGCGGCGTTCGCTGCTGCTGTTGCACTGGACTCAGGGATGGACTGCGCAGTGGAGATTTGCTCAGCGGCGTTGAATAATGGCGACTCGGTGGCATTGTTGGTGCCTCACTCATTACGGGCTGCTGCTTGAGTTGCTGCAACGCCTGAAATTGTGCCAGCGCCTGCAGCGAGTTCTGCAACAGAAATTGTGTGGCCAGATTGGGATTGGGAAACGCATCCGGCGCCAGTTGTCGCACCATTTCAATGTAGCTGTGCAACTGCAACTGCAAGGCGTGTTGCATATCCTCCGCGGCAAAGGCGAGTGGGTGTGTTGCCACAGCTGACGCTGCTGGCACCTCCTCGTGCAGCGCCTGTCGTTTCTTGGGCGGCTCCTGTAACTCCTCCTCCTCCTCCGCCTCCTCCAACTGTCCATTGCTTCGCGCCAGATTCAATACCCCATTCTCCTCAGCCTGCGCCGCCTCCTCCCTCGCCACCAGTTGCGTTTTGCGTTTGCTGCTCAAATTCTGCGGCGTCTCGCCATGCTCCTCCGCCAGCTCCAGCTCGAGCTCCTCCTCCTCCTCCTCCAAGCTCTTGCCGCAGTCTGTAAGAATATAGAGAAAACTTGTGTTTAACTTTGGTTACAATTTGAAGATATTTATAGCTAGAATTAAGTTCTAGGGTACCTTCTCGTCGAGCGCTCTCGACTATTAGTAGTATTAGTATTAGTTCAAGTTTAATTCAACTTAAATCAAGCAGTTTTTCGTTTATTTATTGAAGTTCCTTATATTTTTTTGCAGTGCACATTATTCTACATATATTCGAAATCTATTTTCTTTTTCAATTTTCCAACTCAGTGAAGTTTGAAAGTAGCCAGGACATTGCAGGACAACACGCGTCGCATAATTCAATTCACTTCCCTTTCTCGCATTTTCTGTCCTTCTTTTTTTTTGAGCAGTTTTCAATATTTCTGCTATTTTAAGGCAAATTTTATTCAATCTTCCAATTGAATGCGCCAACTGGTTTTGTTGTCGTCCTGGCTTGTTGTCCTGGCTTGTTGTCCTGGCTTGTTGTCCTGGCTTGTTGTCCTGCGGTCGCCGATAGACGCTCAAGCGGAAGGGTTTGCTTTGTAGCCGTGCCCCAACTCCCCCCCGGACCACCTAACTTTGCTAGTCCAAAATTCAATCATGCATAATAATTGAAAAATCGCCGAGGCACAGGATGCAGGACACAGGACACGAGACACAGGACACAAGAAGCTTTTCTAAATTTTTTTGTTTTTCTTTATTTTTTATTTAGATCTACGCAGCTCAAATTTCATAATGTGTCATGAGCATTTATTGATTTACAGCCCCCACAACTTGGAATAATAAAGAATGAACTTCCTGCGCGTGTAAGATAATACTCGAAATAATAGTGATCAATCAAGGATCCATCAAGCATCTGATCATCAATCAAAGATCACAAGTATAGATTAAACAGCTTTGAGTTTGAAAAATGTGCTTTGAGCATAGTAAAATTAAACTTGAATCAAATTATAATTTATTCTCTGCTTTTCACTCTTAATTTTCTGCATTATCACAATTCCTTAAGGGAAAGTACTATAATTGAGCCCAATCTTAAAGTTCTAGAACCGAAAAACTTAAATTAAGAATTTTCCAGAATTACAGTTCGACAAATGTTTATTGAAGAGCATCAAAGTTATATAAAATTATGGTTGAATATTATCTAGTATATATATTATCAAAATTCCTTTCAAATATTTCACAATTTTTCAAATTTGAATTTAAAAATGCAAAAACTTAAAATGGGAATTTTTAGCTATATTAAAATAAAGTTACTTAAACTAAGACTAAGTATTCTCGCTTTTCTTGCTTTTTTGCTGCCCTTTTCTTTGCTCTTTTTTCCAATATTTGAGTACTAGCAGGTGTTCGAGAATCTTCCTTATAGATTGTAAAACATGCTTAAAATACTTCAAAAAAATAGTTCTAACTAAAAACAATGTTCAAAACTTGTTAACACTATTTTTTAATAGTTGCCTTTTTTTAATTTTATTTTTATGTATTCTTTCCTATAAAACACTTCTTAAAAATTTAACTTTTGAAAAATGTTCGAGTTTTTGAAAACTCTTTTTATCAGTTTTCACCCCGAAAACGATTTAATGAAATGATTGTTTTAAGCGGATTGTTTTTGGGCAACAGGATAAGTCATTGGTTTTACAATGCGGGTGGTTTCGAGGGGGAGAGTGAAGGAAAGGCTTTAAATTGTTATGGATATATATATATATATATATATATATATATATCTGGATACTGATATATGTGGGCAGCTGTTTTTATGACTTATAATGTGAGCGAAAAAAATCGCCTAATATAATTAGCAACAAAAAAAATATATATATAAAACGCAGTCAGCTCTGAAAAAAATCACATACATAACTATATATAAGGGTTATGCCTGCCCCTGATTGTAAAATATGTTGCACCCTTGCCGTGCTGGTTGTAGCAACCCCGTGTGGCACGAATTTTAAACAATTCGCTACAATTGCGCACAATTTGAAATGCACGAGTTGAGGATGATTTCCAAGGGTGGAGGCAAAAATCAAAATACATATATACATATATATATATATATATGTGTATATAAGCTGACTGCAACTTGCGATTGGCAGCAAGGGGTTTGCAACGAAAAGGGGCATTGTTGCAAGTTGCATAAAGTCAAGAAGCTGCAGGCAGCAAGCAGCAAGCAGCAAGAACAGCGTGCCTGCAGCGTGTTCCCAAATTCAAAAGCTGATTCGAAAAAACTGAAATGAAAAAAACCCAAAAATTTGAAACCAGGTGAAATTTGTTGCTGCTGCTGCTGCTGCTGCAACGTTTTGTCTCTTGCCACAGAGCAGATGTGTTTTTGTTGCTGCCTCGACAACACAATGGTTAAATGTGTGAATATGCGTGTGTGCTGCACTGACAAATGAAGTGTTGCCCCTGCCCCTTGCTGTTGCACTCTTTTCTCTTGTCTCCGTCTCGACTGCATTTCTAGGGGTTGATTTTAGGCGCTCGTCGGGAGTTCTCCGATTTTGAATACGAAGTAGGAATACGGGGCAAAGTGCGTTGCAGCGATTTATGGGAAAGATATAAAAGATCGAGATGGTGTGTGTTGTGTGTGTGTGTGTGTGTGTGCCATGTGTGTGTGTCTAAACTGTTCAATTGTAGTGTGAACATTTGGTTGGAGCTGGTGAAATTGCGGGCAAAAGTTGATAATTTGAATGGAAAACTTAAATCAAGTTATTGAAAATGGATAAAAATGTGAAAATAATATTGGAATAATGTGCCCAAGTTCAAATATTTGTTTTGATATTGAAATAAATTCGAATTGCTATCCTAAGCATGTCGATTTTAAAATATCCGAGCTGATCGAACAGTCAAAATAACTTTCATATATATATATATTAAATATGGTAAAAAGCTTTACATAATTTTATATTATATATAATATTTGATAATCAGTTTTAACAAAAACATATTTTTAGTCAATATCTATATCTATATCTATATTTATACATATCTATATCTTTCTAAAATCGGACAACCTTTTTTCTGTAAGCCTTTTTTGCGTCTCTTTCTCCTCTTTACTTTATTCTACACATTTGAATTATTCAGTGTTGAGAAACACATGAATAAATGCCTTGATTCCCTTTCAACTCTCTGTATCTCTCTTAACTATCTGAATACTTTTCTAAATTTTAACTTCCATCCCCCACCCCCCTTTCACACACACACACACAGTCATTCTCAATGCTTAATGTGCTACACCCACAACTAAAAACGGCATTTGCAACCCTGAAATTTGTGATGGCAACAACTGTTCTCAAGTATGCAAACAACCCTCAAACCAATATGCAAAAGGTTATGCACACACACACACTAATACACACACACACATACACTCACACACTCTCACTTTTGACCCCCGCCTGACCCTGTGACCCTCCCTCATAAACATACACAAAAATAACAATTTGTCAAAATGTAAATTTTCTCGTTTTCCTTTTGCATTATTTGGCAACAACTGCGCATTTAAATTTGATTGTGCCAACAATTATATAAGAGCGGGGGGGTGGCAACCCTAACTGACGACCTTAAACCCCCTCCCTCCCTTCACTCTGTAAGCATAACAAAGTGCAACTAATCTATGCAAAAACATGCCTAGAACATCCAAGTCACCCTCCAAAAGTGGTGCTCACATTTAGATGACAACCCTCCTCATTTAAATACACATTGGACAGGGTTGCCTGCGTGCCAATTAAAGTGGCATTTTTATTGGCTTACACAATATTAACAACAAGGCGCATATTCAAATGTGTCACAACAACAACTATAATTGGGAAACCCTTAAAAAAAGGGTTGCTCAAAAAGCGAAGGGTTGTCGAGCAACAGTTGTTTGGTGTCGCCTGTTTAACATATCATTTGAATAGCGATGAGGACGACGCTGCTGAGGTGTAAAGCGTGTGTGTCAAATTATTGTTAAGGGGGTTCCCTTTCTCAATTTTTTTTTTATTTTGCTCTGCGTCACCCTACCACAAGCGTAACCCTAACATTAAATGTGCTTACTCTTTTTTAAGTGCCCCACTTGTTGACTCTTGTTGCCTCTTATTCAAATTGAACGCCTCTTCCGCTCATTTGTTTGTGGTTGTTGTTAGGGTTACCCCAAAAGGATTATGTTGCGTGAAGCTAATTGTGGTTTTCCACTTTCTGATAGGGTAATTTGTGATATTGTAATGATATTATAATCAGAGGTTCTTCTTCTCTGCTTCCCTTCCCTTTTTTGCTCGATTTGAGAAAGGAGTTTTATTAGGGGGCGTTTCGAGGGCGGATTACTTTTTTTTTTCTTGCAGTCGAACATTGTGTGTGGAATGGAAATTATAAGGTGTTTTATTCTTAGTAGAGTTGTTCAGTTATGGAGGAACTGAAGTGTGACTTGCCATGGAGTGAAATATAATGATTGGCTGAACATGAGCTAAAGCAGTAATCGGGGAATAAGGTGTTTCCTGAAGGAACATTACATGTTGCTCGAGTAACTGGCAAGCCTACAAATTGTGCAGACTCTGGCTCAAGGAAAAAGAGTTGCCAGAGCACATTCTGAAAGATTACCTAAAACTAGGCTACTTCCAGTTAGAGATCTACAACCTGCTCAACCTTAGAACTAAAAACCCTGAGACTAGGAATAATCTTGGCATTGCTTCACAAGTTAATGCTGAATCAAGGCAAAAAAGGGTAAGGCTCACTTATCAGAGAGAAGCACAAGATGAGACCACAGACACTAACATTATTCTTAATAATAATATTCTTAATCTTGGATGTTAAAAGGAATTTAAGTAGATATATAAAGTAATATATGTATATGATAATCAATGCATTTTTAGGGCGATTTTTCGAAAACTCAGCGCTTGCCTCACTTTCAGAAACCCTTCAAGAACGAAGAGTTTAATTTGCATCAGAATATGATCATTGTTCACTTTAATATAAATCTTGTGATAATGGGCAAATAATTATGTAAGTTATTTCCATATCTAAACCGACCCAACTTTTGCCACATTCAAAATCATTGAATTTCATGCAACATTTGCAAAATACTCAATGAGTGCCACATATTGTTGCACAACCGAGTTTAGGGTCACACTTTAGTCACGTGCGTGGCATCTACCTAAAAAAACCCCGACCTTAAACCAAACCCAAACCCAAATCCAGATGTCTGCCTCAGAGAACCAAACTGACACGCTCGGAGCTGAGGCCCAACCTCATCCTCAGCCTGGGGTTGTCTTTGTTGTTGTTGCTGTTGTTGCTGTTGTTGCTGTTGTTGCTGTTGCATATTGGCCTTTTGCAACAAACTATAAAATGTTCAGCGCGCCTTGCCTCCGAGCGCATCCCTTCACTCGTTTGAGGGACAGAGGAGAGACATCAATAAATTGGCAAACGTAGCTCGTGTGAGTAATCAATTTAGCCACAAAGTAGCCACGTTCCGAGGCACGAGTCTGGCAAACGAACCCCGACAAACTTATAGCTAACATATCTATATATGTTATAATGATTCCTGGTGCATGTCTGCTGAATGTGGGCAAAGGATTACATTGGATTGCATACCTGACAGCGATCGCAGCGGAGATGGCGGTGTCGGTGAGTTTGACATGTGTCGCATAACTGCAAAGAAGTAAAAAATAAAATAAAATTCTGTGAGTGAAAAGGAGTTTCCCAGAAATATTTGCATAATATTAATATTCATTTACTAATAGTAATTAATTAATAATAATAAACATTAAATTATGTTAGTTCAAAACCAACTAAACTACAAAAGTTGATTACCAATTACACTTTTATGGCCACAGTCAAAGCTAAAAAAGTTATCGATAGTTGTTGAGTTGTCTTTATCTAAGCCATAGAGTAGCCTATCAATTGGTATTAAACTTGCTTATCGATTGCACACATTTCAATTATCGATAAGTGCTATCGAAGCATAAATAAAGTTGAGTTCTCTTTCGCTAGAACAGTAAATTATCCAATAATTAATCATTATTATTGTTTGCTCCTTTGCATCGATTAATCATTATGTTGGCAACGCTTGACCAATGATTTGCCTATCGATTAATATATTCACCCCTCTGCTCCACACCCCCCACACCCCATCAAATGCAAATGTCACGTATGTCCTTTCACATAGCTTTCAATTTGTGCCATTATTGTGGTTGGGGTTTCCGTCTGGGTGTTGTCTGTTTTTAGCGAGTGTAACTGACACATGCACACACAAACACACAAATCTATACACACACACGTCAATACACACATATTTTGGTCATCGTTTGTCCATTTCGAACTGTTGGCCTCGGTTTGCCCACTTGGCTCGTAAAATGTCCATTAGTATTTACGGCTGCAACATGCAAAAATTGTTTGTGCTGAGTGCTCGAAGCGCTGTAAACTTTTTAAGACTTTCATTTCAAGCTAAATTCAACTTGAAATGAGTCGAGTTCTTGAAGTTCACTTGACTAATGACATTTGTAAATTGCACATCGATTAGAAGTGACCATTGTGAGGGTGTCTTCGAAATACACAGTTTATCAAACTACGCAACTATTTGCCTGATGGATTATCTTCATAATTAATCTTAAATAAATGAATTTAAAACTTTCTTTAAAATAGTCAAAGCTATATATAACATTTAAAAGTCGATTAGTGCTATCGAAGCTTAACTAAAGTTGCGTTATATCTCGTTAAGGGATAAAGGGTTTATCACTAAATTGCTTATCGATTGATATTTACATATAACCCTTATTAAAAACACCTTTTTAATAGCCATATTCAGATATAAATACAACCTAGACAAGTTATCGATAACTACTATCGAAGCATAGCTAAAGTTAAAGTTACTTAAGCAGAAAGTAGCTCATCAATTAAACATCAATAGAGTTGCCCAAAAATGCTGCTGAAAGTGTATCTAAAATTTATATAGTACTAATTAATTATAGTATTAATAAAACTTAAATAAGTTATCGATAAGTGTCGATTTGTCTATCGCTTGTGCAAAAAGTTACGCCTCAATTTAACCCTAAGTTTTGATCATTAAAAAAAACAAGCTATGCAAAAATCAAGTACACCAAACACACACACCCACGCGGAGTGTGTGTACTTAAAATACACACATATGTGTTTGAGCTGCTCTCTCTCTCTCTCTCTCTCTGGACACCCGTTGTCCATTGTCCTGTAGTGTCCACTGTATCGTCCTGAGTCCTGTTTTTTGTGCATGACATTTTCGGGGTTTTTTGTTTTGCAAAGTAGATATTAAATTTATAGCTCCCCCGGGGCGTAAACAAACTGTGTGCAGCATCCTTGACTAAGACAGGACAGACAGGCAGACAGAAGGACAGACGGACGGACGGAAAAAAGCAACATATTTTTACGACAATATATGGCCAGAGATGTGGAATGTTTTGGAATCCTTGTGCATAATGTCAACCAGCTAGCTTGAGCATTATAAATATACAGATTACCCACTGTGGTTCATAATGGACTTTGGCTGGTGTGCGTGTGTGTGTGTGAGAGTGGGGGCGTGGCAGTTGGGAGTTGTGCTGGCAGCGCCAGGCTTAGCTTGGCGAAGTGTCCTTTTTTTTTTGCTCATATGGTGATTACAAGTGGCATTAGGGGTGCTCAGCTCAATCTGCATGTTGCCTTTCTTTTTTCCATTCTTTTTGTCCTTCTTTTTTGTTATCCTTATGCAATTAAAAAGGCAACGCATATCCTTGCACCTTCGGCTTAAATGTAATTACAACAAATTTGGCTTTTGTGGCTAGTTTTGTATTTTTTTTTTTATGGTCAGCAAAATTATGGGAAAATTGCACGCCTTGAGGAAGAGGAAGAGAAAGGCACAACTATTTTTTTTTTAGACTGCCTTTTTTAGGGTAACGAAAAAAAACGTTTTCCTTTTTTTTTGGTTTCTGTTTTCCTTTTTCTTTTCTGTTTTGTGTGCTGCGCATGCAAAATACCTGAGACAGGTAAAAAGGACCTCGGCTCTCTGACCAGGATGCAAATGCAAACAGTGGGCAATGATCACACGCACAGTGGGGAGTGCATCAGCTGCAAGACGACTAAGGGACCAAAGGACTACAGGACGAACTGACTACAGGGGACATCATCATGATGCCATATCAAAACTCTACCCATGAAATTGTAGATCTGATAGCAGAAAACTGTAATTCTATAGGATAAGCTCGAAATGTGTGGGCGTGGCGTGCCGTCTTCTATTGTAATCAGTTCATGCGGCATTTGGTTGCAAGTAGTTTGCATTGGGAAATTTATGGAAAAAGAGAAAGTGAAAGCCACAGGTGCGGCAATAAATTCATCTAATTTCTGGCAATATATAGCTAAATCAATTGATTATATAGAAATATATTGAAATGTATTTTCAGTGAATATCCAATTTTGTAATTTTAATATTTAAATTGATGTTCTTTTCAAATCAGAAAACGAATTTAAATAAATTCTTGCATTTCAACTTCAGATTAAGTTAAGTAATATTATTTTTGTAAATGTCAATTTAAAATAAATATACATAATGAAATCTGAATATTTAAATTTATCTTCAATAAATTATCAAGAATATTGTAAATCCTTTAAAAAGTTGATGAAAACAATCAACGAGAAAACCACAAAAGAATCTCTCAGCTCAAGTTTGCATGTTGCAACTGGCAACACTCCACTCAAGGCTTAATTCAGCGTTGCTGGCTGGCAATGCTGCTTTGCTAATATTGCTGAAAGTGAAGTTTAAGACTTGTAGTTGGCAATGCTGTACTTAGAACGTCCAACTAACTTAGTCAGTTTGTAAGTCAGTGCTGATTGCTTAAGAGTTTAGGACTTGCAGTTGGCAACACTTAAATTAAATAAACATTTAAATGCAATTGTTTACATGTGTGTGTTTTGGCCGCATTAGTCAAATCCAATTCTGCTTCTGATTTTGTGATTGTTGTTGCTGTTGCAGCAGCGCCTGTTGTGGTTGTTGTTGTTGCTTCAGTTGTTGTTGTTGCTTTGGTGGCTTCCCACAAACGCTGCTGTTGCTGTAGCACCATCATTTTAGTTATTTCCTTTAGTTTCTTTTTCTAATTTAAATTCTCACAATTAAATCACTTGCACTGTGTAAATGTGTTTGCGACAGAGCGAGGGATCCAGGTAGCTGTTAGCAGTTGTCAAATTTTATTTGCAAGTCATAGCAAACGATAACAGACACACACACACACATATATGCATAGAAATAGATAGCAAAGCGTTGCCAACTTGTTAAACTTTCAAATGAAGCTGGGCGGCCTGTTAACGCCAAATGTAAATTGTAAATGGAGCCGAACCGACTTCGTTCGCTTGCCGAATGCAACTGACAAACGACGAAACGACAAACGGTACAAAAATAATGCAGCAGTTGCGAGCATTGCTGCTGCCGCTGCTAGTGTCGTGTGTGTGTGTGTGTCGGTGTGAGTGAATGCTTTATGATTTGCAGCAGCAGTAGCAGCACCAGTTGTTGTTGTTGTTCTTGCCTAGTTTTCTTTGTTGCTTTGCACTCAGTTTTATAGGTGCTCTCACTCACTCACTCTCTCTCTCTCTGCTCAAACTCAAAAAAGTAGATCAACCCTGGCACCGTTAGCGAGCGTACTCTGAGTTTGTGGAACGTATTCGGCCTGCATTCTGATTAGACTTGCTTGTTTTTGTCATTGTTAGCTGCATCTTCTTCTTACCCATGCACAATTTCCCTTATGCATTAGCATAGAGTTTTTTTTTTTTGTTGTTTTGAGTGAAATGGGTGTGGCTAACTGTGCATGTGCATGCGTGTGTGTGTGTGTGTGTATGCACATGCAGAGCAGCGTTGCGCAGTTGCCGTTACAAATTTTGTTCCTTTTGCATATTCTTTCTGCATTCTCGTATTGCACTCAAGTAAATACATCATAATTAAGATTGCTTGTGCGAGTGTTTATATGTGAGTGCTTGTCTGTGTGTGTGTGTGCGTGTGTGAGTGAGCGCATAAAGGTGTCTGAGCTTATTGGGTAAATGAGCTTTAATATATATATACACATACATGTGTGCTTGTGTGTGAGTAGTATATAATAAGTGCAAGCAGTAAAGAACAATGCAGTTATGTTTCTACACATGTATTTTATGTATTTACATGTGTATTTTTTGCCTTTCTCTTTTACAGAACATAAATATTGAAACTGTTTTCTAGCTGCAGTTTGTGGAGTTATTTAGTGAATTCTTGCTCGGATTATATTCTGATTTTTTCTGTAAACTATTTATGAAAAACTTAATATTCTTTTACTGAATCCAGTTCTTAAGATATAATACTAATTAAATGATATTTGTTGTTAACTTTTGCTAATATGGCAATTTAAATACATAATCAAAATATATTCGAAAAATGAAATATTTAAATTGATTTAATTTAAGATAATAACAAGTTGTGCAACACTTACAACAACAACAAGTGTTGCTCTCTTTCGGCATAAATATACACATATACAAGTATACTTATCTATGCATATGTGTGTATGCACGTGTATACGTGTGTGTGTGTGCAAAGGCAAAGTTTTTGCAGCACTGTAATACAAAAAGAAAGCAGCAAAGCAACTCGAAAGAGTCTTTAGTTTCCCACATGAAAGCGACGTGAACAGAAAAATGGAGCTAAGTGTGGGGCAGAGGGGGTGGGAGTGGTTGAGGCTGGCTCGGTGACAGCGCATACATTTTATGATTATGAGCGGGCGGCGGCAGCAATGTCGACTGAGAATGCGACTGCGACTGCGACTGCAACTTGAAGCTGAGCGCCGGCTGTTTCTGCTTTTGTTTAACAGCAACAAGAACAGCAAAAGGAAAAAGGAAAACAAAAACAACGAAAGAAATGGCAAAAAGTCTAAGGAAGAAATGTGCAGGATATGCCGTTTGGATATCCTTTCGCAGTGTGTGTGTGTGTTTGTGTGTGTGCTGCAATGTTTTAATTAAAACTGCAAAATTAATGTTTGACTGCAATCAGGATATGAGCAAACGCAGCACAGACTTGCTCTCTCCCTCTCCCTCTCTCCCCCTCTCTCTTGCGCGCTCACTCAACATTAAAGTGCCAAAATGATATAAGTGACAAATGGAAAAGTGTATGGAAAATCCATATGGTATATGCGGAATATATTTAAATATATTAAATGTGAATTGTGAATATATATTTAAAATATTTTTATAATTATTAAACTGTTGGTAAATGAGAACTTAGAGATATTTAAATCGGAGTAGAATAGGAGTAGAAGTAGACAGCTTTTGGCCAATACTAAATCTGGGCATATTATATATCAATTAGAAGGCTGTAGATTTTTATTATAAATAAAACAAGTTATAGTTTTGAGTTCTTACGTATAATTGTTGAGTTTGGTTTATGGTTGATGTGGATTGTGGATATATATATATATACATATATATTCTATAGCTAAGGTTCAAGGCAACGCCAGTCGAGCTCTCCCGACTGGAACAGTCTTACTTGTTAATTAATTAATATACCTTTGCAAAAGTGTGCTTCATATTCGGCTTACCCGAGCTAATCAGTCTCACTGGTTTTCAATTATAATGAAAAGTCTTCGACTGATTTCGACTCATTTTCCTATCGGTTTGCACCATTTAATGAAACTAACTTTAAAGTATATAAATTCCAATATCTCATCAAATACGCCTATATTTTGGCAAACTTTAAGTAAACCGAAGCCCAAAAGTAGAAACAACAAATTAAAGCAATCTATATCTATATGGATGGACAGAAATACAGACAGACAGACAGACAGACAGTCAGACAGCTGTACAACCCTCAACAAGGACGCACAGGAAGACAATTCCAACTAGTCTCATCTTATTTGCTTAACGCAAATTGGTATGTCATTTTAATGCATTGCAACAACAGCAACAACTGGAAGACGGAGAGGGAAAGCGGCGGGGTGGGGCAAAATCCACCCACTGCGCATTTTGTGTGGCATTTCTGCCTGCTGCTGCGGCTGCTGTTGCACTCAGAAAAATAGCTATGTGAATCGTCCTGAGAACTGGCAACTAAATAAATATACATAAAGTTACTAAAACGCAAAAATATACAAATTTTTCTAAGTGCACATATGAAAAACAAAAAAAAATTTCACTTTAAAACTAATAAATAAATGCAAACTATAATTTAGGCAAGCTTCAATTATAAACATAGGTTTCTAAGAATCACTCTAATTTTTTTCTGAGTGTGTTGCCTGTGTTTTTCGTTGCTTTCCTGTTCTGGTTTCATGCAAAGTGTGCGGCGTCCCTTTTTGTCGTCGCTTTCGATGCTGCCAAGCGTTTATTTTCTTGATTAATTTCAACCAAAAACTTTGTTGCCTGCCCCCTTTTTGCGCTCTACACATTTACATGCCTCTCTTTGTGTCCACTCACTCCCTTCCCTTCCCCTGCCCCGCTTGAGCTGTCTGGGCCTGTCTGTTTCTGGCAAATAATCAAATTGCCCAGTGCCTCAGACTGGCAGACACTGGCAGCAGCAGCAGCAACTGCAGATTGTTTATCTTTTGGTTTCATCCCGTGACAAGTTTAATCAGGCTACGTGCAAAGGACACACACCCACACACACACCCACATACACTCCTCTCTCAGGATAGCTAGTCAAAAGGATAACTATTGAAATTAGTTGCCAGTTGGCAGTTGTTCTCTTTCTGATTTTCTATACGTGGATTTTGGGGTACTTTTAGCTACAGTGTTGATTTAAATACGCGAATATTTCTAGTGTTGAACAGAGCCAAATACTTTATATATAGCACAAAGTTTTTACTAAAATTGTTAATATAAAAAACGACTTTTTTTGTTTGATAACCATTTTTAATTATAATAGAATTCCTTTTTCTACTCCAGTCAAAATAAAACCCACCAGAAAATACATATTTGAAAAACGATATAATTAGTGTAGTTCTGGGAAATATCTAAGAGCCAAAGGGAAGCATCTATGATGCCATAAAGTATATATATTCTTGATCAGCATAAAAGCTGAGTGAACAAGCCTATCTCAGAGATTAGAAGAGTCAGAGTCTTCAAATTTTGCATAGACTCAGATTGAGTTTATTTCATTTCATCAATAATTTTTCCACTTTCTCTTGACAAAAATATTCTTAACTAATTTTTATAAATTTCTCTCATCAAAATTTCTTATCTTATAAGCATACTCAATGATCCATCTATACTTTAAGCAAACATGCTTCCCTATCGACCTGCTCAGTTAAACCAATCCTTTCTGGCGCATCGTTGAAAGGCTTCACTTTCATAAAATCCTTTGCTCAACTGCTCGTAAAAAAGCGCGCCAAAAAAAAGGTAAAAAATCCGCAGATTTTTTGATAGGAAATCAAAGGCAAACCCCAAATCAATTGTAACGGAAATCAATGCATGAAAACAAATAAAAATTTCAAAGAATGACAAAAAATGTGCCTTTACTTCCGCATTTTAGCGCCGTCTTTCTAATGATCCTGATCCCGGCAGTGCCGCATCCTTGTCCCAGTTCCGTTCTGGTCTCTTTTCATTGAATTCGACTTGCTTGAGAATCAGCCACAAAAAATCCTCCTCTGTCAACTGCAACCCTTCGAAATAATTCACCCAAAATTCAAGATGCATTTTCCTGGATTTTATTGTGAAAATTGCGCGCCGTTTTTTCAATTTCTTCTATTTTTTGGGTAAGAAAAAAGGTAAAAAAAAAAAACTCAAGGGTAAAAATTGAGGATCATTGTGAAGGATTACCAAAGATCTTCGACAGCTTAGCTGCAGCGCAAACACAGGGCTAGGGGTAGCTGCTGGGGTAGGGGTAGGCAGCAACCCCTGAGCCATTCTAGGGGTGAATGTACGCCAATAATGCGCAATTTTTTAATGTAAAAAATTGAGAAAAATTTACAAATAGGTAAAAATTTCATTTCAAACAATGCAATTTTTTTCCGCTTTTTTTTGGGTGCATTTTTATGTGTCTTTTCTTTTTAGGGTAAAAAAAGGTATTGCGGTAATTCTTGGGTGCCGTTTTTTTTTTCTGATTAACTAGCGTTTGTGTGTGCTCAGTTCTAACGGAATTTTTGCCAAATTTTCTCACAGTTTTTCAAACCTAACGCCATTTTTTATCTACTTCTTTGACGCTACCCCGTTATGCAAATTTAACCCTTACAAAAAACGACGCCATTAAAATCAAATATTTGAGTAACTTTGAAAATGGGATTTGGAATCTTTAACCCTTTATCCAAACTTACAATCAAATCTGGCAATAAGTTTAGCGATTTCTGATCTTTCTGACAGACTTAACCCTTGGAGAGACGATACAAATTTAACCCTTAGACGCCATTTTTTAAGGAAATTAGAATAATATCCCGATTTCTAGCTTAAATGGATTTTGTGATATTTCCCACTCCCTTTCACAAACCCTTAGAGAGACGATTTCATTTTGGGATGTCCTGAACTCTGCTACCCCTATATGCAAATTTAACCCTTATACAGGCAAGTTCAGTTTTTAATAATTTAGAAAAAACCCTGTCAACCCCCTTATGTAAATTTACCCCTTCTCAAAGCAACTCCATTTTTAAAAAATTAAAAACAAATCTGGGATTCATTCTAGCTTTATTAGATCAAATGGAAAACGCCTCTATTCAAATTTCACCCCTAAGCGAAGCGACGCCATTATGTAAACCATTTTTTAAGCATTTTTTTATAATCTTTTTAGTTGCAGCTCAAATGGATTTATGATCTTTGCTTTACAGCTTGTAAAGCGGTTTTATTGGATTTGTGAGCACACCTCAAACACCCCCCCAGAGTGAGGAAGGGGGGGGGGCAGGGGTGGGTTAGCTCAATTGGCCATAAGCTGCTCAGGACCTGCACAGTCACAGTTGGTATTGACACCAGCTTTGAGCTTTTCAATTCCCTTTTTATTTTTCCAGAATTTCCAAGGGTGTATTTTCTACTTGTTGTTGTTGTTGTTGTACCTTGGCATGTTCATGTCAAAGGTTAGCTCATGCAATTGTGGTTCGGTTGCCGCAGGGCCGCAGGGCAACCGACCCAACCACCCACTGAAAGTGGTTTTAAATTCCATTAAATAAAGTTGTTTCGGTTTAGTTCACAGTTTGCACTTGAGCATTTTCACGCATATTTTGCTCGCACTTTTGTAAAATTTATTAATATTTTAGTGATTTTAAATGGAGTTTATGTGTTGCTTGGGGTTACTGAGGGGTTTCAGAGGGGGGTTGGCGGGCTAGCTGTTCGCTGTTTATGTTGTGCGAATGTGGAGGGCTTGTGCGGCACATACCTAAACACTTACTTGTGTGTTCTCCTAAGTAAAACGCTTGTAATTGAGTTGAGAGTTGAGGAAGTGCTCAAGTTGGGGGTGGTTTTTTTTTGGTAGGGGTAGTTGTCATAAGGGAAGTTGAAGCATGGTTGCAGGAATGGAAGTTCAGCTGTGATTAGTTGAAATGTAAATCAGCTAAGAGTTTACTGAATGCTTGTGGCAAAGGATACTTATTTCAGTTTCTCTTTAATCTTGAGGAATTTGAATTTGGGTTGCAGAGATTGTGATTTGTGAAATGTTATATATGTTATGCATACTGTCCATATCGATAGGGTGAATTTAGAGTATGGATATAATATGGGTAAAGTATTGAAGGTGAGATGTCAAATTTGAGAACTTAGAAGCTTGACTTGGAATAAGGAATTAGGAAATTCGATTTTGGGATGCCAAGTTTGGCATTTAAGACATATGCTGCATAGCTGATATATATCTACGGATATACAGACATATTCCCAGAACTATTAAGTTAACTCCAAATGCAACAGATTCCACAGAGTTAGGCAGTTAGATAGCTGGCATTATGGCTAAGACTTTAAATTAGCCAATTACTGACTACATCGAAAGAACGTAAAAGTTACAGCTGTAAGAAGTTAGCTGCATTTTAGATGGATAGCTTTGACATGCTTGGAAAAGAATAAGCATAACTTATGAAGTTCAAAACTTTAGCTTAAAATAAGTTTGCTTAATTATATTTAACAGCCTTAATAAAAATAATATTTTATTTATTTATATTTGCCAGCTAAATGCTGGAAAAAACAAAGCCGAGATGACATCAATTAGTAGCCAGAATGGCCATAAACTTACCTTTGTTCGTAGTTGTTGCTGTTGTTGTTGCTGCTGCTGCTGTTGTTGCTGTTGTTGCAGTTGTTGTTGCTTTGGGACTGCCAGGGTTGCCCACGCAACAAAGTTGACCATTTGGCTGCTCGTAAATATGCGAGTCCTTGTGGCAGGCAACAGACGTGGCAACCGGAGGAGTGAAGACAGCAGCTGCCTGTGGATTGTTGTTGTTAGAGTTGATGTTGCTGTTGCTATGAGAGTTGTTGTTGCTGTTGTTGTTGCTGTTGCTGTTAGCGTTATTGTTGCTGTTGTGCTTGGTTGTTGCTGTCATGGCATTGCCATTGCCATCATAGACGACACCATGCCAATGATGATTATGATGGCCAGTCGACTCCAACTGCTGCTGCTGTTGTCGCTGCTGTTGTTGTTCCGACTCCAGTTCCAACTCCACCTCCAGTTCCAGCTCCAGTTCCTGTTCCTCATCCTGGTCGCGGAGTAGCTGCTGTTGCAATTGATGTTCGCGTATGAGACGATCCCGTTCGTGAAAATGACGAACGAACAAATGTTCGCCATTGTGGCGAGGACGTGTGGCAGAGTGTTGCTGCTGCGGCTGCTGCGGCTGCTGTGGGGTTAATGACTTTGTGGCATAGCAATTGGTGGCGATGGTAGCAATGGGAGCACTGTTGAATGTCTCTCTTCCAAGCCCAGGCAGACTATTAATTAATGTGCCCATTGTGCTTCCTGCTGCTGTTGTTGTTGTTGCTGCCACAACTTGTTGTTGTTGTTGTTGTCGCTGTTGCTGCTGCTGCTGTTGATAATGATGTTGAAACATGATTTCATGCAGCGGTATCAGAAATTCGGGCAGCAATTTGTGCGCTTTGGCGGAGACGGTTGTTGTTGACGGCATCTCCATTTCCATGCCAAAATATGGCAGACATGTCTGCGGCGACTCCCCCACCACAACACCACCACCAGCCACAGCCCCAGCCACGCCCACTCCTAAGCCCAAGCCCATATTCAAACCCATGCCAACATCGACGCCAAATGTTGTTGTTGCTGCTGTCGTCGTTGTTGCTGGCACAAAGGACAACAAATCGATGTCCTTGCTGCTGCTGCTGCTTGTATTATTATTATTATTATTATTATTATTATTATTATAATTATGATATCCAACGGGACGCATATACCAGGGATTTAGCATTGTTTTCGTGCGACAGCTTGTCAGCCCTATAAATCAAAAATGGAAGAGAACAATGCGGAAAGGGGTATTATTGAGTGCTTGAGTCGTGAATGACTAGCAGATACCCTTTAAAAGTGTCTGCATTATTAGATTATTTATCATATTTATATAACTATATATATGTCATTAATATTAATATTACATCTCTGCTGGAAATCAATCAGAAGACTATATTTTTACAATTGTGTGTCGCAAAACGATTCTTATCGATAGTCGCAAAACGAGGGCAGTTATCGATAAAATGAAAGCAAATTGCACAACTTCATTAAACCCTTTTGCTAATTTCACATTTCCAAAATCAAAATTCCTTAACTCAATTCAAAAATGATTCAACCCTTCTACGTATTCAGTGTATTTACAGGGTATCAGCAATAAATTGGCACAGCAAACGATTGCATTTTTATAGACCGAAAATGAAGTGAGAATTTGTTGCTTTTTACACCCAAAAAAGGCGCAAATAATGCCCGAGACACAGAGGCAGCGAGGGAAAGGGTTGCAGCACATCATCATTATCAACACTTGCCGCATCATAGCTAACCCCTGTTTAGCAAGCCATCCCCTACGCCCACCCCACCCCTAAGCTAAACTGGCTGCCATATTGCTACAACTAGTTGTTGTTGTTGTTGTTGTTGTTGTTGTTATGTCACTATCAATTACTCATCATTATTGCAACGCCTTTTGGGCACATGACATCTAGAAAAGTAGAAAAGTAGTTGTAGTTGTAGTAGTAAAAAACTGCCCCCTCACTCCCCTTGTTACACAGGGGGTTGCACGCCATTTTAAAAAAAAAAACGCTGTTTAATGCTTAATCAGTTTTGATCGTCATTCGATTCGATTCGATTCGTTTATGACTTTGATTGATTATCAATCTGTTGTAGAATTTGTAGTCTTGTGTTTCGAAAATTTGAACATTTGCTCAAAAAGAGGCGTGGGCGTTGCAGGCGATAAGCGTGCCTGCCACGCCTACTTCTTTGAGGCAATTCACCTCTCTATTGAGAGGAGGATATGAGTAGATTGTCGCTGGGCGTTGCAACTTATTTACAGATTTCTTTATGACATATTTATCATATGTTGAAATATGAAATGTCTAAGTAGAAAGTTTTTTTTATTATTATTTATAAATAAATTTTTATTATATTAATATTTTTATTTATTTAAATTATAGACAGCATACAGCTGATATGCTAAAAAATCAGATTTAAGAATGAGCACAACTTAATCTCCGATTTGGGCATGTTTCTATTGTATATTGATGCAGTTTTGTGATTCTCCAAGTCGAGCTCTCTCGACTATTGCATTCTTTCTTATTATGTTGATTATCTTTTCAAATATTAAGGCTAATTTTGCGTGTGGTCCCAATTCAGATTCACAATTCTTTTATAGAGAGAAAAAACTGAGAAACTGCCATGTGTTGGCATCAGAGAGAGAGAGAGAGAGAGAGAGGGAGACAGTGTGGGGGAGGAGTTGCGCAGTAAAAAAATAGATTTAATATTAGGAAATAATTGAAAATCGTTAAAGGATCTTTAGAAGCTGGAAACGCTGTCACTTTTAGCTGCAATAGCTGCAGTAGCTGCCACTGCCCCTTTGTTGCATTCAGCTCGGTTGCAAGTCTAATGTGTTTGCCAGCCGGTGCAGGCAACAATGGGACAAAGGATAAAGGATATTGCCGCAATAGAAATCAAAGCGCATATAAGAAAGCAATAAAGGCGCTCAGCTAAAAAGATGTGTGGCAAGGTTGAGGCGCAGCACACCAGGTAGCAAGGATAACCAAAGGATGCGTGTGCAAGTGTGTGTGTGTGTGCCGGCGGGTGCGTGTTAATCGGTGTGTTGCAGGTAAAGTAATCGCAATGTAACAATGCCAAAAAAAAGAGAGAACGATTTAAACCGCCAAAAAACTGCTTGATGGGGCAGGGGAGGGGAGTAGCGGGGTGCGGGGGAATTTGTTGCACAGGATAACCGCTTCGTCTTTGTTGGCGCAGCTTGCCTTAAGCTGCCTGCCCCGCATGGCTGCAACAAATTGAGCCTGAAAAAAGGATTTAATTTGCAGTTTTTTCGAACAGTGGCTTGTGTAGCCGCAGCTGCCACAGGATGTTGCAACTACTGGCAACTGTTTAAGCAGCAGTAGCAACAGCAGCAGCAAGAAAACGAAACTGCTCAACTTTCACCTTTAACCTTTGGCAACTTCATTTCAGCAAAATTGAAATGTTGAACTGCTGGTTTCAAAGGACTCTTCTCATTTGACGGACACATTCATTCAGCGGCTTTGACAGCCTTTCAGCGGCCATAATTAAAAGTCAGCCAAGCCACGCCCCCTCCTCTGTACAGAAAAAAATCAACAAAAAATCCTTCACTCTCTTTCACTTTTTCTATTTTGTTTAATTTCCATTTTTCTTTTTGCTGAGTGTACATAAATGCTGGCACACTTTCCGCAGCAGCAGCTGGCGAATATCCTGTCAACCCCTCAAACCTTAACCCTTAACCCCTTAACCCCTTTTTTTTGCATCTTTAAGAAACGCGTGTCAGGCACACGCCTCGCCCCGTTTTGTGACTGGGTCTTAAATGTTAACTAATATATTCCAAAAGTATTTATATATATTTATTGATAGAAATTTGTTGTTGCCGCGTGGCAAGGTTTGTCGTGGTGACTTCCTGGTTCTTAAGCCTTAATCTTCCGCTTTGTTCTACCTGACCATAAATCAACCAAAAAAAATAGAGCACAACTCCATTATGGCCAACAGCTATATATAGATATAGATGTAGATATATGTAGATTGTAGCTGCGGTTGTTGGAATCTACACTCATTATTCAAACAGTTTCGTTTTTTGAATGCTCTAATGAGCATTTTGTGGTCAGCACAATTGGGAACTTTTGGAATTACGTATTTTCCATGCATCATTAGCCCGAGGTTTAGAGTTGTTGTTGTTGTTATCATTCATTCATGAAACTGCGATTAACTTCTAGTGCATAAGGTTAACGCACATCGGACGAAATGATCCAACGCCAACTGGGCAAGCAGGGCAAACAGTAGCTGATGAGTCCACAACAAATGAGAAGCGCCGAGAGAGGCCCATTCGTATTAATTGAACTAACTGCAGCTAATCAAGGTCAGCTCATCAAATAATAGCTACTTTATTATACATTGTCATCAGCGATTTCATAGAGTATATACATATATATGTGTGTACATATATGAATACATATTCTTGATCTGCTTTATGAGTCTGTTTCCATGAGAGCTGCCTCAATTTGAGAACTATACTCTGCAAATATATGTAAAGGTAGCTAAACTATGTGTTATATCTTGTCATACTCTTTTAGAGAGTATTTTAGTTATTGTCGAGAAGCTTGCCATGCTTAAGGGATACAGCTCCGATCCCATAAAGTATATATAGTTCTCATCAGCATAGTCCGTCTCATTATTTGCCCAAGATAAACTAACTTTGTTTTAAAACTAGTTTGCTTAAACTTTGCCTGTATTAATATTCTTGCTAAAGGTAATACATAGAGTGAAGCTGACCAGAACAGACGACTATATCATACAGCTGTCATAGGAACTATAAGTGGAGATATAAATTCTTGGAGCAACACCTTTTTTGTTGTCTAAGTTACTCGTTTTGATACTCTTCTCACACTTAGACAACAAATCTGCAAAATCGGACTACTATAACATATTGCTTTTATACTACAAATCATTCCATTTTTGAATATACGTATAATGCTAGTTAAATGTGGTCAGGTTGATTCCGGTCTGGCATGTAATCCTAGGCACTGCCAAGCTAAGCTAATATTTGTTTTTATTAGCTAGTTTGGCTTCAGAGCAGCGGAGTAAGGAAAGTTGGGAATCTATTTCTGCTGGTACTTTGCTAAATATTCACATTCCATACCAAAATACATTTTCAAAATTTCTTCAAAATTTTTCTATATTTTCTCTGTTGAAAATAACGCATATTTACCTATATTTACCTGATATTCACACAACTCAGCTACTTCTAATGCCAGAGACGAATATCTAGCAAAATATGCGCATGGCTCGATTGAGCTGCCGTCGTAATATATCAGTTTCCATTGGGAGTAAAAAAGTTAAAATTGAAATCAAAAAGCCGAAAACTAAAGTTGAAAATCATTTAGAAATGTTTTGCATTATAATTACGGCTATTATTTCGTAATGGGGTCATTAACATGTCACAATTCACCAAAAAAATACAAACACAAACCAAAAATAAACTTTGATCTATAATTAACGATAAAATGGGGTTATAAACAAATAAAAGCAACAACAACAACGAATGATAAGTGAAGAGTGATAAGAGAATGAGGTAAAGTGTTGAAGCACAACAGAACCAAGAAGAAGCAGCGAATAAATTAATTGGAGAATGTGTGTGCTGGCGTCGAAGAGAGCCAAAAAGATTTCGCTAAAGATTTTCGCTTCAAATCTGATTTAGAACAACCATAAATTTTTCCAGCTGCTAATTGTGGTTTCTGTGGTGAGTTTGAAGAATGACTGCGGACTTGTAAAAAACCAAAAAAAAATTAAAATAAAAAAACTAAAAAAAATAAAAAAAGAACAACAAATCAATGCGTCAGCTGTGCCAAGCCAGGCGTGGTTCGAGTTGAGTGGCTGAACTGAGAGATACCCTGTAGTTGGGCTTGAAGTGGTTTTTAGATTATTTTTTAGATTGCCATAGATAATATTTATTTTTGTATATTCAGTTTCTGTATAATACATATATAAAATAATATATACAGGTAAAACCTCTGACGAATTTTTAAATATTTCTTTCCGATTTTGGTTTCTACAGAAAATGAAAAACTCTGTTTCTGAGTGGATCTCTCTTCTAAAGCTTCCCTTTGTAGTCTAGAAATGAATATATAGTAATATATAAACTTATATTCAAATTTGATTTCGACTCTGGACAGATTCAGATTCAATTTCTTCGCTCAATAAAACTCTCTGTGCACACTTGCAACATTTACAGGGTATTTGAAAAAGTGCCCTGAAGTTGATGTTGTTGCTGCTGCTGATTTTGTTGCACGTGCTGCTGTATATAAATTGGCATAGCTGGCTGCTCTCGAGGTTTAGAACATTTGCGGCAGTTGGCGAGCGCGTAACCCCCAAAAAAAATAAACATATATTAATTTGTCGCATCATGGCTAACGCGCTGTTGGCCACGTTAATACAGGCAGCCGTTGTGGCATCAGCCAGCATTTTGCCATCAACATTTAACTACAATCAAAGTGATTTCTTTGCGCCGCCTAGCAGCGACCTGAGGCACAACGAGGAACTGCTGGAGCACTATGGCAAATTCATGCTGTCCACAATGAATCAGAGCGTTGATCCTTGCGAGAATTTCTACGAATATGCGTGCGGCAATTGGAAGGAGTCCTCGCTGCTAACCGACGAGGCAAAAAACTCCAGTCTGCTGCAGGCCATCCAACAGCGCATCAATGGCGTCGTCCTGGACTATCTGCAGAACACAACGGAGCAGGGGAGGAATGCCTCATCGGCTGCGGCATGGAAGGCCAAGGAATTCTTTGGCAGCTGCGAGCAGATGAAGTCAAACATGTCCAGGGGATATGAGTTTCTCAAGCAGCAACAGGATGATCGCTTGAAGGCACAAAATATCAGTCAGGATTGGATCTATGTGAACTTCATGTCCAGCTACGAGTTGTTTCCGCTGCTGCCGCTGAAGGTGCACTATAACACAGCAAAGCGGAAATTCGACATTGTAATCTCGCCACCCACAAAAGTGCTGGCCAACTACAATGAGGAGAAGTTGCTCAACCTGACGAAGGATCTGCAAATAACGGATGAGCTGCAGCGCAAGGAGTTCCTTGCACACTTTGCCAATCTCACCCAGTTCGAACGGAATTTGACCCAGTTGGCCAAGTCGAGGAATGAAACAGAGACACTCAGTCTGGGTGAGTTTCTGGTGCAGCACAAGGAGGATCGCTTGAACTGGACGCATTACTTTGAGGTGGCCTTCAATGGCAGCCAGCAGAGTCAGTGGCTGGTGCTCAACCAGCTGGAGCAGGTGGGGGAGCTGGTGCATCTGCTGGAGCAGAGTGACTTGCAGCTGTTGCGCTCCTATGTCCAGCATCGAGTGCTGCTCAAATTTTACTCGCTGTGGACGCAGCAGCAGAGTAGCATGAATGCGAGCATACCCAACGATTGCCGGACTCTGACCGAGTCGTACTTCAACTATGCCCTGATGCCCTGGTTGATAGGGCAGCTCTTCGATGCGGAGCGGCGAGCCGATGTCCTCGGCGTGGCCAAGGAAATTAAGGATACTTTCTACGAGCTGCTCGAGCACTACACCTGGCTGGATGAGGAGACCAGATCGCAGGCCAAGACCAAGTTGTCCTCCATGGATTTCCTAGTGGGGTATACGGATGAATATAAGCATGCCGCGGTGATTGATGCCGCTTACAGTGACCTCAATATGACAAATGATTTCTTCGCGAATCTGGCCACACTCGAGGCGAATCGTGCACGCATTCGGTTGAGATCGGTGGATAAGGCGCTGATACCCCAACTGATGCCGACGCGTACAGTGAACGCTTACTATGCGGAATTTCTCAATCAGGCCTTCATCACAATCGGCCTGTCCCAGTGGCCTTTCTATCATCTTGGATTGCCCGAGGTGCTCAAGTATGCCGGCGTCGGCAACATTGTGGCCCATGAGATGGCTCACGGCTTCGACTCGTATTGCTATCAGTTCAACTACGACGGCAAGAAGGTCAACTGGTGGTCCGAGGCATCCTTGAGGAACTTCAAGGAACGCTATCGCTGCCTCGAGTCCCAATACAACAAGTTTATCCTGCTGGGCATTGCGACTAACGGTACTCTCACATCGGGCGATAATATAGCGGATAATGTGGGCACCCGCATGGCCTACTATGCTTATAAGCGACACACCAAGAATAAGGCGTGGCTGGAGAAGCCATTCCGTAATGTGGACTTGAATAACAAGCAATTGTTCTTCTTGAAGTTTGCTCAGACTTGGTGCTCGGGTCGGGATACGGCGTCCAAGCTGAGAAGGATCAAGACGGATGTGCATGCGTATGAGGAGTTTAGGGTTCTGGGCACCCTCGGCAACATGGTCGAGTTCAGCGAGGCCTTCAACTGTAAACTGGGCACCGACATGAATCCCCTCAAGAAATGCGTCGTTTGGTAATAAAATATTTATGGAGGCTAAGCTAAATGGTGTGATTCTCTCAATGGGTTCCAGTTGATGGGTTTGATGATAAGAAACATCTCTTTGAGAAGCAGTAGTCAAAGATTTTAGTAGAATCTGTAAAAGATTCATCTGAGCAACTGCCAATCTTTTCCGATCTTCTGCGCTATTTAATTTGTAAGAATTTCTTCAGCTTCGGCGTCTGTTTATGGAACAAAAGTTCAAGCTACAATTTTTGTATCTGCTTTGCCATGTGTATTCGTAAACATTTGTTCAACTTAATTCAATTTAAAGTTTCTTTTCTATTTTGAAGAATTTACTTATCTTTATCTTTGATCTGAAAGTGGCAGAAATCAATACAAAGATTCCGCGAGATAAGAACGTTTTCAAATCTGGTTTAGTGGGCTAATGCCTAATTAGGTCTCGGACACTGAAGTTTGTATTTTTTATAGATAATTAATATGCAATATCAATAACAAGTTAGAATGCTCCACTCGGGACAGGCAGAAAGACAGACAGTGGGACAGAGGGTCGGAGGGGAGACTCTCAGCACAGCTGTTAAATAAGTCAAAGTCTTGTTGAAATTAGCTTGTCCAGTGGAAAATTACTCTTTGGGTTATAAAATCTGCGTTTCTTAAGCGATTTTAATGAAATCTTAGCAGTTTATCGATAATATATCCGGGTATATAATATATCAATGGGAAGGTCACGGGAATGCTTACAGAACGAAACAAATTTCGCTCAAGAAATTGCGATAACAATTCAAATTTATCAGTCTTATTCTTTGGAAACCGTCGAACAGCTGTTCATATGGATTTTTTCATTATAAGTGTTTCGCTATTTGTTCGATCTGAAGACATGCATTGTATTTTTGCAATAGTGTGTTTTATTGCTATCGTAAATCGATTTCTATCGATGAACGCTGTGTAGTGTAGTGTAGTTATCGATAAATTGAAATCAATTTGAACCGCTTACAATGTACTAGAATATAAATGTCATATTTAATGTGCTCAGCTGTTATTAATTAATGCCAGTTTAACTGTTTCTCGATATTAATTATTATTATTATTATTATTATTATTATTATTATTATAACTGAAAAAAAAGGCAAATAAGTTGGTAGCTGCGCAGCTGAAACCGTAAATCAGTTGCCACTTCTCAAAATGGCCAGGTGAAAACAAAAGAAAAAAGGCAGCGCCTAAAACAGTCTTTCTACAGTTTTAGTACAGCTGAAGACGATGATGATGATGATGATGATGATGATGATATATAGAATGTGAACTAATTGATTTCAAGCAGAACCTGCAGAAGGCAATGGGTATTCTCAAAGTGGGCGTGTACCGTAATATTTGTCTTTGACTTTGCGCCTGCGACACCTTTCTCATTACGAATTAATGGCATTTCAACAATAGCGCACAAAGGACACAGACAAAAGGGACAACAAAACAAAAGACAAGGTGCAGAAAGAGAGAGAGAGAGAAAGGGAGCAAGAGAGAGAGAGAGAGCAAGAGAGAAAGCTGAAAGAAAAACAGTTTTACTATCATTAGTCAGGTCTGCAGATCAGCATCATCTTCGTACTGAGAAGCGGAGTCAGGATGCGATTGCTGCTGCATACGAAATGAGCCCAGATCGCTCGTCCTTATTTGTTTAAGGATCTCGCTCCATTTGCAGCTATCTTTATGCATTTGTCTGTGTAACGGCTTTTCATGCATTTGTTATGGATTTGCGGCGCCAGGTCTCTGATTAGCCGGACTCTGTTCTAAACTATGCAGGTAAATGGCTAAACCGATCCTTGCACACGCAGCAGGGGCAGGGCCATCGAGTGCGTGACTTGTCTGACTCTTGGCCATAATCTTCCTCCAGCAGCAGCAGCAGCAGGTCATAAAATCAGCGCATTGTGCCATACATCATTAATTTTTACAGTTTTTCTTTTTGCTTTTTTGACTTTTTCGGGCCGAGAAAAATGCAAAAGTGTTTTTGCTATTTACCTACAGCATTGCTGGTTGCAGGTGGTCCTTTATCCTGCTCAGTTGCAAATCTCCACTTATATCTGAGTAGTTTCGATTTGATGAGCACTTTCCCAGTTTATCTGATAATTGCATAGAGTTCTACGCACAAATTGCAGCCACAAATCGACAGGCAAATTAGCCAAAGTCGAATGCAACCATTTGTAATCTTCTAGAACCAAGTTCAAGACTCCACTCTCTTGCCTCTGTCTCCATCTCACTCTCTCTCTCTCTCTCTCTGTGTATCTGTCTCTCTCTCTTCAGCTCAGGTGCGGTTCATTTATTTAATTTCATTTATGTAAACCACTCTGAACTGCGAGCAGGGCTTGTCTTTTAATATGAAAGGCGTACACCGCGTAATAAAAAATCAACTTGTGCTCTTCGGGTCTGAGTGGGAGCCGCTCCGCAGTAATCGACAGTCGCTGCGAATTAGGGTTGCCAGGTAGACAAACACATAAACAAATCTGTTCTATAAATAAGATATAACTAACTGAAAGTAAATATTGAGTGAAAGAAGTGCAGAAGTGCAGAAGTACACAAATATATTTTTGACTTGGAAAACGAATAAGAAAAAGTATTGAATATTTTTGAGTTAGTAAACTATTTGAGATTGATATAATCGAAGTTGCACTTTAAAATAAAGTCGGCAAACTCGACAACCCTTTTATGGTTGGTCGACTATTGTATAAGCAACTTGCCAAAACCATGTTACCATAATTACATGCAGAAACTCTTGCCGCAGCTTAGCCAAAGTTCAGAGCGCGGCACACACTTCCACACACACCCACACACACACAGGGAGTGTGTGGCTCATCATCTGCAGTGCAGCAGCAGCAGCAGCAGAAATTGAACAAATGGGGCGGCACGGCAGAGATGTGGATTAGGAACAGGAACAGGAACGGGAACGGGAGGGATGGACAGAGATAGAGTAGCGAAGAACTACCAAAACAGTTGCAGATGATGCGACTCCGAAAGCCACCGGTGCAAGCAACCAGCAACCAACCAGCAACCACCGGGTGGTGTTCATGGTGAATTATGAAAATCGTTGCGAAATTAAGTTAAGAACTTTTTGCAGGCAGACAAAGCTAAGCAAAGGTAAAAGGCAGAAGACAGCAGACAGAAGACAGCAGACAGCAGACTGAAGACAGCAGACAGAAGACAGAAGACTCAAGAGCCACGAACCGTTTCTAGAGGATTCAGGCTTTTGCCTTTATTAAATGGAGATGATCAATTTAAATATTTTGTTGTTGTTGTTGTTGCTGTTGTTGTTGTTGCTGTTGTTGTTGGTGTTGTTGTTGTGCGTGTGCGCCTGACCCAGGTTTTTAAGATTGGAGCCGACTGCAATTCGCATCTTGATGCAGTTCACTTCTGCTCCACAGCTGGCTGCTGCTGCTGCTGCTGTTGCTACTCCTCCTTTGCCTCCTCCTCCTCCACCTCCTTCTCTTTCTTTGCCACCAGCTCCTCTGCTCCCTCCTTTCACCTCCTACTCCGATTTGTATAAAAAATGTGCTTCATTTTATTTGGTTGCTGCGCCGTCCGCCTTCGTTCAGGTAAACGCCCCACAAAATAATATAAAACAAGTGAAATCGATGCAGTTGTGTAAAGAGTCTTTCGACTGCGAGATACTCTGTTTTGGCAGTGTTAATGTAGAGTTTGAATTGAGTGTGGAAGAGAGTCTATTGGGCTTGGGGAGTTACATTTTGTGTAGAGCACAGATTTGTTCAGATTTGTACTTTTGCCTCTACGAAGGAATGTTAAAAAAGCAATTCTAAAATATTTTCGACCCGAAAAATACAGTAAAGAAGGATATCAAATCATATTCAATTCCAATTCGATTTGAGAAGTTCTGGTAAAGTTGACAAATCCATTCCAAATTTATTGTCTGTATTCGATTTCGTTGTGGAAAACTGCTGAATTTCAAGTTTTGGCCTCATTAAATCAACTTTAACTTAGACAAAGCAGTTTTGCTTTAATACCAACATTTGCCACTACACAACAAATATACCCCATTCACATATTACAAAGCAGGGTATCTAGAAAAAAAATGCAATGCCGCCGAAAAAGCGGCAAGCAAATCGCATATGGATCGCTTTGTTGCATCTTCTGGCCTCGACTCGCCTTTGTGGCTACTGCAAAGAGCCAAACTTCTGCTTCTTCTGCATTTTCGAGATATTTCCCCTCCAATTTAATTTTTTTTTTTGCGTTTTTTTTTTTGCAAACGATTATCTAAATTGCATACGAAATTATTTTAATTAAAAATCTAATTTTGTTGCCGCCGTTTCCATTTGGGGAACTCCTCCTCCGGTTTGCTAGAACTTGTTACTTAACATATTGCAGCCTTAGATCGATGGGATAGCCAGCCTGCCTTGGCTCTTGTGCATTGAACCCTTAATTTGGTGCGATTAAAATGATATTAGCCTGAATCTTACATAAACGTTAGCAGAGTATCTTTGTATCTTTGTATCTTTGCTCCATATGTTGTTTGACCTTTGAAAAGGTTTCTCGAGCGAGGTGTGAAGACAAACGTCAGCTGTGCGCTCCTTTTCTCATCCTTTTTGTTTTCTTCTGCTTCAAACGTGACCATTTCTACGCCATTTATTGATTAATGATCCATTATTGTGTTGGCCATGTTTATGTATGCTACTTGGCCACTAATATTATACGTAGTGAAGTCCACTTGGTACTTATTCTAATAATTAACGCCTTTCCGGTTTGTCCTGGGAATTTCTTGCCGGTCTGAGTGGGTTTAAGTGTGGCAGCAACTGTTGTAATATTGTTTCTGCCATAGATATATATAGATTATAATATATATAAAATTCAAGTATTCCAGTCTGTCTCAGCTTGAAAAAGCTGGAAACATATTCTTCCTTTTTGCTGAAGGCAGTAGAAACCAATGTCGATTTGATCGAAGAACTATACTCAAAAAGTTATCATTCGATAATTTGGACGAAGAATGAGTTTTGTTGATCAAGATATCAAAAGCACACTCAGTAAACATATGAGATATATTCTGTTCCGATCTGTGGTTTGCCTTAAACAGCTGCTTTTGCTTGTTGAATATTTAGAATTATCTTCAGTTAGCTATAGTTAGCCATAGGTGGAAGAGTATATTTGTCTGTCTGTCGGCACACTTGCACCTGAAAGAAAGAGAGATGCCACATCCACTGGGAACTAGGAAATCGATCAAATTTTTGAATTATAACATAATGTAGTCGAATTCTAATAATCCCCCACAAAACGTAGCACCAAATAAAAGGATAATGCCACTTCCGTTATCACAAATCGGAGAAACCTACTACATAAATATAAATTGAATCAGCCAAGTCTTTAAGTTGGTTCAATAAATAGTCAATGCTCAAGGCAGACCAGAGTGCGTTGCACCTGTCATCAGCTGTTAACAGAGCATGGCGCAGTCGGTTACGCTGCCCTCGCCTGTTGTTCACACATTATAAACAGATCCGCAGCTGACAAGCTGCGATGCTGAGGCTAATAATAATTGAAATGGTACGCAATCAACCACCAACCGATGCATAAAATTTAAATAAATGTTTGATTTGAATTTAATTGCAAGCAGAGTTGAGCTGAGTTGAGTGGAGTTCAATTCGGAGCTGAGCTCAACTCGCTCGCATCGCTGATTGAATATAAATCAAAACTGGCAGCACATCATCAACATCATCAGCAGCAGCAGCAGCAGCAACAGCAGCAGCAGCCGCAGCAGCAACCACATCGAGTATAAAAGAATAGAAGCCTATCGGATGATCAAAGGGATGCGCTAATCACACGCTGCGCCAAATAGGATCTAATTTCCCCCCCAACCCCACATACCCTACCCCTTCCCCCTTAACTTACTCAAAAGAGGCATATAGAGAGATCAGCTGCTAAAGAAAATCATGTATCTGACGGATATCTCTCTCTGTCTGCATTCAAATTTTGCGCAGCGCAGCGAAGATAAATGATGAAGGAAAATCATTTGGAAAACAGGTAGTGAAAATGCTAAGGGGGTTACAGCTAGACAGAGAGAGTGAGAGAGAGTGAGAGAGAGAGAGAGAGATAGTGAGCAACAGGTACGATTTGAATTTGGACAAATAATTAAGCGCAACAATGGATTTATTGAGTTTTCCAGCGGCTTTCCATCATAATCTTCTGCTTCCCCTGCGTTTGTAGTTAAACGTCGAGTTTGATCTGCGGTTCGACTGAGTCCACAATTAGTTGTCTCCCCCCCTGCACTCCGCTCCATACACACACACAGTTGCCCCTTCAGCAGCAGTTGCAATTATCATAATTATTTTCATTCATGCAGCGATCAGCTTCAGATACGCATTCGAGTTTTGAGTTTTCAGTTTGAGCATCGCCAGATGCTTTGCTTTCGATACGTTTCAGATATAGTCTGTCAGTCTGTCCCGTGTCTGTCTTGATCTTGATCTGATCTTTCAATGAAATTGTTGTTGTTTGCCCACTTCTCTGACATTTCCCTTTGGAGTTTAACGCCGTGCGTTTCCTTTGTGCCTCCTCAGGATGTGGCTGCATGCGCATTTCTTTTTCTTTTTCTTTTGCTTTATCTCTTTCTATTTGTTTTTTAGTTTTTCTTCTTCTGTTTTTTGTTGTTGTCTATCTTTGCATTTCCTGCACTTGTTTAACTGCTGCACTTGTAGGAAGGGAAACTGCTCAGCCTATAACTAATAGTAGAAACTGATTTGATTTGCAAAAGCAGTTTTGCATTTAGTTTAAAATATACATTATATTTTGGAAAATGTTAAAAATAAACTAATTAAAACTTAGTTAAGAAAATACTCAATAAATACTTAAGATATGTAAACATTTAAAGATGGGACAGCTGTCAAATTAATATTATTAAAAAGTGTAAATTAAATTAATCACAACAGAGGCAGTCAAAATATTAGCTGTGATATAGAAGTGAAGATCTTTTCCGGGGTGTCAATAATGTTTAATAAAATAATAAAAATAAAAAATAAAGCATTTAAATATATAATTTATATTGTCATTATTTTATTTAATTTTTTAAATTTATTTTTAATATTTGTAAGCCTGTGGAAAGGCTATAAGTAATTGATTTGATGCACATAGAAATTTAGTGCCTACTTCAAATACAAGCCTATGGCACATTAAAAATATTAACAATAATAATAAATAAAAACTTAAAACAATATTTTTGGTATAAGCTTATTTGAAATTCTACCAAAGATAGGCAAAATTGGTTAAAATTATAGACTGTCATAGCTTTGTCAAAACAGAGTCTCAAAAGCAATACTTTATCTGCGATGATCTCAGTTCAAAATTAAATGAATATTTTTGCTTAAATTTAAAACAAACTGCGAAACTCGAAAGTATCTACTAAGTACTCTCTTTACTGAGGATCAGATCACTATATATATATATATATACACCTGTTATATGAACCATTGGTAGAAAGTTGAGGTTCTTCTTTGAATAACCTTTTGGCTAGCAAAGATACCAAAATGAAACTCACTGCGAAAAAAGTCTGCCACTATATCATATAGATATTATGGGAATAATCGATGGGTTTTTGAAATTTGTAACATAATGTATTTGTCGCCAGTTTGCCTTCGCTCTGCAAGGGTATTTTACAGTTATAGGCTTCCTTTCCTGTTTGTTGTAATATTTTAATTGACAATTAAGCAATAAAATGATGTTCTCATATTCGAATGGTGTTTGCGCCTTTGGGTAATTAATTGCTTATTATTGCTGCAACTGCAAGTTGCAACTGCAACTGCAACTGTATCTTTATGTGCATCGGCAGCTTTATCTTTATGTGCGTATCTGTCTCTGCAGTGTAGTTGTTGCATCTGCAGCGTGGCGCCACTGCTGCAAGCTCTTGTCGTTTCGCATGTTTCGCATGTTTCCCATGACCAAACTGACAACTGGCAACTGAAAAACTCGACGCTCAACAGAAGGACCTAAAAAAAACGGTGAAATTTGCTGCACATTTAAAGCAAATTATTATGAGTTGGCCAATGATAATGAGGCCAATGAGCCAAGTTAGTAGCTCAACAGTAAACAAAAAACCAAAAATCTAAAAATAAAAAAATATTCATCTAACAGCAAAACAAACGAAAAATGTTTCAGTCAAGTTTCGTTACGTTAAATTGCTCACAATTTCCGGTCGCGTGTTGATATATCTCTCTTGAGTCTTTGTCTGCTTCTTCTCTTTAGCATACCCTGTAGCCATTAGGATATAAGTAAAAGGGGTATGCTGCAGCTATGGAAATGTATGTAACGAGGCAAGCATTTATTTTGTTGAGCAGCATCAGCGACAATCAGAGTGTATGAATTTTGAGCATTAATTCTTTTATATCTGATATATCTGAATATAGCTTACTTCGTTTGAAGTTATCGATAAAAATCGATTGGCTTTAGATATAAATTTTGACAAGTTGGATTGGGCTTTTTAAGAAACAGAGATTGGTAAACACTGATAACTGTTGAACATAAGTTTAATCAATCGATAAGCTTTAGTCACTGAATACTATCGATAAAAATCGATTATTCAAGGCAAGTTTAAATAAAATCAATTTTGCACAACTGAATTCAAGTTTAATACAAATAGAACTGGGAAATATTCATGTGTCAAAGGAAGAACAAGATCAATGTAAAATATGCAGTTTATGATAGGTAAACAATTACGTACAGGGTATTCAGCTAGTCGAGCTTACACCATCTTTGCTCTTTTTTCATATCTTTTTTTCAACATTGTTTTACATTAAATTTGTGGATAATTGCGGCACTTAAAGACGCTTCGTTTAAGCTGTTGTTTGCTTTGTTTTGTGTTGTTTTGCTTTGTTTTGTTGTTTTGCATGTCAGCAGCGCATTTCCTTCAGGAAATGGATTTGAATATGAAGATGAATGTGGATCAAAGTTGATTTAAATAGTATATATATTCATGGGAGGGGGCTGCACAGCAGTTTCTGGCCTTTAAACACAATTGAGGTCACGTGTGTGTGTGTGGAGGCAAGGGAAGGGGCATGGGCAGCGTTAGAGAGATCATAAAAATGGGCATTGCCGGCAATTTCAATAATCGAAAGAAAACAAGATGTTTCCAGCAGCAGCAGCAGACAGCAGCAGGAGCAGCAGGAGCAGCAGCAGCCCCTTGAGCAACAGGACAATTTCAGCACCCTTTTTTACCCCCTTTGCTTCTTTTCACTTCTGTTTTTTTGGGTCGCGGTTAAGATGGATGAAGTGTTTGACAACCCTTTCAATCTTCATAAATGTTGGCCAGGCGTCGATTGTGCAAATCTCGCCCTCTCTCACTCACTCTTCCACTCTCTCTCTCACTCTTCGACTCTCTCTCTCTCTTTCTCATACACACTGTCTGTCTGTACTTTAGCAATATTAGCCAGCTTGTCCCTTGTGTCACATCGTTTCTGGGTTCTATCAAGATGATGACGTCGTCGACCTTTTGCCTTTTTCTTCAAGGGTTTCGATAGCAATAAAAAATGGAAAAAAAAATTGAAGAGGAGAGGAGAGGAGAGTAGAGGAGAGGAGAGAAACCCAACTGAAATCTGTTTAAACGCATAAAAAATTGAAAATCTCATAAGCATGCGTTTGGCACACGAGTTCAAAGGGGTTAAGGCCATGAAAAATGGCAATGTTGTTGTTAACACATTGTAAATACCTCGTTTTTCACTTAACGGGTTTTTAACTACATATGTATATATACATATATGTATTTGATGCACTACGAAATGGGGCTGCTGAACATATGGACTGGGGAGAACTTTCATTTCGGGTTGCACAAGCAATGAAAATCTTTTTTGTAGTTGTTGAAGTAAGTTAAATTTGGCTTAACATTGAGGCAAGTTCTCTTAAACTAAAAGAATTGATTTGATATTGATATTTTTTGGATCTTTATAGAGATTTATTAACTATTCTAATTAGAAAAAAAGTAGTAGCCAAGTTTGGAAGGTATACACCTCTGCAAAATATGGATAATTATGAATGTAGAATGTTCCTTCGGTACGGTTATGAACTCTAGAAGTTGCACTAGAAATCGGATATAGGCATTTCTATGGTTAAGAACATGACAGAAACTTCCATCCTAAATTATTTACAGTTCTAGAGAAGATATTCTTTATCTGTCCTTCTTATAGCCATTCAAATCAGTTCCTTAAACTGGTTCTTAGAAAATATTGAATTTCAGTTTTCCATTTGAATTTTAATCGGTATATATTTTATGATATATATAAGTACTTTATCGTTCTTTTATGATTCCAAAAATATATACATAATTATAAAAATATATGTATATATACATATGTATATAATATAATATATAATATGTAAAAATTTGTGCGCAACTTACCCGAATGTTTGTTGTTGTTAGCCATGTGGCCGTTAATGTTGCTGCCACAAATATTGTGGTTGCTGTTTTGATAGTGGTTGTTGTTGCTGCTGCTGCTGCTGTTGTTGTTGTGGCTGTTGTTGCTGCTGCCTCTTTGCTCCATTGGCTCCATGAACTCCTGCTTGACTTGGATGTGCGGCTGTCGTAGGAGGATTTGCTCAAATGGATTTTGGCTGACTGTCCGCTTGTTGTTGCTGTTGTGAGTGTTGTTGCTGTAGTTGTTGTTGTTGTTATGGTTGTGCTTTGAGTTAAAGCCATTCAAATGTGCCACGTAAGCGGCATAATTAAGAGATGCGGCAACATTGGCTGCAGCAGCGCCTGCTGCCAGTTGATCATTGACTGCAGTCGGTTGGCGAGCAACGCCTTTGCCAGTAATTTGAACATTAACACCGTGTTGTTGTTGTTGTTGCTGCTGTTGTTGTTGTTGTTGCTGCGGCAGTGATTGCTGCTGCAGGCAACGTTGTCTTTGCTGCTGCTGTCTCCAGCAACAACATTGATGTTGCTGCCTCTGCTGGCTGCAAGTGTTGACGATGGGAATTATTGTGTTGCTGCTGCTGTTGTTGTTGCTGCTGTTGTTGTTGCTGGTGCAGCAATAATGACATTGTTGTTGTTGCTGCTGTTGCCTGGCGCAGTTCGTCAGCAGCAAATTGCGTCGCTTTGATTTATGACGCTGCCGTTGCTGCCGTTGTTGCTGCTGCTGCTGCTGCTGCCACAAACTTGTTGCTGCTGCCTCAGATTATGATATTGACCCATGCACCAGCGGCTATTATTTCCTGGGCAAGTGTTGCTGCTGCTGTTGTTGCTGCTGCTGCTGTTGCTGCTGTAAATGGTTGATAATTAAAAATGTCTTCTTTTTGCTGTGCTGGGCTGCTTGTCAGCTGGCTGCTGAAAGCTTAATTTGCTGTTAAGTGCTTTTTAAAATGTTGTTATTAAAAAAAAGCGAGAGAAAAATGGCAGTTGCAACTGGCAGCAACCCTTCAAGTTAGCTTCTTTACAGCCTAGGCTAGTTACACTCAGAAAAAAGCACTGCATTTAGAATTCGATTTAGAATTCAGAAATTTGTTTTCTTATATTTTGAATTTATTTCCAAAAACCAGAAAACTCTCTAGTTTTCAGAACGATTTTCGAAAGTTTGTGGCTATGATTTTTCTGAGTGTAGCCGCATCTCTTGCTCTGCTACTGTTGCTCTCTCTGTCTGGCCTTGGCGGACTATATCGTTTGGTTTGCTTTGGCGATTTTAGTGCCACGATAACAGCAAATTAATTGATTTGCCGTCTATAACACTTGTGGCACAGCCCCCACTCCCCCCGCCCCAAACCGTAGGAAAAACTAAGAAAATAAAGGGGGCGCCCTATCGAGTAGTAGTGGTATTCCCGTGACCACCAGTGTGACTAATTCACAGGTGTCTTTCCACTTGGCATTTTGAACAATAATTGCGTCTGATCGTTGAGTTCCCAATGAATTTATGGCGGAAGTTTGCATAGCACTAAAAATATTAACCAACAATATTATCATAAATATGGCAAATTTACCATTTACGATTATCAACAGGATGCTTAAGCATTTCAAAATTCCATGTAACTATATCAATTGGCTGATAACAAAATGAGTTTCAGTAATTTAAATAGACGTCAGTCGATAACTTATGATTAAGTAAGTGTGACTAAAAACTTGTGAGCATGGTTAGCTTGGGTCGAACACTAAGTAAAGGTTTACTAAGTAACTATTATGTAAGAAAGTAGCAGTCGAGAAAGCTCGACTAGAAGGTGTTCGGAGATCAAGATCTCAAATTTAAGTATAGTAATATATCCACAACCCAGATCACCTACAAAATATATAATAGGTAAGCTAAGATGCTTTTCTCTCTCCTCACTTGCTGATTGTGTGCACAATATATCAATATCAATATCAAATGTGTATTTTATAGTTATCGGAAACCGATTTGTATCGATAATTGTGTGACAGAGCAGTTAACGATCAAAGAAAACAAACTAATTTGGCACATGTGAAAATATTTGCCGAATTTGAAGTACCAACTTCTAATAGTCTGAAAAATTGTCTATTTTATGCGAAGCGATAGACGTACTTGGCTAGATCGATTCGACTTTTCAACTAGATCGAGAATATATATAGCTGCTGCCTTTTACATACTTTTGCAGCTCCTCATTAAACCCCTTCTACACATTTTCAATGAGTTCAAGTCATAAATAGAACAATACTTATTAATTTCCTGGAAACCCCGATTTCTAATCAAAGTGCGCGACCGCTTAAGAAACGAAAAGAAAAAGGAAAAACTAAAAATAACTGTTTCATAGGTGCATTATGCAAACAAACGCAACGTTGACAAATAGTCAAAGCGAAGCGCGTTGAAACGAAATTGTTGTAAATTGAAAACAAATTGAAGTCAATGCGATAAGAACCAAGATATATATAGATATATATATATATAAATAAATATATATATGTGTGTGCGTGTGAAATCAAAGGAAATGGAAAATTAAACGACAGCGACTATTGATGTTTGACGATCAAAAGCGGACCCCCCCACAAAAGTGGACATTTCGACAAACAGTTTTGATTAGATAAGCGAAAGTGCAACGAGTTCTCTTCTCTCTGCTGGCCTATGGAAATATTGTCCAAAGGGGGCGGCATTTACATACACCTGTCGAGAGGGGGGATGGGGGGGGAGGGAGTGGCAGGTGGGCAACATTATTAATGGCACTTGTAAACAAATCGATTGACAGCGCAAATTGCTCGCAAAGTGCCTCATTCTTGCTTGATTCTTATCAATCAAATGTGGTTGGGTGAGTGGGAAGAGTGGGAAGCGTGGGGGTGGGAGGGGCACAACAACATTATGTACTTTGCATGTCTGAAAAAGAGCGAGGGAGTAATATTGTTTTTTGAGAAGCCGCCCTGCACTTCAAAGCCAAAGAAACCGACAAATTGTTGCAAGTTCTTGCTGCCTTTTTGCTTCAATTTACAGCTATTTTTAATAATCAAATTGCTTATTATTGCTTTGTTTATGTTAAATTCTGTGCTAGTGTTGGACAAGTGTCGAAAGCACCTACCCCCCTCCCCAGCCGCTCTACGCTCTTAACCTAGTTTGTGCTGATAAGTACCGTTATTTTTGGACTGCTTCGATTTCTTTTTATCTTGTTTTAAATTTAAGCACACACGGCATTTTTGATTTGGTTAACGGTTAAAATAGATACACACACACACACACACACATAGTTAATTTCTGAGCACTGTTTTGATAATTGTTCAACACTTGCGAGTTGTAAAGATAACGGTTCCTGCTTCTTCTTGGGTTCGTTGTGATTTATTGTTCGATTGGAGAACTTTGACTCACAGCAGAATTCGAAATGTGTGAATTATGCCAATTTAAAAATAATTATTGCAGTGTAATCAAGGCATAAACTTTTATGAAGGATGCAGGAAATGTTACGCAATTTGGTTAAACAAGAAAGTATTATTATAGAGGTGTTGTTCACCTTTGAGATATTTACTTATGGCCTACGATATGCGAATCTATGATTACCGACTAAAAAGTTATTCGATTAATTTGTTTGTTATATTTTATGCAGGTTCTGATTACATATTCTGTTTATTTATAACAGATAATAAATTTACAGTTACATGTCTAGATTTTTTTTTTTTTAAGAATTCGAAAATAAATGAAGCGGAATATGTATTGCAAAATGTTTTCTACAGATTATCGTTGCACATATGTATATTCCCTTCACTTAAAATATAAATTTTTAATTATATTTTGAATATATAAAAAATATTTAAAATAATATCTGTTTAATATTGACAGCATATCTTTCAAGTCAATTACTAAATTTAATATGTATATATTATATCCACAAGATATAGCTGTATATCTCTATAGAATCATACGTGTTCCACATAAATTGAAAATCGTAAAAAACAAGTTGTATAATAAAATAAATCAATTCAGATTTATCATTTACTTTATCCTTATTAATTCTGCATTAAAACTGCTCTTTCTGACAAATTTCGATATATATATATTTTAATATTGCATATTTATTTAGTTACTCTTAGCTAGTCACTGCAACTAAATAATTAAACAGCAATTTGATTGAGAACTTTGAAGCTTAGTCAGGACTTCAGAGCGAAGCTCTTTCTTAATAAAATCATTCAATTGTTCATCATTAATTTTTGATTGATATTGATTATACAATTTTAAATATTGTATTACTAAATTACTAACTTCTAATAGGATTTTTCTAAGATTGATCAAATTAAGTTGCAATGATAATAAATGATAAGTAATATATATAAAAATACTGAACAACCAAATTAACAGTTTATCTCAATTAATTCGAGGCAAGTAAACTATTTAGAAGCACTTGTTGTCACTTAAATGCACACACCCACACTCTCGCACACACATGAAGCTCATTAACAGTAAAAAAGTATTATAAACACGACAAGAGAAATGTCAACAAGAAATCGCTGTTCAAATATCTATCGATAGATCTTTGAGCGAAGGCGTCGAAAGCAAAGCTCCTTTGAAAGCACACACACACACACACACACAAATAAACACTTACACGCGTTGATCGCTTAGCCGCACCTTTTCGAATTCGACTTCAACTTCGAATTCGGATTTAATTTAATTGTTTGTTTTCGGCTTAAATTTAATTGCAATGGCGTCGCTGCTGCTGCTGCTGCTGCAGTTTTTGTTGTTGTTGTTATTGTTATTTTTTTTCACGCCTTCTGCTGCTGCTGCAACAACAACAGCTGGGAGCGAGACACGCTTTTTGATTGACTTCCGACAAACGACTGACTTAAAAAAAAGCGCCACAAGATATGAGCAAAAAAAAATAAAACAGTTAAAATGGGGGGAAAATAAAGCGACGGCGACGTCCACAAAATGTCAAAGCGAACAGCAACTAAAAAAAAAGTAGATGATGTTGCGGCAGCGCAGCAGCAGCAGCAGCATATCTGTGTGTGTGTAAGTATGAGTGTGAGAGCTTTTCGCTCTGCCAGCAGGTGGCTCTGTGCCGTTGTTAGCGACTGCAACGGGGACTGCGACTGCGACGCTTTGGACTTGGCTTTGGAGATTCGCTGGCGTTTTGGGAGTTGGGCGCTTTTTACGCTGCTGCTGCGCTGCTGCCGATACTTTTTTTCTGCTTTTTTTTCAGGTTTCTTGGCACGAGGTTTTAAAACCAAAAGCGTGTATTGTGTGGGTGGTCAGTGTGCGTATGTGGGTGTGTATGTGTGTGTGTGTGTGTGTCTTATCGGATTTGAAATTTTATATATGTATTGAGCGCTTTGTGGCCAATGGGGACGAGGAGGGGACTTTTAACTTGATTTGTAGTCTCCTTTTATATATTCCTATTTGATTCTTTTTTTATTGGTGGCAATAAAATGTATTTGCAACTAAATCAAATTTGAAATGAACAAATTCATAAAAATGAATATTTTTTTGTAAGGAAAAAATTGAAATATATAAATATAAATTATGTAATATACCTCTTATAGGATGTTTGGGTATTTTTTTTAGGATACCAATATGAATTTGCAAGGAAATCCAATTTTAAATTAAGAAAAGCATTAAAAGTAATATTTGCCATATTCATAATTGATCAAAAGTATCTGATTTATATGGCATACATTTTTTAGTATTTAAATGATTTGTGTGAAGCATATTTTATACCATTTTTTTTTGTAATTTTAGTGGATTTTCAGATGGTTTTCAAAAGTGATTTCAGTTTTGAACTTTGAAATTTAAACTCTGTATAACTATATATCCCAAAAGAGTGTTGAAATATATAATAATTTTTCAGCTTACATCATTTTAGCCCATTTTAAAAACGAAAAAACATTTTGTTTCTTAAATATATTAAATCATAAAAACGAATTCAGCAAGCCATAAATCTGGCTTTAGTTGAATACAACAAATATATTTATATAACATAATAATCTTTAAGATATTCTATTTATTTTAAATATTTTTCAAACATTTTCGACGTTGCGAATGCTAACAAGTTGTCTCCAAATTATTGCGTATACGTCACATATAATTTCATATTTATTTATTGTTATTTCTTATTAGGTTTATTAAACAAAAATAAGTAAAAAATGTGTGTGTGTGTGGGTTTGAGTGCAACAAACAATACAAAAATTGTCACTTGACTTCTGCCACATCAGAAAAAAAACAGAAAAAAGCTAAGCTTCAACTGCAACTCAAGTTGAATAAAAACAGCGAGAGGCAAAAAAAAGCAGAACCCAGAGAGAATTGACAGATTGAAGGATTGGCGAATTGATGCAGAAACGCGAATTATTCGCTGCCTGTCACAAAACCGAATGTCAAACAAAACATCAAAAAAAAAACAAAAACAGCAGCAGTAGAAGAAGAAGCAGCAGCAGCAGAAGAGCAGCAGCAGCAGCGACGTCAACAGAAGCCAATGGCAGCCGCAGCGGCGTTAAACGCATAAATTAAAATAATTACAGAGCAGCAGCAGATTTCAATGCTGTTATTGTTGCTGCTGTTATTGTTGCTGTTATTGTTGCTGTTATTGTTGCTGCAATTGTCACACACACACACGCACGCACGCACAGAGATAAGGCAAAAAAAGCGCGCGCGTCGCGTCAACTTTTGCGCGTATTTGTTTGCTGCTGCTGCGTTAGTTGCAACTGCCACATGCAGCAGCCAAAGCCAAGGATTTTTGCACTTGCGTTCCACACAGACACACACACAGACACACTAGCTCACACACACACAATGCAGTCGTTGATTTTATTCAAAATGGTTTGTTTATGCTTCAACAGCAGCTGGGGAAATGCGCGCGCTCTTTCTCTCTCTCACACACACATACAAGCTTGCTTAGGCAGCCAATGGCATTTGGCGCTTTGGCGGCGCATGTGCTTGGCGCTCTCTCTCTCTGCTCGCTCGCTCGCTCTCTGCCGCTGTGTTGCGCGCTCAGCTCCGCCGAATTCGCCGTCTGCTTTGAATTCGCCTCGCAGCATCAGCTTTGGCGTTTTTTTTAGTCTACCTTTGCCTTTTGCTAATTTCCGTTCATTAAAGTTGCCTTTAGCGGCAGCGACGTCAACGTCGACGGCGTCGTCGGCTTCGTCTCGTGCACTATTTTAACCATTGTCGCTCTGGTTACGTCCCCCACCCCCGCCCGAGCTTAAAGCTCGCGCTTTGCTTTTATTTTTGGTGTAATTTCTTCAAGCTTTAATTTCATTGATTAGCAAAAATCGTCTGCGTTGCTTCTTCTTCTTCAACATCTTGTTGCTGCTGCTGTTTAGTTTTTTTTTTGTCCTGCGTCTGTCTGTGTGTATTTCGCTGTATGTTTGTCTGTGTGTGTGTTGCCTTTTATTTTTAGTTTAGCTGCCAAAAATGTAACTGTTTATTTTATTGATGTTGTTGTTTCTGCTTCTTCTTTGCCTCTCTGCATTAAGCATTTGAGCGCTTAAGTCTTCTTCGTATTTTTCGCGTCTTCCTTCTTAAATTAACTAATCGATTGGAATTCTAGTTTCTGTTGTCCTTTTTTCTTCTTCTTCACATATTTAAGAGCAGCAGCAGCAGCAGCAGAAGAAGAAGAAGCAGCAGCTGAAATAGTTGCTTAAGTTGTGCGATTAAATCTGAGTTTGAGTTTGGGTGTGGGAAAATGTCTTTAGTGTTGAATAAGAAAGGAAAAAGTGTCGGAGATGGGGCAGGAATAGTAAGGCTTTAAGTTGTAGGAAAAGTAAAAGATAGATAAACTGAGTAAATAAAATTATTCTTTGATGGTATCTGTGCAATATTATTACTATTATTATTATCATTATTATTATTATTATTATTACTATTATTATTTATTACAGTTTCACATTAAACTGGTTTGGCTTTGGAGTGTTTCTTAGCAAATCTATTTATATAATGTAAAGTTCCTTGGATGTTTCCAAATGTTTTTATATCCTGAACTCTTAGAAAATGGATAAGAGTAAGTAAGTAAGAAGAATTAGCCGCCACTTCAATTTTGGACTATGTCTATAGAAATCGATGTTCAAGACCCCTTCTAAGCCTCCCAAATCTCAAAAACAAACTTTGGGTTAACATTGGGAAACAATTCTTAGATCTTCTCAATACTAATTCTGAATCAACATGAAAAATGAAGTCGATTTAACATTATCCATCTCTCTGCTTGTATCCACAACTCGATATCAGAGACCTCATATACTAGAGGCAGCTCAAATGTATTTAAATTGATCGATAACTGCCTTTGCGAATATCGATATCCTATAAAATAAACATAAATCTATCAGCTTATATAATATACCTCGACATATTATTGAGAAACGGTAAGTATTACATTAAGATTGAATAAGAATAATAAAAAATAAAAATTTGTTAACCGAATAATGCTTTCATATTGAATAAACTACTATCTGTCAGCCTACTATACTATACTACTATACTATATCCTAGACGAATATTCTCAACTAACGAATTATAAATTGTTTTTGATATTTCGTATTAAGCAATGTCCAAGATTTAATTAAGCATTAGCCCACTAAACTAGATTTGAATACACTCAAATAATTTTCTCTCTTTCGAGCTCTCTCTTGACTTCAGTATTCCCAATTTCCTATCTAAAATATATACAATATTAACTGTTTTTTTTTAGTTCTATGTATTTTTGGCAATTATCCATTTCTTTGACCTCTTATCAATTCATTCAATCTTTAGCCTCCTTTTGCCCATTTAGCCCCTTTCCAAAAGAGAAAATACAAATTTCATTAAAACTTTCATTGTGTGTGTACGCTGATGCATGTGTGTGTGTGTACCTTAAGCCACCCACACCCTCTGCTCACCCCCATTTAAAGAAAAAAGCATCAGCCCAAAACAAAAACCGCCCCAAAAAGTTTTAAGCGTATTTTTAGCATATACGCAGTGCGTCAGAAAGAGACAGCATCTGTTTCTTTAAAAAAAAAGCCTTTTAAATAGAATTTCAGCATTTGACTATATGCAGAGCGTGCCATGCCTTTGTCTCGCTCACACACTCGCTATTTCTCCATCTCTCTCTCTCTCCCTCGCTCTTTTATGAGGCGCACACAAAAGGTTGTTTTGCCATCATCTTTTATGTGTGTTGTGGGTGGGGGTTGGGGGTGGGGTGCTTGTGTGTGGCACCTAACTTAAGTTATGGCAAACTTTGAGAATTTTTCCAACTTTTTTTTTTATATATTTTTCTACTTTCTTTTTTTTTATATATATTTTTTTTATATATTTATACATATTGCAAGCATTTCCTGTCTCTTTTTATTTACATTACGCTCGGGACATAAGCGACATAAAAAGTGCCCCATTTGTGTGTGTGTGTGTGTGTGTGTGAATACAATGCCATATAAGGAATGCCGAGTGCCGTTTGCCGTGTGTTTTCCCATTGCTTGTGTGGGTGTCTGGGCATTTTCCAACTTTTCTTTTTTCTTTTTCTACATATTTTTTTTTCGCTCTGTGACTTTTCATTTTTCATATGTTGACTGCCCCGCATACACACACAGACACACATATGCACACTCCTCTGCCTTTTCTCTCTTTCTCTCGCTCTCTCTCTCTCTCTCTCTGCTTTGCTTCCTCCTCGCATTCCTCTTTGCTCCACAAGTAAATGGCTTTTGCATTGTAAAATGTTGCATACATTTTCCTCTATTTTGCCTTTTGTGAGCGCTGCGTAGGTGTGTGTGTGTGTGTGTGCGTATATATGATTACACATATATGCTGTCCAAATCTGTATACTTCAGCATATATATAGATATATATATATATAGGTACATAATGTCGACAATTCGCCAACGAGTGCGAGTGAAACGAGGCGAGTTTTCCTTTCGGCAACTTTGGCTCGGGGCATGGGGCATTCTGGGGCTGCTCCTTCGTACGGTATATTTTAAAATTTATGAAAAATAATATTTTCCATCTCTACACACTCACTTACACACACACACGCACACACACAGAGGAGTGTGCAGGGCGCACAATCAGAATACAATGGCTGCTGCTTGCTGCTTGGGGGCAACATTGAAAACTAGGCGCACTTAGGGATGAGAGGGAGTTCTGGAAAGGACGGGTGTGGTAGGGGTAGCTATAGCACACACTTTGTTTTGGCTTTACTCGCATTTACGTATACACACATTCACACACACACACACACACAGAAATACACAGGAGACTTGAAGCAGTTGCAAGCAGAAGATGCTGCTAAAAACAGGGTTGCCAAACTTATGGAAAATATTATGGTAATCAAGATAGCAGACAGGCCGGAAGGACAGGACATTGTATACTAAGAAGTCAAGGAATTAAACTAGTTGCAATCTGTTGATTTGTTGATGAATGAAAAGGAATCCTCAAAGCATATCAGAGCGAAATATGTAGCCTTAGCGAGGGAATATGTCAATATCAACTATTCTTAAGATATAGAAACGCTAAGCCCAACAAAGATGTTTCCATTCCTTTAAGAATCAGTTTAGATAAACGAAGTTAAGTCTTCTTTTATATTAAACTATTAATAATAAGAACTTATTGTTACTTAAATATGACTAAATCCTATCCTGAGTAACATCGCTAAGCATACAATAAATCGTATTACATACTCAGGGATAATACCTATTAGAACTCTAGTTGTGCAACACTTAAAATAGAGTTAGCAATGCGAAAATATTATGGAAAAATATTTATAGCTACAAATCAAAAAAAGGCAAATAATTTAATGCATAAATGTTAACTAAGAATAACTGTAATTTGATCTATAACTAAGTATTTATTTTATAATTTTGATATATTTAATTTTAACTAATTTTTCTATTAGTAAAATTGTAGGCGACAACTCTGGCGCTCTCAAGTCAAAACCATTTCCATTATGATAATGTAAGTGCACAATTTACCAACTTGAATGCACGACTCGCACACACCCACGCACACACATACACACACACACACACACTCGCACACACACATTGTATGTGTGTAGAGGGATACAAAGTGGAAGAAGAGAGCGCTTTGGCAAAAATTTTCATATCCTGCACATGAACATGAAAAACTGCACAAATTGCAGAAAATGTTGCAAAACGACGTGGCACGTGAGTGTGTGTGCAACAAACAGTGCAAGCAGTGGTGCAGGAGAAGGAGGAGGGGCGAGAGACGAGAAGAACACATAAAATACGATAACTGTGCAGCCAAAGTGCTACATATGAAAGGTATTTCTTGCTAGCTTGTCTAACGCTGCGACATACCACCAACCCCAACCCCAAGCCCCAGGTAGCCCCTGCACCCCACAACCCCTACACTGAGCAAAAAACCTAGCTGAATTTTAGATGTTCACTTAGGAAACATCTCAGCCCATTATTCAGAGAGAACATTGCCAAAAATCCGGATTTTTCTTTTCTTAATTTCAGTTGAAAGTTTATCCTCAATTAAGCAAAAAATATTTCTGATTTCCAGTGTATTTTTGTACTGTCAATATGTATTGTTAATATAGCATTAGACATCTTTATAAATATATATATTTTAATTTGAAAAAAAAACAATCTTTCTAAGTTTTAGAATTTTTGTTTCCGTTCTAGTTTTTTCTGAGTGTTGCACAACCTATAACGCTCTACCACATATACATATGCAACATTTGCAATGCATGTGTGTGGTTTTAGAATATAAAAGCATGCCAGCTCCCCCCCCACTTAGCCCTAGCTACCCCTAGATGCCACCCACCCCCTTGGGTAGGGGTTTGTATGTAATTACAGCTGCTGCTTCAGTTGCTGCCTTCTGTTTGCACCTTGGAGAACCCACTTGCCACAACTACAACTACCAAGGCACACACACATGAAATATGATGGCATCTCTTATATAACATAGCTCTCTCTCGCTCTCGCTCTCTTGTTCTCCCTTTCTCTCTCTAGTTGTTGCTATCCCTCTTGTCCACATAGAACATAAAATTAAGTATGAAATTGAAAAATGACTGGCAAGCCAAAAGCAAACCAAAAAAACATAAAAAACGAAGAAGAAGAAGAAGAAAGGAAAATGGTGGCCAGCATATTGTGAAATTAATTTTTAAATATTTATGAGCGACTGTTTGGGGGCATTTGCTTATGGATGAGGGGGCAAGCTGGGGGGGAGGGGTAGAAAGCAGCTCACATTTTCAATTTGCCCAATTTTTATTGAATTTTCAAGTATAAGCAAGAGGTGTGCGAGTGTGTGTGTGTGTGTGTGTGCTTTGTACTCGACTACATTTTAGTTTTTTACATGAAATATGAGAATTCTGTTGCTCAAGGGGGCGTATGAGTAATGTGCTTCTTGTGTTTCTCGAGAGCCGAAAAATAAATTCGATTTGCTCTGCTTGTGTGTGTGTGCACCTATTGAAAAGCGCCCATGTGAGTGTGTGTGTGTGTGTGTGTGGAGAGAGCACTTTGGACACAAGTTAGCAATATACCCAAAACAAATGTGAAACAGGCAAAGCTATTATCGATGGAACATGCGAGCTTCTACTATAAAAAATATTCACTTTTTTTCAGTCAAGAATTATTTTAGATGGGCTTGTGAATTTACCATGCAGTTGCCTTTCGATATTAGGGGTATGGAAAGGAACATAATGCTAAGACATATATTTTTTCTACTTCTGAAAATACATTTTTCTGATACTATTTGAGTGAAACACGCTTTTGCTAAGATAAAATTTCAACTGTTATTTATTGGAGAATAATGTTTCGATCTTCGAATTATTTTAAATGTTCTGCAGGCTTTCTATATACATGTAATACCTTTAAGTATATAGTGGGTATATATATATATATATATATAAAATATCGTATGCTACTACATTCATGTACATAGTCACTACAGATTTCATCTGCCGGGTAGTCTAAGCAGCTGGAGTTTTTAGTCTTCTTGTAGTTGAGGCCTTGCTTACAAGGTTGTCTGGGTTATTTATTAAACTGGTCAGTTATCCTCTATAAGAGGGATACTGAGATCTGCATGAATGCTTATATTAGAGTACAGGCAGTGAATTTGGATAAGTGTTCGAGCTGTTTCGTAGCAGTTTGAAATCTTAAGATGATATCAATGTTTGTTATGCCATAGAGCTTTAATCCATAAGTTGAGATTATCTCAAAACATTCTTGTATAAGAGAAGTTGATTTCTTACCTCAAGCCCAGATTTTTTCACCCACAGACAATGTAGTTTTAGAATTGAGCTTAAACATAAAAATATGTTTCTTAATCCATAAACTATCAATCTATATATCTGACTATGTGAACTCTTTCAGTTTAAAGCTATTCATGCACTTCTTGAAACATTTGCTATGTTTGTCTTCTTGCTGCAGGAAGCGCATACGTCAGCATCAGACGGATCGGAACACTATATCATAAGGTAGTCATAGGAACAATCTTTGGATCATTTAAACATCATTTTAATATATTTCGAACTACTTACTTATATATCGAACTACTTTATCATATAGCTCCAATGCTTTATACTTATAATGAAACTTAGTAGTTAGCAGATGGACTTTGATCTGCGAAGGGTATTCAGAGTTGAGCTAGCTGTTCTCTCTTGTTGATTGCCCCCTTTTAGTTCCGTTCAGTTCACATCCTTAATCTCTCAGTTTTGATCTTGACATCCTGTGCGTGTTTGGCGCGCTCTGATAACGCAGCGATAATGATAATGATAATCCGCCTACCTTTCAGATCCACTCCACACGCTTGATTATGATAATAATGCGCTTAAGCAGGGCTCAAGCCATGAAATTGTTAACTTGGCCAACAGCAGCTGCAGGCAAAGTGCGCTTTATTTGCCTAATAAGCTCAGGGAAAAAAAACAAAAACAAAAACAAAAAGAAGAAAAAAATACTCGACTGGAAACTCGAGCAGACAATGTGCCACAAAGTTGTTGTTGTTGTTGTTGTTGTTGGTGGCACAAGTGCTTAACAAGCTGTTTTGCATGGCCAGCCGAGTTACCAAAAGACCAGTAGCCGAGTTCCGAGCCACGTTCCACGTTGCCAGCAAAACCAACGAAAAAACAATGCGGCTAATGTGGGAAAAAACGTCAAGAATGCGCGTTGAAAATTGCACGTTCCCCCTACACTCAAAAAAATTTCACCAAGGGTAATTCACACAGTGTTTCGGAAAGTATATTTCTAAAAGAAAATTTCTTTTCTAGAATTTGGAAAATATATGTTTAATTTTCAACTTCAAGTTTCAAGTTTTCAAGGCGATTTTCTAAAATGCTATGCCATTTTTTCTGAGTGTACCCCACGCCTCCCTCTCCGCCAGTCTTTAGGCCTTGGCTCGTATGCAAAAACTAGCAGATCAGCTTGCGCTTTTGGCTTTTGGCCTTAACTGCAGCTGGCTGCTGGCTGTTGGCTACCTGGCAACTACCTCACTTATCTCTCTTTGGAGCTGGCCAACGCTTTTTGCTCCTGGCCACAAAACAATTCACACTTTAAGCTGGCCCAGTGAGGGTGCGAGGGAAGGGGAGGGGCAGCGGCAGAGGGCGGTTCACTCGTTGCGTGTTGTCGGCAGCTGCTCATTGGATTGCTGATCATTTGCTTAAATAGCCCAAAGGGGACACAACGCAAGCAGACAGAGGGCGAGGGGGCTGCAGAGGGGGACCTGTGGAATATGGGTGGCTGGACAAATCTCGGCCAGAAGTTGAGCAAACAAACAGCACAACAAAAGGTGTTGAGTGTGGCAAGCAAAGATTTTGCGTGTTTATCGCGATGCCACAGCTCCAAAAAATTATTAGCTCCTTAATGGCACAGAAGCTGCCTGCAGCCAGCAGCCAGCAGCCAGTTGCCTGGAGTGGCTGGCAGAGGCCCATTCCTGAGATATATAAAATGTGGCCTGCGATATGCGTGGAGAGGCTCAATAATATTGATTCAAGTATTGAAGTGCTTGTTGCATAATTTAAATATTGTTAAAAGAGCTGAGCAAAATAATACTGTAACTAACTCAACAAATCAGTTATTAACTTATCAATGCGTGCAAATGATTTTAGTGATAACCTTTGAACTATCAGTTCAATATTGCTTTATTTATTTATGTATGTATTATTAAATATTTATTATACATTTTTATATATACACTGATCCCATTGATTCCCACATTTAAAGGTGTTAATAATCTCGAACAGCATCAGTAACCAAGTAGATCTAGTCATGCCTCGTTTACTGACTTGACTTAAGGGTACTTCCCAGTTAAGCCCTGATCGAGAAGGCCTCGAGCATCTGCTCTTAAGTTCAGGGTATTTGCAAGTCGAGCTGTGTCAACGAGATGCAGAGTATCTAAGCTAGAGATCAGAGTATTTCCCAGCTCAGCTCTTTCGACCAAGTTCTTGGTATCTTCTCTTGGTTCAAGGTATCTCCAAGTCGAGCTCTCTCGACTACCGTTTCGCTTAGTCTGCCAGTAAGTTTCAAATCACTGTTGCTTATTTATAATATAATAATAGAAATAATAATGAAAATTCTTGCGACTTTTCCACTGCAACCTGTGAGTAAATGCAATCTAAAGGAAAATTCCTAACCAGTCACTTTTCACTCCGTTCTTATCCCTTAGCACGTTGATATCGCATCGCAGCGATCATCGTTATAATGCACAGCTACCGAGATCATCGGTAATAAGGCCCCAACCAAATTATTATTATGACTGCCTGGCAACCACTGAACCACAACTGAGCCACCACCGAGCCACCGCTGAGCAACCACCGAGCCACCGCTGAGCCACCCGCAGTAGGCATTGACAAGCAAGTACTTCCTGCAGCCGAGTCTTTGAGAGTCTTTGCACTCACAGAAAAAATCGCACTAAAAAAAAAACAAAATCTTTTTTTAATTGCAAATTTAATGAAAATGAAAATTTACTGGCTAAAATTAAATTATATTAATTTATCTCAAATTTATCTTAATATTAAAAAAAAGAAATCGTCTCAGAAACTTACTTTCTGAATATTAAGCTGCCAAATGTAAGACAAATTCCCAAAATAAAGTTCTACCTTTTTTCTGAGTGTATTTCGACACCCACACACAAAAAGGCGGAAAACCGTTTTTATTATTGGCCACGTTTTGTGAGCCCGGTTAATAGACATTTTGCCTATTTTAATAATTGGCTAAAGGCGTGAAATACTCCTCGTGCTGGTTGTTGTTTGTTGTTGTTGTTGGTTGTTGTTGTTGTTGGTTGTTGTTTGTTGTTGTTGTTGTTTCTGTTGTTGTTGCCTTTGGGTTTAAAGCTGCTCCTATCGCTGGCCCAACTATCAATGTGGCCACCGTGGCAGTTGTTGCCCCACGTTGCAAGTTTGTTGGCTGTAAATATGATTATTTTTTTCCTTTGCAGTTTGTTTGTTGTGTCTTTCCCTTTTTTGCTGCCCCCCACTCCGCTCTTTGCCCCATGCTACTGCTGCTGCTGCTGCTGCAATGCCAATTTGAGGCAGCAGCCACAAGGTGAGAAATGAGATTTTAATCGGACGTGTCTGATTTCAAATGAGCTTTAATGGGGAACCCATTTAGCAGCACTTACCCGCGACTCGCAGACTTGCAGTCTCCATGGTGCCCCCTTGCCGCCACTCCCCTCCCACCAGCTTCCCTCTTCCCACTCCCCTCTCCCATTTCAGCTTCGATTTGCTGTGCCCGCTTTTAGTTTAGTTTATTTATATTTTTATTTTATATATATATATATATATTTATATATATATTTGCAAAGGTCTTTTCTTTTTCTTCTTGTTATTGTTTTTTTTCTTGCTGTTTGCTTGCTGCTTGGGGGCAGTTGCTGCTTGTTGTTGCACGCTCTGGAGTCGTCTCCTGCTGCCGCAACATTTTTATTACATTGCCACAAGAGTTTCTTTTTCAGTTCTTGCTTTTGCTTCTCTATTTTATTTGACCGAATCATCTTCAAATTATTGAAATCATCTTATTTTTTTTTGTCATCTGTCATTTTTGTGGTTTGTTTCAAATCGTACTGATTTGTGCAAAGTGATATTCAAATTCTTTTCAATTTTGTTCAAAATTTATGAAAAAATTAAATTGTTTCTGTGTTTGCAAAGTTAATGACAAAGTTTTTTCAATTTCAATGGCCTAAAAATAGTTTCACTCTTTGAAAAATTAGTTTGTGCTTTTATCGATTTGATTTTGTTGGACTTAAATGACTTTGGCTTGAAGAATTTGGTCTCTCATAAGCCTAGAACAGTTTCCCCATCCCATATTTTATGTACGCTTTTATTTTTGGTCACTTCCTAGCTGCAGTCCTTATCAGCTTAGTCATCCAGCACGCAACAAGAACCAAAAAAAAAAGCTAAAAAAAAGAGTCAAGCAAAAGGATGAAAATTTTTGCAATTAACTTGGGCAATTTTTGTCGATTTTTAAATATTATGGAACACGCACAGAAGACACACACACACACACACACACACACACACACACATGCACACATACAAAGTGGAGCAGGAGCAGGAGGAAGAGGAAGAGCGAGTACTGCTTGCGCACTTGCCAGCATTGCCAGCCGAGCAGCGTCTGTTTTCTTATTGCGATCTGGCAGCACTGATAAGCGCGCAGTCAGCCAGGCAGCCAAGCACCCATGCAGCCAAGCAGCCAAGCAGCCAGCCAGCAATTTACAGTCGATCCTCACCGATCCTAACCTTACACAATCCAGCCAGCTGCCGCTGCTGCTGCTGCTGCTGTGCGGTCTCATCTTGGCCAAGAGCGTTTAACGTGGCCAACTGTGTGGAACTACACTCAGAAAAAAAGTATATCGCACTGAATTTTAGAAATTCCTCAAAGGTAACTCACTTTATTAGTTTTTCTCAGTGTGGAACTGGCTAACTGGTCGCCAGCTTAGCCAGCTTCCGCTCGCCCTCGCTTCAACTGCAACTGCAACTCTGGCTCTGCTTGTGGCTACAATTTTATTTACGAGTCATGCGCGCGATCGTCGCCTTGCAGACGGAACTCGACTTGGCTCCGCTCCCCTCCCCTCTCTCCACCTCGGCCACCCTCTTCAGTTTTTATTCATACACAGACATTCATTCATGCCCTGGCAGAGAGAGAGGAAGAGCATCGAGCATGGCGTGCCTTCGACTTGAACTCCACTCCAAAACACACGCACCTAATAAGTTTGGATTTTGGAGTCCACCCTCACCGCCTGCCCTCCTCCCTCCCCAGCTAATGTGGGAGTTAATTAAAAAACGGTCAATGAGTGTATGCATGTGTGGAAGCAAGCGGGAGTTGGGGGTAGTTAAGAACAGGTATCTTAGCTATTATAAGTCAACGTCTACAAGTAGATTTTGTGGATATATGTTTGCTTGACTGTTTATTTAGAAAGGCTACAAATGTCAACAGATATATAAAATAAATATATATGTCTATATAAATATATATATATATACATATGGCTTTGGAAAGTTATAAACTGGAAAGTTATAAACTGTTAACACGTATTTCGAGCCCGAATAGCTTTGCCAACTTTAAATGCAATATTGATTTAGAGGACAAACCGGGATTAAAGTCTATATATTTTTGGTTAATGGGTTCAGTTTTGACCAAGTTATTGCTATGGAAAGTTTTAAGCTGGCTCTAATGTGATTTTTGGGTTGAGTTTTAACATGGCATTCAAGCCAGAATTGCGCCTTTAACTCTACAGTTCTCTATAGCTCAAATCTTGCTTGAATGCATTCCAATTTTGACAAAGTTATGCGTAATATATATAGTAGTAGTATTTATGGAGCCGATTATGTCTTAAGTTGCCAAGTTTAAATAGACTCTTAAGTCCCATTTAAAACAGTTTAGACGGCAACAAATTAACCATGTCCTAATGGCCTATGAGTTAGTCGCCTTATAAAATATAATAAGTGTAATTAAATATTTATATATTATATACACATATATATATATCTAAAACACACCTCACAGCTTTGGCTTATGCCCAAGCTGCCAAGAGCTCTTCTAGAGCAAAGTTTCACCTCTCCAAAGTTCAACTCGGTTAAAAATATATAAATCGCTTGTGATTTACCGTCGGCAATTGGTTAAGGTCAGCTATCAAGGCCTTGGCGCACTTTTGTCCAAAGACCTTGTGGGTTGTAGATGTAACACCAACCACAATAACAACAACCACAATAACAACAACCACAACAACAACAATGGCACTCAATCCGCCCGCGAGTTTGATTGTTTCACTTTCACTGGCAAAGTTGATTATATTTTTGCGCGAGAATTCGCGCGCTTGAACTTCTGACTCAACTTTGACCTCTCAGCAGCAGCAGTAGCAACAGCAGCAACAGCTTCCACAGCGTCCAGCTGTCTGGCTAAGCCGTTAGTCTGTCTACTGGGTGGAGTGGGTGTTGCTGCTGGACTTGGTTTGGATGCAGCGCAGAAATTGCCACATGTCCTTGACTGCTTGACTTGGCCATTGTATCGTGTTTACTTTTCTCTCTCTCACTCCGTCTCTCTCTCTCTCTCTCTCTCTCTCTCTCTCTCTCTGCCTCTCTCGCACTTCTCACTTTTGCGCTGGCTCATAAAATTGCAAGAGGTATTTAACAAGGCGCCGCTTGCAATATATTTGTGGCATGTATTTGTATCTGTATCTGTATCTATATCTGCAAATATATCTATATCTGTATCTACAGATACAGATATATCTATGTCTATATCTATATCTATATCCATATCTATATCTATATCTATATCTATATCTATATCTATATCTATATCTATATCTATATCTATATCTATATCTATATCTATATCTGTATCTATATCTATATCTATATCTATATCTATTTCCATATCTATATCCATATCTATATCCATATCTATATCTATATCTATATCTATATCTATATCTATATCTATATCTATATCTATATCTATATCTATATCTACATATATCTCTAACTGTTACTGTGCGTAAGTTCATTGGCCATTTTGGCCATTTGGCCAGCAAGTGTTATGCAAACCGTCTGCCTTCATTTGAGGCCTGGCCTGTCTTGACTGGTTTTGAGTTACATTTAAACGCCGCTTATTGCGCACTTTGGGTCAAAAGCCTGTCCTGCTGTTGACCCTTTTGGGCAGCTAGTAAACGCTCGACGCTTGACATAATCGTTTCATTGCTAAATGTGTAATCGATGCCCACTGCCTGCCTCTGCCTCTGCCACTGCCTTTGCCACTGCCTCTGCCTCTGCCTCTGGGCTGAGACTAAGCTTTCCTAATTAGCTGTGTGCTTTCACTGGCCACATATACTTTTTAGTGCATTTCTGAAAAACTTGCAGAGTTGCAGTTGTGAAAGATGGTTTAGAGTGAGTAGCTGATAATCATTATATCATTATACAAGCGAATGTGGCAGTTTCATATAAGCTGAGTTGCTGTCAGCAGCTGAATGTGTTGCACTTATGGAATTTGATAATGGGAAAATAGTTAAATAAGTCTGTGCAAAAGCTTAAGTATATGAAAACATCTTTGAAGTATATATGTATATATTTTGATCCAGGATTAGCCTAGTCGATCTAGTCGATCATGTCCTTCTGCCTAAATTAGCCGATCTCAGAGACTAACAGAGCTAGAAACTTTAGATCTTGAGTAAAATATCTTTAAGTTCTCTTATTAATCTATAACATGTGCTTGTTTCTCGAAAATCGAGGCAAATCCATTTCCGATGGCTATAAAAGATATAATTATAATCAGTATATAATCTTTAGCCTTCCAATTGATATATAATATACACAGATATATTATGTTGTAAGAATTGCATATAACAATAAATTTAATTCAATAATCTATCTCGATTCAAGTCTACAGATAAATGAATATTTAATATATATCTCTATGCTCGTCTATAGATATATAGATATATAGCCATATAAGATTTCATGTTGCTAATCATGTTTTTTTTTAGACTTCTCGTGGAACTGCTGCCATATATATAAAAATATATTTATTTTTTGCTGCCTGCCGATTGGTGAGAAATGCGAACCGAATGAAACGAAACAAGCGAAAAGCTTTGCGTATGCCCCAAAGGCGTTACCGAAATGCCACATGCCACATGCCACAAACCGCAAACCGCAAGCCCAGCGCTGAAGCCACCAAACTCAATGTATCTACAATGTTGCAGTTAGCTCAGATATATGACTGTCGACTTGGACGTTGTCATCCTCGTCGTCCTATGGCCATGGTTAGAGTCGCCTTTCATTGTTCCCGCTGTCTACTTTGATATGCATCCAATCACTGCGTCCCATTTGCTGTTGTCAGATTCAGGCAGGCAGCTGGAGGAGCCGCAAGAGATGCGGCAGTTGCGGGAGAGGGTTTTTCGTTGTCGTGATCTTTGAGTTGGCCAGTGGCCACTTAGGAGTATAGTTTATGCCACCATAACAATTGTACTTTTTCACATACTCAGGCGTTCCTCGACCAGATTCCACCATTTTTGCCATCAGTTGTCAGCTTGTTTAGCTTTTATTTTCATTCTTTTTTTGCGCTCTTTTTCTCTCTGCTGTTTACCTCTTCTATGCCCTGCAGCTATAAAATGAATCCCAAAGAGTTGCTTAACAAATCTGTGAAGTACAAAAGCAGAGATATATTTACCATAGATATCAATACTTTGAGCTAACACACTCAAGTGGAACAGAACTAAATATATATAAGATAAATGCATGTTTATTTGATAAGTAAAGATTTGCTGTACTCATTTCAAGTTATCTTTATTTCGGGGATTATTATTTTGTCGTACAGGTCATCTAGTTAGTCGAGCACTCCCCACGCGAACATTTTTCTTTTTTTGCTCGTACATTTTTATTGCATTTTTCAAGCAATTACTTTGAATATCACCAGCAGCAGCAGCAGTCGGCAAACGACAAGGACTGTCAATCCAGAACTGCAGAGAGAGAGAGAGAATGAGAGAGAGCGAGATAGTGGCAAAGGGGCGTCCGTCTTTATGGTCTGTTTGTCGGTTTGTCTGTCTGTCTGGCTGTCAAACGCACTGTCAACGTGCGCCTGTCAATGCCTCAACTCCAGCCAATCTTGCAACGGCAGCAGCAGCAAACCCGAGACGAGAAGTCGCATTTTGTGCTGATTTAAATCTGCACCCCTTCACCCCTCACTCTCCCCCTCTGCTGTTAACTGCGACTCATGGTAATTGCCCTGCTCTGGAAGCTGGAAGCTGGGAATGGAGCTCTTTGCATTATGGCTGCCGCCTCGAACTTGAAAGTCGCCTGCCGCTTGCCGTCGATGTTGTTGTTGTTGTTGTTGTTGTTGTTGCTGCTGGCGTCAGTTGATGCGACCTGTACCACTGCGCCTCCCCCCTGTCCGCCCCTTGCCCAGCTCTGCTCTGTTCTGTCCTTCATTCTGCTTGCAATGGCTTTCGGGCAATTAATGGATGAATACTTTAAGTGAGTGATGGAATGACACTTTTGTGTACTTGTAAAGCATTTTTATGCTCGTATACTCTTTACCCCTCCCCCTCTCCCCTCTTCCTGTTCCCCACTCCTTCTCGCTCCTTGCTCCTTGCTGTTTTCCTCTGTGTTTGCGTAAGAAAAATCCGAAATGTTTCGTCTTGTATTAATTGGCGCGTAGAGCGTCTGAGCGCCAATTAGACAACCAATGGCTTGAATGGAATGAATAGCTGGACTATCTCTGAATCGGATGCATTGGATGGATGGATGGATGGATGGATGGATGTTATTTATGAAAATTATCTGAATATGTGCCACAATCGCTTAGTCTAAACTCCTTGGACTTTGACTTTATTTACTCGTTTTGAAATCTGTTGTTAGAGTCTACTTAGATCCCAGAATTGGCTAACCTTGACTTTAGTCGCTGCTCTGATTTAGTAGCTGATCAAATATAATATATTAAGCCATGATCAAAAAGACATTGCATGTGATAATTGATTAAGTTTTGAAAAGTTTTTAATCGTTCGTAGAAGTTAATTTTCAGTCGTAGTTATTGTCTTTAATCTTAACAGGTTTTGCGAGCCAGAATCGTAATTCTAACTTTGAATGTAGTTTTTATTAGAGATCATATTAGGATTAAAAAACCTTGTGAAAGTTATAGATGCAGATAGTTTTGGTGCTTCCCCACAAAAGCTATTTTTATGGTATTTTTTACTTATGATACGAAAGATCAGGTTTTTTACAATTGAAAAATGTAGAACTTTTTTAATCATAATTAACCGTGTAAAGTTTTAAGGAGAAGTTCGAAATTGCTTGGACATTGCTTATGTCATTTTGAACTTATTAAAAAACTGTTTAACTAAGTATTTAAATTACTTTGGCTGCTGCCTTACCTCAGCTTGCAGCTGCATTCCTTTTACTCCACTTCTGAAACAGCCAAGCAAATTACTGGTTAACTGGCGGCTCGCATGCACAAAGAGAAAACAAAATCGAATATGGTCTAGATTAAGGTTTGCCTTGTTTTTTCACAGTGTATAGCATGACAAAACAACATTTGCAGTTAAATCATAATCATAAATATTTATAGAGTCTATAACTTCTGACTACTTTTTAACATTTTGCACTTGTTTACAAAGTTGTTAAGACAAGGTTTAATTTGTTTGGATTATGAGTAATAGTAGCTCAAAAAGAGCGGAAATTAATCAACAATTAGTGTTCTTTATTCACGAATCTAAGCTGCACTGGTTTTCTCACTGTGTACACACTATCTCTAAGCATAGCATGCCAAAAAAGCATTCGCAGCCAAGTCATAATCATAATGAGTGCACGAAAGTTGAATGTTGACAGGTCGTGCACGCGTTTCGCGTACTCCACGATAACAATCGCGATCTTGCAAAGGGGCACCAGGACGACGAGGAGGTGGAGGCGGAGTACTGAGGAGGTGTAAGAGTTGTAGGAGTAGAAGTTGGAGCAGGAGTGGAGCTGCTGCTCTGCATAGACAGTCCCAGTTAGCAGCTCAGCTTCAGTTTTGAGTGCTTACCATATCGAGGCTGACAATCTGCTGTTTGCTTCCCAACAGCGACTAGACCAGGGTCTGCTGCTGGCAGGAGAAGAGATCCTCTATCTGGGCATCTGTGGCCTCATTACCCGAGCCAAGTCGCCTTGCCTTGTTGGCCTGTTAATGGCACAAGCACTTCGCAGATGTCGCGATAAATATGCGGCCTGATCACGTATCAGAAAACAATACTTTTTTTTTCCTTTTTTCTTTTTCTTCCTTTTTTTTACTACTACTTTTTCTCATTTTGTTGTTGAGTTTTTTGAGCATGCGTATGCCAGACACTCAGCCCCCCTGTCAGCACGCTTAACTAAATTAAAAACTGATTAAACCACGCATTCCAAACACATTTATCATCAATCAGCCAAAACCAAAACCAAAACAAAGCAAAAACAATAATTATTAAATTCAAAACTCTCGCGCATTTCGCTGATAAGCTGAAACCCCCCCCAAAAAAACAGACAAAACATTAATGAATTTATGTTCATTTTTAGATGGAACTAAGGGGAGGTGTGGGGGGCAGGAGGGTATAGGTTGTAGCTGCAATCTGTTGGCCACATTTTAACAATTCTAATTTCCACACAAATCCACTTACGCGCACAGTTGTTCAACGTAATTTAATTAATTATATGTACTGCCCGCACTTATCATCCCATCATCAACATCAACATCAACATCATCATCATCATCGTTTGGGGGTGGGCCCAACTCCCTCTGCCCTTCCCTCTGCAGCACATATTCCAGTTTATCTTTTCATAAGGTGACATCTTTTTCATTTGCGCGACATTAGCTGAGCAGCTTGCATTTTTAGATACTCTGTGACTCAATTCAAAATCGAGGCTATGACGGGCTTAAGAGTGGAAGAGTTGCTTGAATCCATGAGGCATATACATATAGTATTTCGCTGGATCAGGTTAACATATAATTACATAAGCTAAAGAAATGAAATGTAAAATAAGTGGGGATACTAGAATAAACTGTATTGGGGAAATCCACAAAACAGTCAGTCGAAACTATTTCAATATTGAGAGTTTCAAGTCATAACGAAATTATAAAGTTAGGAACGATAAATATTTTATAGCAGGCTTAGCACTCAAATCGCTTTATCATTATCATACACTGTAATATTTTTGCATTAGTTCTTCAGAGTATTTGGCCCGTAAGTAAAGTTTTTATTCCCTAAGGTTAGCTTATGCTACTCGTGCCATTTACAGGGCATATTTTAGTCGTGCATTCTGTTGCGACTAACTAGTTAATACGCGTTTAGTTATTGTACGCATTATTGTAAATTTAATGAGTTTACCTCTCACACACACACACACACAGCTGTGAGCTATAGACACAGATACACACTTCGATACAGATACAAATGCTGGCTGTTATTAATTTTTGTGTCATGTTGTGTGGCCGTGTTACGGTTTTTGCCTCATTGCCACTTATAGACCTGTTCTGTTATACTTATGTATGTTGTAGTTGTTGTTGCTTGTTGTTCTTGCTTGTTGTTGTTGTTGTTGTTGCTTGTCGCTTGTAGCTGTTGTCATTGGTGACACATTTGTCTTGATCGTAAATACATTAGTAATACTCGCGCATATAGACAAATAATAACAATACTATTCTGTCGACACTCAACACTCAACACCCGATACATGTATATTTAATTGTTGCCTGCAACAACAACAACAACAACAACAACAGCAACAAATATTAATAAACATTTACGATTACGAGACTTTGAGAGTTTGAGAAGTCGAATGTCGCCTGCCATTGGTCGAAGTGGTGGCCAACAGCTTACGGGCTACTTGTGCTTGTTCCTCTTCCTCTGCTTCTTCTTCTTCCTCTTCTTCACTCTTAATTAATTTATGCGCAACATTAAAATGGACATTAATTTTGTCATATCATTAAGCAAAATAACTTATCGATATGCTGCGACATGAGGTGCTAAGTGCCCTCAGAGAGTGGGGAGATATTGTGGCTAGAAATTGTGTGTAGATTTTATTGTGTGACTCAAAGTGATGAAGCTTATAGACTATATATATATATATATATATATATATATATATGCTAAATATGCTAAAGTAAACTTAAATTAAAATGAGAGCATTTATATGGAATTGAATTTAGGTATTTATAGTAGCGATGCATGTAGGTTTTGTGGACAGGAGGTGGAATCCTCAACGCACATCCTAGCAGAATGCGTCGCCTTAATCAGGAAAAGATGCAGCATCCTAGGGCAGCATGAACATGACATAGAAACCCTCAACCCAACAAAGATCCTGGCATTCGTGCAGGAGCTGGGACTGATGGAAGAGCTGTAGGCTCAGTAAGGGGGCACAATAGACCTTATGGGTCGCAGTGCTAGCTTTTTCCCCCAATTATGAATGAACTCTTCCACAAATTCACAATAGCAGCTGCAAACTGTTTCGAGTATCTTTTTTTAAGCTCAATCACTTTAAGATACATTTCGCAGCTTGTTTTAATCGAATTAAAAGTGCAGTTTTGTCTTTATGTTTTTTCTTTTTTGGCTTTAATTTGCTTTTGCAATTGAGTTTCCGTTGTTTACTTTAATCAAATTTAAATTTGCAGCCTTTCAAGTAGGCGGCATGTGGCAGCAACACACTAAATGTGCCACAGTTGCCACAGTTCAATGCATAGCGCCAAGCAGTGGCAGTGGTTACAGAATAACTGTATTTTGTCAGTTATTTACAGCTAAAAGTGCCCCTTCTGGAGACGCCACTGTTCTGCTGAGCCCCCCTCTGGGTGCGTATTTTGTGGCATAGCCACCAATTAAACATTAAATGAAATTGTTTGACTTTCGTGGGAGCGACAGTTGCCCCGCTGCCAGTTGCCACTGTGCGCGGCGCTCTCTTCCTCATCTGCTTTCAGCTTTCAGCTGCTGCTCGGATCTTTCAATTCGATTATATTGAAATAAATTAAACGTTCTTCAATTGAATAATTAGCCAGAGCCAAAGCCAGCAATCGTCTCGCAACCATATCGATTTCGAGTCAGCCACGCTTAGACCTTAACCTCCCCCTCCCCCTCCCCTACCCTCTTCTACACCCCCTCCCACTTGAGACTGAATTTGTCGCCCGTTTGTCGCCGTTTGTCGCCATTTGAACCTTTTGCGCACATCTGGGCGTCAGTTACAATTAACCATTTTCGATTGCATAAAAAGCGTAAAGTGTGGGAAATATTTGAGAGGGGGTATAGGCAATACACCACACCCACCCCCACCCCCAACCCAACCACAACCCCTCTCTCACTCTGCAGGCCGCATATTGATTTGCTTTGACAAATTTGTTGACTTTTGTATTGCTCGCCGGGGTCAGAGCCATAAATTCTCATTGCATTTCGTTTATGTAAAAAGCAGCCGCATTAAATTTGAACTGAGTGTGTTGTGTGTGTGTGTGTTGTGTGTGTGGTGTGTGTGGGTGTGCGGTGCTGTGTTTAATTAATTAATTGGCTACTAAAATTCAGAACAACGCTTTCAATCTCTCCTGCATTGACCAGCAATTGAGCGTATAATCGTTATGAGGGTCATTTGAATAATTTGTGGAAAGAGGGCAAGGAGTTAAACAGAAACAGGACAGATCAAAATAATACTTCAAGACACAATTTAAAATAGTAATTTTGTGTAGAAAGGATACATTCTAGTAGTGGGAGTAGTAAGAGTACTTATTCAACCTGAACAAATCCAACTTTCTGCAATCTAACCTAGTCTTAACTAAACTTAGTTCAATCTCTCCTGCATTAAACATCAATTTATGCAATAATTGAGAGAGGAAAATGGGAAAATGAGTAAGGAAAACTTTGAGGCAACCTTTAAAAGAAATGTTCACATGTGCATACTATATCCTGTAGTCACTCAACCTACACAAAGCCAACTTTCTGCAATCCAGCCTAGCCTTAATTAAGCTTAGTTGAACATCAAGGAATGTTCTTCAGCTTAGAGAAAGAAATGATTTCTCAATGCTTCACTTTTTCCCCATTCTTAATGAAGTTACAAATAAATTATTGCTGTATAACTTAAAGAGGAGTTTCTTCCGAGCACTCTTCAGAGACAGCACATTAATTTATGTTTGCAGTTGTCCGAGTTGTGTTGTTCGATTGTTGATTGCTGATCGCTGCTCTTATCTCGAGGCATAATTTTGCATTTTCAATGATATTTTGTGTAATTATGTTTTGCTTGCATTACACATTATAAATATTACAAGATAAACGAGCAGCATGCCCAGAACACAGATCGCATCTCTGTCCCTGGACCAGGGGAATCGAACATGTGACTGGAGACTTCCAACTGGCTACTTGCTACTTGCAACATGAGAGCTTGTCATTAGAAGAAGAACAAGAAAATTGCATATCGAGCGCGTAAAACGCATAAATTATGAGAAACGTTCGATTCTCGCTCGCGTCTGAGGATGCGCACAGCAATCAAGCAAAAAACTGCTAAATGCAGATACAGATACCAGCGAGCAGCAGAGAAGACCAGAAGAGAGAAGCAGAGAGGAGCAGAGAAGAAGCCAAGCGAACCAATCGTTGACATCGTCGTTGTCCACTTTCTGCTTGGCAGTTTGTCAATGTTCTGTGCTGCATGCCACGTTTGGATTTTATTCAACACCTGCCAAGAGTCCATTAACTTTACCATCAAGTTCAGCACGGGTTGTGTTTGATTGTTTTAAGTGGAATAAAATGTGATTTTGTAATGGATTCCCAAAAGTACTTTTCATAAGTGGGAGCTTGAGAACTAACTCTCCATTTATTCTACTTCAATATCAGCCAAGTTGGGATTTATTTAACACATCTTCAGAATTATCCATCAGACCTTACCATGAGCTGTATTTTGTTGACATGAATTTATTAAAAAGTAATTTTTCACTTAGGAATTTAGCTTAAGTTGCAGTTTGGAACATATTGCATTAAGAATCAAAAATACTACATCTGAGGTCAGCAAAAAATATATTTAAAGTGTGAAAGTTCTTTTAACAGGTACTGAATCGATTCCCCAATTGTTTCCTAGTATTCAGTTTCGTTCTGCTACTTTATGGACCAATCATGTCTCTCCCTAGATACTTCTTGAATTTCGTTTCCACTTCTGAGCTGCAATAACTTAATGACTTCAATTATGATATTAGAAATAAATCCATTAAACTATAAGAAATATAATTTCTGCCCCTCTGCTTTGGTTAGTGTATCTAAATTGCAGCTTGTTGACTTTCGGATTATTCCTATGCCTTTTGCACCTTGCAATGTAAATTTGTGTGTATGTGTGTGTGTGTGTGTGCATTGGTTGTTGAGTTTTTATAGGTGTTGTTGTTGTGCTGGACCCTTGCATATTTATGTCTCGAAAGAGATGCCTCCATCTTGTGTTGTCGGCGCATGCAAAAGCAAAGGCCAAAGCAAAGCAGCCACAAAAAACTTGATTGATTGGCCTGCCAAGAGTTAAAGGGCCCCATGCGGATGACAAGAAGAAATGAAACGGAAAAAAAACAGCAAAACAGACAAAAGGCAAAAAAGGGAAAGAGCAGAAGCTGAATGCAAAAATCAAGTCAAATACAAAATGGCCGAATCGCAACTGAAAACTTGGCAACTTGGCAACTTGACAATTTGACAATTTGAAAAGTTTCTTCAAGTGGCATTTCCGTTGGAGCGAATCAAGTGCACTTCACAACCTTTGAGCTTGTGTGTTTTGGTCTACAAATTGTAACTGTTTGCTGGGCCTGGGCCGATGCATTTCCGAGAATTTCAATATTTGCTATTAATATCAGGCAGACGGCAGATAAGCGCAGGTGACTTGCCCGAGACCTGCACGTCGTCACCTGTAAATATCGTTGAACAAATAAAATCGAGTGAAATAAATTTGTTTATGCGTTTCAGACGATCGATGATAAGAGTTACAAGGCAACTAGTTCCCTCTCTCTTTCTCTTACTTGCTCTTAGCTATCTCTCTCTCTCTCTATTGAAAAAGCGGAAATTTTTGTTAATTGCTTGTTTCCCGAAAGACATTTGAATTGAATTACGCGCCCGATTATTATTATTATTATTTTAAGTTCTTATTATCAGCTCTTGTATTTATTTAGGGCAATACCCATTCCAAATTTCTCGCTCTGCTTCTTCCACCTTAATGAAGTCATGTATATACATTATATCGGACTTGCTTGTCGTTATATACAGTGCATATGTATGTACAAACAATCGGTCACTTTTTTAAGAACTCGTATATCATCAGACTGCGCTATAAATTATGGTAAATTTGTATTTTAGATAAGCGCTCGCATCGAAATCGATATCAATTTTTGAATGATGACGACAGAAAACGAAAACAAAAACTTAAAAAAATATTAATCAACTTTGTTATTCAGCATTTTGATAAGAGCACTCGTTGTTCTCGCTCGATTGGTAATTTGTGTATTAGTTTTTGAATATTTCAATTCAATTGTGAATGAAAGCATTTTAATATCATTTAAATTTAAAATGGCAATTTGCATTTAGTGCATAAACCCGGAGTTTAACTGTCCAATTGGGCAGCAAAAATGTAATTGATTTAAGTTTATTTGCTTGGAACGAAAATAACATCCAAAGTAGTCCACGAAGTAAGATCCAAGCTTGACCAACTCGGAAAACACAATAGGCTTACCCTAAGATGGGTTCCGGGTCACAGGGACATAGAGGGGAACGAAGAGGCTGATAAGCAAGTAAAAATGGGGCAGCGAGACCCATGATAGGCCCTGAATCGAACTGTGGCATAGGAAGACGGAGCTTGGCAGAGACACCAGAACTTCGACAAGCCAGAAGTCTCCTAGGTGGCTATAATCAAAAGCGATTTAAGCAAATGATATCCATGGGGAAGAATAGACTCAGAATACTCACCGTTCTATTGACAGGATATTGTAGACTGAGAAGTCACCTAACCAAATTAGGTATTTATAGCAGCAGTGTGTGCAGGTTTTGTGGATACGAGGAGGAATCCTCAACGCACATCCTAGCAGGATGCGTCGCCTTAATCAGGAAAAGATGCAGCATCCTAGGGCAGCATGTCATGAGGCCCAGGCACATAGAAACTCTCAACCCAACAAAGATCCTGGCATTCGTGCAGGAGCTGGGACTGATGACCTTTTAAGGTCGCAGTGCTAGCTTTTTCCCCCATTTATAATAAGTTTATTTGCTGAAAAATCGAGTCACTCTTATTTTTCATTATTTTTGGCAATTTTATACTCAATTAAATCGATTAAATAAAATTGTGCTTGGTTTTTTTAAGTTCTGATGATTTTCGAAAAAGTTTTTAGGCGAGAATATTTATTATTTACTTCACTTTTCCAACCATAGCCAAAAGTTGTCATAGACTAAATGTGTCGAGTATTATTGAGTATTATTTTTAACTATTTGCCGCTTTGGGTTTTATTTGAGCCGCTGTCAAATAAACGTTAGTCCCGCCCTGAAGCCAAATGGCCGCTTTCAGTTGGCTGCAGGGGGCAGAGTTTTTTGGGCAGGCTAACAATCGGGGCACACCTAGCTCGATATGACAGAGCAGCAACAACAACAACAAATGAGGCTATGCAACGTCGGCTATTTACTTAGCAAATTAACTAAAAAGCAAATGGAATTGATGGGCTGCAAGGGGCGAGGACTGGTGGGGGAGGGGCTAAGGCAATTTGAAATTGAAATTCAATAGGAATACAAATAAATTGTAGGCGATAAACGTGGCAATCAAAGGTGGACAGCGAGACAGCGATACAAATCGAGGACGCACCAATAAGGATTCGAGCTGTTTGGGGCAAGTCCTTTTGCACGCCATGCGATACTTTGTGACAATTAATACGCTAAACGATTGCTGCAAGGAGACACAAATTCTCACGAGCGGCAGCTACAAAAAAAAAGAAGAAAAGCAACAAAAAACGCAAAAGGCAACCGCAAGCAGGCTGGAAAATTGCCGCAGGACACGCGTCGCGCTCGTTTGCGCAACTAAACTGAAATTAGTTGGAAATTACTAAAGGACAACCCACACCACTCCGCCACCCCCTCAGCCAACACCCGCTAAACCATAATAAAAAGATAAAAAAAAAGAGACGCCACCACAAGAATCGCGTGGCGCATTGCTCGATAATGACTGTAATAAGGATTCAATGATTGTCCTGGATTCCGATTCCTCTGTTTTTTCAGCTCTGTTTTTTACTGGGCCACCCCTTTCTGCGTCACGTTTTGATAGGGCGCTGATCTAGCTGCTGCAGGGGGTTGGCTTCGGCTCAGCTCGTTAGTCCTGCGTGCCGAGTCCTTAGTCCTGCGTCCTGGTGCGTGGCCAGGCGACATCATCATTGGACAGCGGGCGATGCGATTTCCTTTTTTATCGCTCGTTTTTTTTTTTGTTTTTTAGCAATTTATGCGCGTTTTGCATGCTGTCGCTGATGATTTTCTATTTCATTCCTGCAGCGATTACTTATTTCCCTCTCATCGTGCTGGTTCGTGCAATTTGTCTCGTCCTGGGAATTGGGCGTTCCTTTTGCTTGGCCATCAAAAATGCAAATCATGCGACTTGCTTTATGCGCCATTTAATGGTCAATTGCTGTATTTAACGGGCAGGAGGATAAACTTATGATAAATGATATGTGAGATATGTTTTTGGGAATATCATATGTAAAAGAAACTATTCTCATGGGAACTCTAATGCTGCGTCTAATCAAAATGATAAGCCATAAATAAATTCCCCAGAATTTGAGCTAAAACGAAACGTTTTTTATGAGGTTTCACAAGGAATAAAAAATGCAAAAAATCGTGAAGAAAATTTTATAAATTTAAATTACAAAAATCTTTAAGCAAAGGAAACCTTTCTGAAATTGAAAAATAAAATATTAATCGATTCAAATTAACATTTGTTTGGGATATAAAAATAGTAATCTTCATCAGGATAAAGCGAGACAATCTAAGTCCCCAATCCTTAGAATGTCTCCGCAAGAAGAGACAGGGAATGAGGAGGCTACTAAATCTCAGACAATCAGACAATCTGAGCTCTCGCCTTATCCACAAGAAGATTTTGAGGAATTGAGACTCAGATTGTCTCGCCATATCCACAAGAAGATCTGAAAGAATGGGGACTCAGATTATCTCGCCTTATCCACAAGAAGACTTAGCATCCTCCCCATTCTCTCACTATGAATCTGAAATTTAGATCTTTGCTATTAAGCGACAATTTTCCAGTTGAAAACTTGTCTCATTTCGAGTGCCTATTTGCAAAATCGCTGCATTCTCAATGCTATTGACTTTTGTGATTCATTTTCATCTCTTTCAGCTTCTGCTAGAGCAAAAAGAAGAAGAAGAAGAAGAAATGCTGTTCCCTTTGGGGAACTGGTTTCCTGTAGGCGAAAATGCAAATCATTTGCTGCGATTTATGGCCTGTCACAGTTCGATTTAATGGTCAATTGCATTTCGAATGCCGTCCAAATGCTGAAACACAAATATTTGATTAATTGCATGCAACAACAATCTGCCGCGTCATGTGGCAGTTGCTGGAGATGGGGCTCTTTATTTTGACAATGCGCATAGAGCTATTCACCCAGTAGTCAGTAGTGTGGTACAGTAGTTATTCAAATGTGTGCGACGGCACGCTTAGCGGACTGTAACGAACCAGACTCACCAGCAGCTTTCTTCGAGTCTCGTAATTTGAATACCCACTAATTTGCTTCATTAAATTAGCGTCAAAGTCTCGTTACCAGCAAACGTAATTTGAATATATGCGCATAACCTGGCCATAATTAGTGGCAACTCTGTTGCGAGAGGGGAACGCGGGAAGGGAAGCTGTCAACAAGGGTTCAAATGCCGTCGGCTAAAAAGTATTGTCACATTTCGTAACTGAATTTATTTGGAAGTTACGCCCACTTGAGCATTGTGATATATAAACCCAATTCATGTAATACAACTGACATAATCACCAAGAAGAATCGCAATTTGTTCGACCAATACCAATTGTACTTATTACTTATTCAATTTGGCTTAGGATCGTTAACCTTAGCGGGTTTATGCTGTGATTGAATAATGCTTGTACTAAGTACTGTAACTGATCATTTGTGCATAGAATGGGTGCTATCTGAAATCAAACACTGCTTATATAATGCTTCTATATAGCATATGTACATATATATATGTATATATATATATATATATATATTCGATATCAATCGAATTAGACTCTCAATTAAGTTCATAAGTAATATATTTTATTTAAATGCCCACAACCTTTTAGAAAAGGGAAGGAAGTATGCGACAGGCATAAGGAAGCATAGTCGACGACATAAAAATATATATATTCTTAATCAACATCGACTTCCTAGTCGATTTAGGCATGCTCGCATATCTGTCCGTCTGATCTATAGACTTCAAATTTGGATTATTTGGAATTTTGCATATCGATTTCCAATTGCAATAAAGGACAAAATATTATAGATATAGCATTTTGATCAATGTAATTATGTAAATCAGAGACGATGTTCGTCTTGGTTTTGTAAAGCATATGTATTCTTCAAGCCAACACTTCTTTGTTTTCCAAGATATATATAATATGGACAGGTACAATTTACAGTTCCCATAGAAATCTCAAGAAACTTAAGCCAGAATATTAAGCTGGGAAACCAGCTCAAGTTGGTTGGCTAATTATCTTATATAGATTTAGCGCTCGTACCGTTTGTACAGGTTGTACTTTAAATGATATTAATAAGGAATTTATATGTATATCAAAAGTCCGACCAATTGTGTTTGCCATATCAAATTCTATTGCTGGAACGATTTCTGGGTAAACCGTTAAAAGTGCTTTCAATTGGCAATTCCCGCGGACTTGTTTGCGTGACTTTTGGTAACGGATATCAGGTTGGGCATATAGAATAGTGCTCAGAAGTACTTCTTGTTCTTGTTCTACTACAAATACCCTATTAAAAGGTGCAGCTGTCATTTGTTTGTTGTTGCTGTTGTTGTTGTTGTTGTTGTTGCTGTTGTTGTTGTTGTTGTTGTTGCGTTTCATTGGAACAATATGAATAATTGGCATAACCAATAAAAGTTGTTACTAAACACCAAATATGATTGACAGCCCAACCACAGTCCGAATGTCAACACGTCATATAATGAACAGCAGGTAATCGGTCGACTGAGGGAGGGGAAGACAGCGGGATGAGGTGGCGGGAAGCGGGTTGCGGGGCGGGGGCAATGTTTACCTCTTGGCGGGCAAATTAATTTTCCTGCGAGTTGAAATATGTTTATGAATTATTACTCAATTGTTGTTTGCCGGTCAGTCAGTTCGAATACGATTAGACACACCTGATCGATTATGTATATACATATATATATATATATATGTGTAGGGGCGTGCAGGGGTGCATATTATGACATATTGCATGTTTGTACATAATTTTGTGGTTTAAAGCGCAGACATGAAAATTGTTATTAATATTTCCGTTTGCTGTGCTGTGCGGCAAAAGGATCTGGCAAGCATAGGGAATACTTAAGGCTACCCAATTGAAATTCAAAATCGAAAAGAGAGATAGGGTCTTATCGAATTTAATATACTCTTTATATATATAATAAATAAGCTCTGTGAAACCGAAACCGGAGCAGTAACTTGATTGAATTTCAATGCAGATCCGAAATCGAAACTAAACTTTATTTTAAGCAGAAGTTATAGAAATCGATTTTGTTAATTGTAACTATATATATATCCATGTATACAACGTCTCCACTATTGTTGCTGATCAAGAATAGATTTTAATAGTTCGCCCCTTTAAGTCATTACAAACTGCCTGAGATATTTATAGTGCCCTTAACAAGGGCATAACCAGTTGGGGCGCCACCTTAGCGGCTGCCCAATTGAAATGCCAAGCTGCCAGGCAGCTCTCTCTCCCTCTCCCTCTGCCTCTACCCCTCCCTCCCCCTCACACCCTCTCTCTCTCTGTCTCACTCTCTGTGGCTGTCACGCCCCGACTGAGGGGCCAAGACAACAACAGCCAACAAGGAGTTTCAGCTTACAGTATCGAGTTTTTTTTCAGTCGGATACAAACTAATTCTTTGCATATTGTATAAATTAAATTTGTTTACAGCGCCACGCCCCTTGCATGTTGTTTAGCATATAAACGCCCACTTGCTATGGGGCTCCATCGACCAGTTGGCAAGTTTGCAAAGTTGGCAAGTTGGCAAGTTGGCCAACTAGTCAGTTAGCTGGTTAAGAGTTTGCCGCATCCTTTTGTGGCTGCTGCTGCTTAATTATAGCTTATCACATTTCCATAGCTGCGAATCGAGCTCGTTTTTCATGTTTGTCATTCGGTTCCAGTTCGATTTTCAGTTTGGTTCTCAGTTTCACAGTCACCAGTAATTGTTGGTTCCACCATGTGCCACACACACACATAAATCAATAAGCAACTCGATGGGGCAAGTACAGCCCCATCCTCATCCTCAAACTCATCCTCAGTCTCAGTCTCAGTCTCAACCTGAGTTAACCAGTTGTGCTGCCATCCCTCCTCCCTTTTTGGCTTTTGATTAACAAGCTCTTTTTTGACCTTGACATTCAGTTCGAACTCCCTGGGATTTTTAGATCTCGTTCTTAGTTTTACCGTTAACATATTTGTGGCATCGATACCTAATTGCCATAATGCGAACCGCACATTCCACAGACTCCCCTGCCCCCCTCAAAGTCGCAGAGTTGAGCACAAAAAATGTCGCAGACATCGGGGAATGCAGCGGTTCTTCTCCTTTCTTCTCGCGCGTTTCGCTCTTCTCTCTCCTGATTTTTTGTTGTTGGTTTTTTGCTATTTAAATTTTGATGTCATTGTGCACACATTGAGCCAAAAGCCGCCAATCGTCAATCGCCGGCTGTTGGCCGGCTTCAAAGCGTGTTGCCGCTAGTGTGGCGAGTGTGGCAACCCTGGCGGGGAATACAGTAGCTGTAGCTTCGGCTTTGGATTGCATTAGCATCGAGATCCGTTTGATGGCTGGCGGATTTGGCATTTCATCATCGTGGCCGCAGCGCGGCACTCACTTAGTTGATGGCAGGGTTGTCGAGCAGTCAAAACAAAACCATGAAGTGCTGGTGAAGTAAGCACAGAACAAGGAATATTTAAATTGTTTTTTATTAAGGTGAACTTTCTTATAAAATTAGTTCAGTTCATAGTTCATAGTTCATAGTTCATAGTTCAGTTTTAAAGTTAAGTTTTAAGCTTATTAAGTAATTTTCATATGGATTTTCATTTCATTTGCTTGTCTTGACAACCCTAAAGCCAAGCATTTGCGCCTGCCTAAGACACAAAATGTTGTCGATTTAAATTTTGCTGGCCAAGAGCAAGACGAAAGTTGTGATCAACTGGCAGCAAGTGACCAGAATAGCTGAGTAGCCAAGTCAAGCCAAACAATCGCAACAATCAACAAGCAATTCGAAGCGAGGCCCGAAACAAAAACGAAAGCTGGCAGGAAAAAGGCCCAAAAAGCCAAAAGGCCAAAAGATATTTATGCATTTTGATGCGGCAAAATGAATGATTTGACTTTGACGAAAAGATGTCAAAGAAACAGGAGCGAAAAAAGAAAAAAAAATACAGTTGAAGAAAGGAAAAAGAGAAGAAAAGATAAGAGAAGAGAAGAGCAGAGCTTGGAATGCATTGGGGACGACGACAGCGACGCTTTTTGGTGGATATTAGCGCAAAACGCTTGGATCCTGCCGACAATTTAAATGCGCAAAGCCCCAGCTACCAGCTACCAGCTTGTGTGCCCCCCAAATCCCCTCTTTGAGACACAGACAAGCTGCTGTGTCTCTCTGGAGTGGCAAACAATAATCAGAACATGGTCCCAGCTACAGACTCCCGGACTCCCAACTGCCGAGTCCAGAGCCAAGTCTTGCCATTGTGGCAGCAAATGTCGTCAAGAGGCAGCCGCTTGATGAAAGCGTCAGAAATTGATGGATGTGAATGCTGACCGGTACTGCAAAATGCCGCTGTGCGAGTAGAATCCCATAGATATATATATATATACATATATATATACACTATATATATATAGTTATGTGTGTGTTTGTATTCCTTTTGCTTTGTGCCGCAACGCAAATCTTTTGGGCTACCGGAATGAAGGAAAGCTGCTGGCTCTCTGTCGGTTTGTGGCCCTTTGATGTGATTGCGGTAGCAATTTGTGCTTTAATTTGAGTTTAAAAACTATGCACAACTTGCAGTTCCATTGTTAGGACCTCAATCGCAATCCCGCCTCTTCTTCTTCTTCAACTACTACTACTACTTATACTTCCGAAGTCAGCTCAAACTCATTGATTGCGGTTATTTTCATATCAGTTATTAGTATTGTCAGCGCTCCAAGCGCTTAAGCCAAAAATGTAAAAATAGAAAGCAACTAGCAAAGAGAGCTCTAGTCGAGAGTGCTCGACTGGCAGTTACCATGCCACTGGGTCCCATAAAAAACATGTGCATTTGCGTTTTACTTTTGTTTACTTATTTTATTTAACTATTTAAATTGAAAAATAAAATTAGAGCATTTAAGCTTCATCGAAGTCAGAAGTTAGAAGTGAGAACCAAGATGAATAGAAACTTAATTTAAGTTAAAGCAGTATATAACTAAGTCAAAACTGAGAAAAAAGAATATTTAAAACTTAATTAAAGATTTGCAAATTTCAGATTTAATCTAATATATTTTTGGGGCACGATTTACCCGCTGTCTTCATTTCTAATAAGTCTTGCACTTGAATCAATAATATATTTATTAATATATATATATCAGTTCTTATACGTGTTGTACTTGAATTGAAACTATATTCCTGACATTAGATTGTCTTTGGCTATGTCAAAGCCGCTCCGTAGTCTCAGTAGTTATTTAGCAGGGTATAAAACAACTAAAACAACAAGCAAGAATAAAAAAAGTATGTGTGTGTGTGTGTGTGTGTGTGTTAGTGTGTGTGTTTGTTTGTTTGTATAGCAAGTGAAGTTGTCGTTCTGCCAAGTTCTCAGCCACGCCCACTTCAACGCCCCATTTATCAATATTCATTTAGTGTCGTCGTCGCTGTATCAGTTGTTGTTGTTATTGTTGATGTTGTTGCTGTTGATGATGATCATTAAAGCTGAAACTGTAGCAACAACAACAAAATAGAAGGAGGCAACAAGCGGAGCCACCGCATCGTCTAAATTAATTGACGGCTCATAATGACAGTTTATCTGGAAAAAATTGTTTGCCTCGAGTGTTGAGTTTTAATTAAAAATTATTGGATTACGTTTGGCTGCGAATTGTCACGCATTTGCCATTGGCCTCAAAGGCGGATCTACTCTTCTTCTTCTTAGCTGCTCCCCTTACCACTTCCACACTAGCTCATTCCAGCCCTGTTTCAATCAGTTCCTATTTTAGTTATGCCTAAGCATAAGCCAAAGCATTTAATCATTTTAATGGCTAAAACGAAACTTCGACTTGGCTCCAACTGAGACAATTGTCAGGCAGCTCATGCAGCACTTTTCCAACGACTGCAAAATGACCAAGAAATAACTTCAGCACTTGGAATATACGCAAGTTGTTGTGTATTAGGAAGTCTAAATACTCTGCCAACAGTCAACAGGATGTGCGCTTGAGCTAGTATGCAGCAATTGGATTCTTGTTGCAGCATTTGATATCCATTTATGCCACAGGAAGATCAGTTTTATTTAAGCGAGAATGTATTATATTATTTTTATTATCAATATCAATTTTAGTAAGTTAAAAATTTATTATTATATTATTATTATATAAATAATTCCTCATTTGTTACCAATTTAACATTATACTTTGTGGTTTTCGTTTAAGTAACAATATACTCATTAAAAATTAAAATCAGCCTCAAAAAACCACATCACCGAATCGGCTTATGTTTATATTTTAAATAAGCGCTATAATGTTAAAAGGTCATATTCATAAACTATAAATATAATATTAATATATATATATTAGGTAAGCAGACCTTTTTCTATGAGTCTAAGTAATCCGGAACACGAGTTTGATAGTCGGGCAAAAACCAGTAACCAAAAAATGGATAATGGGACACAAAGCTGTTTTCTTACTAGTAAGATACTTATGAGCTTCAGATTCTAACTGTATTAATAATGAATAATAAGATACAAATGTAATTTTGAACTGGTTACACCCACCTACAACAAAAATCAGAATTGGCATAGTATTACACATAGCTAACCCATTAATTAATTCATAATTCCTCATAATTCCTTAAGTAGTATTCGAATCTATCAGACAACTATCATTTATATCGATTCATTATCTTTCACATTTAAGATTTTCAAATATATTCAAATTCATTCATAACGTTGTCCAAACTTAACTGATTCTTAAACCCTATATCATTTTATAGCTACCTCACTTATAAGCATTTTATATACTCCAATTTCGATTTCACAATTCCTTCAATAGTGTTGGATTCTTCAGTTGCTTACACAATGGCAAACTACTGTAACCATTTGTAAGTGTATGTGGCACATACTCATAATTAATATGGAGTTCTTTGTCGCCCATCTTTGACACTGCCTACCAAATTGGCTGCTTAGCTCTTGGCTGCTTAGCTCTTGGCTCTTAGCTCTTGGCTCTTAGCTCTTGACTGTGCTTCCACTTATCATCCAGTCAGCCAGTTGCAGTTGTTGCCCGTTGACAACCTCATCATGATGGCTGACTGGGATGAGTTGGATGGCTGGATGACGAGCCTGGCTAGCTGGCTGCCTGACTAGCTGGCTGACTGGCTGGCTGGCTGGCTGGCTGGCTGCTTAACTTGTGGTTCATCAAAAGGTGCGCTTGGCACAGCTTTTACCTTGACTTTGAGGGCCTTTTGAGGGTTCAGAGTCGGCTGTCTGTCGGCTGAATGATTTTGATCATGCAGCTCTACAAGTTATTCTCCGCTTGTTGTTTTTGTCGGCTGGCTTTAAGGAAGCCATTACACGCATATATAACAACAACAACAACAACAACAGCAATAACAGCAACAGTAACAACAAACAACAACAACAACAACGATGCGACAACAATTCACATTCACATTCACATTCGAAATGGGATTCACATTCGCATTCGTTTCGGATTCGCATTGCGGTTATGAACTGCAATCATTTTTGTTGGCCAACGTTTTCTTCTTCTCCTCTTCTTCTACCTCTTTTTTTTGTACCCTTTTATGCTGTTGCCAATTGTCGTTACGCTTTGTTCTCTCTCTTTGTTGTTGTTGTCGTTGTTGCACACACAATTTATTACAACAAATTTAAATGTTTCGCTTTGTGTTTTGGTATTTTTATGGCGTTTGTCGTTGCCATTCAACATGCAGATGCACAAATGCCTCGAACACAAGAGAGAGAGAGAGAGATAGCAAATAGTGTGAGAGAGATCGCAAATAGTGTGAGAGAGAACGCAAATAGTGTGAGAGAGAGAAAGAGATTGAATCATTAAATAGAGTCAGCTATATAGTTGGATAAGCTGATGCAAAAATAACTCATAAAGAGACTAATTATAATCGGAACATACTCTAATAAAATCTGAAAAATATCTAAGCATAATTATGTTTATGATGATGAGTATTTGAATAAATTTTTTAGTTTCAGAGTATTTTTCAGTTTTCAAATCAATTTTTAAGCTTCCCTTTTATGCATAGAAATCAGTATTTACACAACTATGTATTTTTCTTTATATAAATCTATTTGAAAAACAATCTCTTGTAAAACGATTCCAAGACCTTAACCTCCAATAATATTATTAAAGCAGAACCGATTTTCAAGAACTAAACCGATTAAGCCCGATATCATTTCGCTCCTTTATTAACCTCTATATAATTTCTATAAGTTTCCATTTAAATTAATTAATTCTCTTATCTAATTCTATGATCAAAATGCTTATATATGAAATACCCAAATCCCTCTTGTTAGATTAGAATTCTGTAGAATCTATCCAAATTTAGGAGCTACTTTAAAATCTATAAACCCTTCTATATATACAACTCGGAGGCATTTAATTTCATTGAGCACAAACTCTCTCTTCTGTCGCACAAATCAACCACTTAGTGCCCTAAATATGCCCCAGAGACTAGCCTTAAAACCCACGCAGTAGTTGTACTCAGTCCTCTTGCAACACATGCCACATACCACAACTGATCGAATGCCCCTGCCCCCAAGCAAGTCTCTCAAACAGATAACGCTTATTAAAACCTTTCAACACGCGCCAAGTGTCATAATAAATTTTAGTTGCAACAACAACAAGAACCACAACACTGAAATCATCGGGGGCCCTTTAAACTAAATAGCACCCTCGCACTGAGTTGAGTTAAGTTAGGGCAACGGGGCAGGGGGTGGGGGGAGGAGAGGAGAGGAGAGTTTCTTCTGTTTGGAGAATGACAAAGCACTTTTGATATTATGTTACACAATACAGCAATAAAGGCGATCGCGATAAGGATCGGCGGGGGAGGGGGCAGACAAAAAGGACACGCCACTCGAGATATTGTAGAGACGCCTTAAACGCAGCGTTTAGCGGGCACCAATTTAGGGGTTGGCTCGGGTCGAGATCGAGGTCGAGGTCAGGGCTAACACCCGCGCAAGGAGCGAACAAAAGGGACAACAATTGAGTGGCTTAGGGTTATATATGGTTATAGCTGTAGATTATTAGACTAACCGGGAATAGGGGCCACAGCAGCGGGAAGCGTGCCAAAAGTGTGAGTTGGTCAGGGGATGATCAATGTAGATCGAGCATAGAGGATGACCACAGTTGTAATGATCGGGATGATGATGCTGCTGCTGCTGCTGCTGGAATACGTGGAAAGGTGTGGGCTGTGCGTCGAGTGGCATTCAGTCCAAGTGCAGCATTGACGCCTACACAATGAGCAGCATTTCCAAAATGTTGCATGTTTTTCACATGAAAGGGCAACGCTCATAAATCACACGAGAGACGGAGACAAAAACGGTTCGGTTTTGCACCTGGAACGCTTGTGGGCGACATAGGTCGATAAAGGTCCAGTTTTTCAGTTGTTCAGTTGTTCAGTTTTTGGCATTTCGCAGTGAAAATTACTCAACAGTTGCCGCTGCTGCAGTTGCACGCTCCATTTGACAACTGCGACTGTGGCAAAGAATGAAACAATCTACCAAAATTGTAAATAGACTTGATGACTTTATTTAATTTTTATTGCATTCCTGCCAAAGCGTTTTCCACTCGCTCTATTGTTCGGCCATTTGGCACACTCCACATGCGATTTTCGCCAAGCATTGTTCACAATTGAAAATGGTCAAACAATTTCCCCAGCTCAAATATTTGTTGGCAACGAACAAGACGCCTGCAATTGCCAAAAAGCAGCTAGCCAAATCAGCCGGAAGCAAGGATTTTAAGGATGCATTTAAACGCTGAGCGATTCCACTAAATAAACTCAAAGTGATCCAAGTGCTTGTATTACTTTAAGATATATCATTTATTAACTGGACAAAAGTATTATGCTTAGTCTGCATTTCAAATTGGGTAGTTTAAAAGAGGTTTCTGCTACATAAGCTACAATTTAATAACTGTAATAAACTTAAAACAAGTTAAGCTTAAGCTTAAAACTGGCAGTAAAAGAAAAAAACATTTTGCTTAATCTTAAATTATTATTATTATGATTGGGCAAAAAGTTAGCACTGGGACCTATAAGGTCTATTGTGCCCCCTTACTGAACCTGCAGCTCTTCCATCAATCCCAACTCCTGCACGAATGGCAGAATCTTTGTTGGATAGTCTTCAATTAAGACTAAGTAGATATCTCAAGGTCAAAAGTGGACTCTCTGAAAATGTAAATTGCACATTTTGTCAATAACATTTCCAGCTTAAAAACACATTAAAATAGATAATCACAAAATGTATGCATTTGTCGATAAATGTTAATGCTTAATTTGCACTTTTCCACTTAATAATCTATTTGTAAGTTGTTTCTTAATTTATGCAGCTGTTTATTGTGAGAATATCTTACAGTTTATATCATTCGGAAGAGGAACTGGAAATCAACATGTGGCTAATGAATACTACTCATACTACTCATACTACTCACACTCACACTCATATCCACTGTCTTGAGTGACTTGTAGTCAAAGTCGCAACAATGCCGCACAATGGCAATTAAAAAGGCAAATTTGCCATTGTCTTAATTTAAATAAATTAAATTTTACGACACTTGCTGCAGTTGCACTTCGATGTGTTGCTGCCACTGCCGCTGCCTCCGCTTCTACTTCTTCTTCTCTTGTTGAACCTTTAATTGGCTTTATGTGCGCCGACTGTGCTCTGTGCTCAGTTTCCCCGCCTTGTCAAGATGAAAGATATATTACGCGTATTATTCACGATTCAGAGATTTTGACATAGACAATAAGAAAACGCAATTGAAATTTGAATATAAATATTAAATTAAGACAAAAAGAACATAAAAAGAAAAACATCTTTGCCAACTTGCAGATTGCATACACTTACCGAGCAGAGTCCATCTGCTTATATCTAAATTATGGTGGCAGATAATTATGATGTGAAGTATCTTCAGAAACTAGTTTGAATACATTTCAAGTTTTATCAGAATTCAGTCAGTTATATAGATAGATGATTGATAGACGGATAGAGTATACAAATACAAATGTTTCTTCGAGTTTAGTTTAGGATATAAAATAAAAAAATATTATTTTTTTATAGTTTGCGTGTTTGCATTTGAAATGTGCCCCAGCCCTCAGCGCAACCCTAGATTCGATTATTTTTATGCTTGTGCGTTCGTTTCTAATGCAGTTGCAAAATGTTACTCTCTAATTAGCACAATACATTATATATTTTATAATGCTCACCTCAAGTCCCCCTCCCCTCACTTATATTTAATCGAAATAGCCAGTGACCATAACAACTTGAGCACAACCCAACAATAATCTTGTCTACGCCCATTTCGCACTCCGGTTTGGTACTCTTCTCTTTTTATGCGAGTGTGTTTTGTGTCCCTCTTGATTATGGCAATCATAAAATGTATATTTGTTGGCCACTCTGATGAAGTTTTCTATTAGCACGATTTGGCCGCAGACAGATTCAAACAGTTAAAAGCAGCAGCTACCTGTTTTGTTATCTTCGCCTTCTACATTGTGTGTGTTTTCAACAAGACTTCATCGTTTCTGGCATAAGGCAAGGCCTACACAATTTTACTGTCCAGTTTATGACTTCTTTTAGGCTCGAACAGTGGGTTTAACTTGGCTATAACATATATTTATATTAAGTTGGCGAATATTTGAAATACGCATATGAAATTTTTGATTTTCACATTTTAATGGAATCCTTAACTGGTGCAAGTGACGTACGTCCAATGAAAACCATGCTAAGATGCTTTGCGGCTCTCCCGAATGGGTTAAGAGGTTAGGCATGTGAAATTTTAGATGTACATATGTTCCCAGTTCGAAATTTTTGCTATAAATACTTATGCGATATGAAACAAAATACTATATTATAATCAGAAGCTTTTGAAAGAATATTTGGTATGTCAACTCACCCCTTTCCGTAACTTAAAACTTTTTCTTGAGTATATAATCTACAAATATATAGTATAGAGGTATACATAGTCTCAAGGATATATTTCATTGTATGTTTAAATTTTTCACGTTTCACATATTCATAGCATACATTTCAATATTAAATTTAATTTAGTTACACTTATTTATTGCGCATTTGGCACCACTGTGCTGCAATTGCATATGACTAAATATGAAGAGGAATAGTATTATTATGATGAGGCATTAGTTGCAAAGAAGCAGCTGTAATGAAGTAGGTGTTGCTTTTGGCTGCCACAGCATTAACATGCCATCAACAGGTAGACAGACAGAGAGAGAGAGAGAGAAAAATATATCGAGAGAGAGAGAGAGAGAGAGACAGCTGCTGTTGCTTAGTTAAGTTGCCACTGCAAAGATCGTGATGTGCTGTGGTGCCGTTGTGGCAATCACATTGCTGCCGCATAATGAGGGGGCCAGAACCTGGCCGTAAATTAAATTCACAAATAATATGCACTAAGAGGCGGCCCAAACAACACCCACCAAAAGCCAGGCAACTATTCGTCTGCCGGCTACTGCACGTTGAGTTGCATGTTGCAAGCAAGTGCCAGGTTGCAAGTTGCATACTCGAGTGGCACATGCAAAGTGGCCAGAGTGGCAAGCACACTCGCTGACTGGGCGCCACTCTTGCGCTTCGCCACTCACAGACACTTCGTTATAAAACAATTAAAGTTTTTTCATATATTTGTTTTTTCTTTTCATATTTTTTCGAGCTTAAAAACAACGAAGAGCAGGCACGCAAGGAGTGTCCGACTAGATGATATCCTATTAACAGCCCTTACTTCAATTTGTGGCAACGAGCAGCTGAATATATTTATTTATATAAAGCCAGTAATAAAAAAATTAAAATGAATCAATTTAATTTAAAAAAAAGTAACACTCATTGCCAGCACATCAGCATACCCTTTATTTTACACATTTTTAATGAGTACAGGGTATTTGGAAAGAAAAAAAACTGAATCCAATTACAAAATGTGCTGCAAAGAGGCGAGCAAAATATTTGCAAAAACTAATTTATAATTAGTGGCCGAGGCAAACGAGTTGCTGCCACCCCTGCCCACAACCCCCTCTTCACACCATCGCCTCCGTGCCACCTACCCCCCTCTCCGTTGCGCAGGAAATGGGAAGCGGTTTGCATGCGCGACCTTTTTTTTATATTCTTTTTGGAATAATTTACAAATTGGCTCTGGAGTCCATAGCCAAAACCCTAGACAAGCGGACAACAAGCAGACCCTGAAGGCAAAATGCAATGAATGCTAATTGCCCCGTCGGTTCGTGTTATTTGAAGGGTATTCAGAAGAAAAAAAATAAAACAAAATTGCATAATATACGCTGAGAGAACCTTCTAATGGTCGTTGTGGCCAATTGTGGAACACCTGCACTTATCGACTTTTGGCTTCATTCGCCAAGTGTATCTCATATTTCTTTGTGGTTTGTTTATTTGTGCAACTCGCGCAGTTGCATTCATTAGTCGCACGCAAATGCATTGTGAATAAAACGAATAAACGAATGATTCATATGCATAATGCGAGGTCAATATGACTATTGGCAAACTATGATTATTGGCTAATTACGTGTGGTCATATTGATTTTTAAACTGAGCTGGTTGTGGCAAGAAGTTCCTTTTATAAGGTTGTAGAGTTGACACTTAAAATTGAAGAAATTCAAAATTAAAAATCGAATAAAATACTAATGAAGATATATAATAATTATCGATAAAATGAAGTTACCTTGATGTGCTTTTAATTCAAATTTGAGTCTCTGGTTTCTGGTATCTGCGCTTTTATCCGATTTTGATCTACTATATATGTACTTCATGGAGTGGGATATGCCTCCTTCTGCCTTTTACATATTTTTTCTTTTTTTTCAAATGGGTTTAGGGTATAGAAAGTTGCTTGAATATTAAAATACTGACTTTTCTTACTTGTTTATACATGAAGACAACTGAGGGAATGTAAGTTGAGGTAATTGATTTTCAATGTTCAAGTATGTACGATAAAAGATGTATTATTGCTTGTACTTGATAAAAGATGTTGCCTGAGGACAAGTGCAGCATAAATGAATAGAAACAGTAGCTTGCTCAAATAACTGACTATATTTTGCTCAACTGTGTAGCCCAACTATGATCACACAATTTATGTATAATATCCACTTAATGCCGCATTTCTCGGAAACCAGTTGCGAGTCCATTCAGATTCAGATTGAGATTTAGTGAAAAATGCAGTCCATGAAATGAAATGATAAATATGCAAGTAAATAAATGCATGTTGCATATTCATGTCCACACACCACAGCTGAGATGCCAACTGTGTGCTGAACTGAACTGAACTGAACTGAACTGAACTGAACAGATAAATTAAACAATCCTAACTTTAAATGCAATTGCATTGCAAATTTGTGGCTAGAAAACGCGACTAGAAAGTTGCCTCCAAATGGGAAATGTTAAATGCAAGATGCCAAATGCGAAATGCGAAATGGAAAATCCAGTTGAAATTCAATTTATGCGCTGTAGTTGTTAGTTTTGATGGTTTTGATGCCGCCTCACAGTTTGTAGGTGGCCGGGTTGGTGGAGTAGTGAAAGACCGGATGGGTATTAAGCACTTGTTAAGCAAAGATTTAAATTTGATTGGACGGAGAATGATCTAGTCGAAGATCTGATACTCTAGCAGATCTACCAAGTTGATGAGATGAACCAAACTTATTGTTATGAAGACAAATAGTGAAGCCAATCACATAAGGTAGAATTTTGGGCTTATATTGGGTTTTTCGGATAACGATTGTTTTTATTGTAACCATAGGATATAGTGAATCGATTCTGAGCTAGAGAAAACCCCTCATTCCATGCTTCTTCTAGATATGTTTAGTATGCATAAATTTATAGGTTAAATGAGGGCTGAAATGACTTTGTTGATTTCCCTCAAAAAAATTATTCAATTTTGGATTTCTCCAATAATACATTTCACTCAAAATTATATGGTATATATATAAGATACTTATTATTAATTTTGATTTGTTGATTATATACTTTGATATAATATTTTGAAGCTATCAAGTTTCATCTCGGGATCTAGAAAACAGACAAAGACCACATAGTCCAGTAGATTGCTCTTGGCTAAAGTGAGTTTGTTGATATTTATCATTTTGGTTTAGTATATCTCTGTATATCTCTTCTATGGAATGTGTAAGATAATAATTTTAAACAACATAACTGGAGCCCTATCAATTCATGTGGATGTCTTAAAAACCGACAGAGGCTAAAATAATTTCATTGATCTTCCTGTTAATTAAAATCCTGTCCTGCTTCACTTTGTATTCTCTAGTAGCTCTAGCTTGAAGCCTGCCTTCATTGATCTTACTCCTCAAAAGATAAATAACTTTTTCTTTAACAAATTTCACTCGACACTTGTTAAGCCCTATGTCAGGGTATATATAAGAGAAGCAAACATTGGCCCACGACCCGCGTCACCTTAAAGCTATAATTCTCGCGTCTCGTCTCAGCTGCTGTGGGTAATTAGATGGGCTGCTTTGATAACTCAATGAATATTCACAGTTCTATCAAGCAGACTGACAGGTAGACAGACAGACAGACAGACAGACACACAGACGGGCAGACAGGGAGTCAGAGAAAGAGTCTTTAAGCCTAGAAAGTTACTCGGTCTGGGAATTGCCAATTGTCGGTCGCCATGTGAAAGGCGAAACGATTTATGCCCCAGGCACTACAATGTAAATGGCTGCAGGCTGTTTTGCAGAATGGAACATGGAACATGGAACATGAAACGCATTCTTAAATGCAAATTCACCAAATTCGCACACATAAAACAAAAACAAACAGCGAATTTCATGTGAAATCGTCGTCGTTATTGTCGTAATTACCGCCAATTTTCCATGAATTTATTAGCATCGGCCGCAAACGCCAAAATGCGGCGCACAGTTTAAGAGCTGCTTAAGTGCCCTTCCCCTTCCCCGTCCCCTAACCCTTCCCCCATCACCACCACCACCAGCAGCAGCAGCAGCAGCGGCAGCACACCCCCCTTTAAGCAAACCGACCATAAATAGTATAAATTTCCACATGACACGCGATGATTATGCACTTTTCATGCAAACAAAAGCAGATAGAGGAGCGGTGAGGAGGGAAGAGGGGAGGGGAGGGTAGGGGCCAATCATCAGGCTGCATCAGCTTTAACATCATTTGCGTACGGGGCACAGCTGGCAAACTCTTAATTGCTCAAAGCTCAAGCGACAATAACGACGAGGCGGGGGCACTGAGGAATAGTCCCCTGTCAGCCCCCTCCCTCGCCCCGCAGTGAACCTCAACAGTTCCATTCTCAGCTGCCTCCTCAGCCAGATATCTAGTCAGATAGATGAAAGAGTCCAAATCGCAGTGAATTCATTTGGCAAGTGCGACTTTGCGTTGTCGGCATTTCATTGATAGCCGCAAGTGTGGCTCATTCGCCATGCCCCTTTCTACTTACCACTCCCCTTTGCTACACTGTGGCAAAAAATTAGCATTTCAAAGGTTAAAAGTTTTCGTATCTTGTGTCAAGAACTTTGTGTTCTAGATTGAAAAAGAACTTGAAATCCACAAGCTGTAACGAGAAGAGAACTGGTGCAAGATCGTTTCTCCTACACTGACTTAATCTAGGGATATTTATTGGAGTAAGCCTTTTGCATCTTTCTTCAAATTTTCTTGTCTTGATGTGCTTCATTTCTCTCTGAATATCTTAAGAACGATCATTTGAACTAAGAATTAAACTGTTTCTAGATTATTCTTTCAAGAATAAGCCAACTTAAACTAAGAACTTATCTTGTTATATGAATTAAGCCTCTTTCTACATTTTTTTATCTTAGGCAAATCTTGAGATGCTCAATCCCAAATGATAAGTAAGCCGATTGAGGTTAGATTATTCTGGAATAAACGTACTCAATCTGAGAATATATCTTGTGATAAGTCGTTTGCCTGTTCCTTCTTTCCCTCTCGATTTGAGTTGCTTTATTTCTCGCTGTGTAGCCACCCATGGCCTGTGCATGTTTCGTGTCATGCTCGGAGCTCATCTGCATGCCCATATCTTCGTCATCTTCGGCTTCAGTTGCCTCAATTGTCCCCTACATCGCCAGCCAGCCGGGTGTCTGTTTCTGATTAGCTCTGCCAACTGAAAGAGAAACAGAAACAGAAACTGACTGACTGACTGACGGACTGTCTGACTGGCTGGGCAATCAGTAGGCAAAAATTCCATGAATTAATTTCAGTTTTGCATGTTGTTATTTATTAAAATTTTATTTTGCGTTTTACTCAAGTCGAGCGCGATTCCCTTTCATAGCTGCCGCTATTCATGCCACTGTTTTATGTAATGCTCGTAGCTGCCCCTATACCATTACTGAGCTCTAGTTATTTTTCATCATTTCTTTTTCGTGATTCTTATCATTGAGCTGTCAGTGCTTGTTGTGTGTGTGTGTGTGTGTTGTGTGTGTTGTGTAATGTTTGTGAATGGATTGCAAAGAGGCGCAAAAGCTGAATTCCAAAACTTTAACTCATAGCTTAGGAATTACTTCATGCAGACTTTTGTCGATTGAAATAAATCTCTTTACAAGAAAATATTTCAACATATTTGAAAATATGCAAGAAAATATTCAACATATTCGAACACAGCTCAAAAGCTGAATTCCAAAACTTTAACTCATCGATTTACTTGCTGCATAAAATATGCAAGAAAATATTTCAAAAAAATATGTTTATTTATTTTTTATTTTTTTAAATTTAATTTTTGAAAATAATTTTATTTTTTTTTATCCACATTTCCCGCCCAAAAGCATTAATGAAAACTTGTTTGAAATTTGTCTGATATTTATTTTATTTTTATTAATTTTTTTTTATATATTTTATTTTTGTTTTCATACATTTTAAAATTCTATTAGTATTTGTTTTTTGTGTGTTTTTTTTTGTTGCTTTTTTTCTTTTATAATTTACAATTACAAATGTGTTTCTGATAAATTCAAATTGGGTTTTGTTAAGTTTTTTTTTATTTATTCATAATATGCATTTATTAAAATTTAAATTAGAAATGTTTTATTATTTTTAACTGTTAGTTTGCTTGCCCACAACATACAAAGTACTCTGCTAAATGTTTATTATTAATTATGTTTTTTTGTTTTTTTTTTATTTTTTATATTTTAAATTAAAAATCATTCAATTGATTATCACAGTATTCACGAAAAAATAAATATGCTTAAAAGTGTGTTGCTATGAAAAGGGAGAACATTTCATTCCTCCTGTTTTTTGTAATATTATTTGTTTGTTTTTTATTGGTGAAATGATTCGCTAGAAACTGTTGTTTACTGACTGCAAAGAAACGGTGCATTAGCCACACACCTGATCTCTTCATTAACACACACACAGAAAGATGCCTTAGGTTTAAGTGTACTTAAATATTAATCATACGCCATCCAGGACAGGACATTTAAATACAAAATTCAATTCGTGTGCCTTTCTTGTGGCAGTTGATTGAATTCTTAGACTTAAAATGCTGCTGTTCAAGTGAACGAGGGAACTAGGGAACTAGGGAACTAGGCAGCTAGTTCGCAGTGGTTCACTTGAGCAGCACATTTTGAGCTAGTTCTTTTTACTTATGCCTATTTCTCATTGTAATCGTTTACAATAAATACCATTAATAGTTAACATAAACAAACTACAGAGCCACATTGATTACACACACACGCGTGTGTGTGTGTGTGGGTGTACGTGTGTGTGTGTGGTTGCTTGTTGACAACGAATCATAGTGAAGAATTATGCTAATATTTGATGTGTTTTGCGACTTTTGAACCTGCAAAGAAAGAGAGCAAACAAATCCCAAGAAAGTTAGTCAAATATTTCTGAGAATTTCAGTTTTCAGCTTTGATTAGAATTAGAATTTCTCGACTTAAACTAAAAGTTACTTAAAATTATACTTTAGATATATATACAATATATTATTTAAGTTTTACACACCTGCTTTTAGTTAGTTAAGCCTGCTGCTTTGCGCACATTGCACGGCATATGTTGTGTTCCCAGCCAATCCTCGAGTAGCGACTTGGGCTGCTGCTGATGCTGGTTTCCAGTTTCTCGTTTCTAGTGCATCATGTAGGAGGACTCCTCGTCGTCGGCGCCCGTTGGACTGTCGAGCGAGGGATTGATGCGCTTCTCCTTCTGGCGGCGATTGCAGAACCACACACGAACCACCTCCTTCTCCATGCCGAGGCGATCGGCCAGTTGTGTGATCTCCTCCGACGTGGGCTTTTGATTGGCCATAAACGCCTTCTCCAGTGCACCCCTTATCGTTGTCTCGATGGAGGTACGCTTCTTGCGCCGCCTGCCAATTATCTCCGGTGTGCTAACCGTCGCCTGAAGAGCAGCCGGATCAAAGACGCCTCCCGTCGCCTGAATGGTGCGATCGGCATCATCCAGCCACTTCTGCAGCAGCGGCTTCAGCTTGCACATGTTCTTGAAACTCAGATTGAGCGCCTCAAACCGGGAAATTGTCGTCTGGGAGAAATCATTGCCATAGAGTTTACCCATAGCCGAACCCACATCGCCCTGGGTGAAACCCAGTTTAATTCGGCGCTGCTTGAAGGTCTTGGCGAACTGTTCGAGCTCCTCCAGATCGGTGGTCTCCTCGGGTGAGGGTTCGCCTGCGGCACGTGCTGCTGCCGCACTTGCCACCGTTTTGGGCTGCGGCGTGCAGGGAATAGAGCTCTGATTGTGGGCATGGCTGGTGGGCGTGCTGGGTGTCAACATGCCGCTCAGCTTCAAGCTGGCTGCCGAATTTGGCGGCGTTATTTGCAACGGATGATGCAAATGATGATGGTGCTGATGCTGATGATGCTGCTGTTGATGTGGACTGCTGGCTGGACTACGCAGCGGAGTGGGTGGACTTCGCGAGTGTGGCGTGGAGCTGCGTGGTTGCAGTTGTTGCATGGGTGACTTGCACAGCGACAGCGTCAGCGATTCTTGCAACTGCTCCTGTCGCTGATGCTGCTTGTGCAGCGCCTGAAACTGCTGCGATGCCTGCGAGAGCAGCTGACTCTGCATAAAGAGCTGGGCGGCAGCCACTTGAGCTGCCAGTGGATCATCTGGGGAGAGACCCAACGAACCATTTCTCAGCATCTCGATATAACTGTTGAATTGCTGGGGCAGTGCCACCTGACGTTGTTGCAACCACTGGGCAAAGTCCTGCGGCGATATGGAGCCCGCAAGCAGTGGATTGCCCAGACCCAAGCCGGCGGCAGCAAATTGTGCCTGGGGTGAGGATAGCCCTGGCAGTGCCAGCAATGGTTGCATGCCACTTGCCACTGTGGTGGCTGCAACAGCAGCCGCAGCTGCCGCCGCTGCCTGCACGGCTGCGCCCACGTTGGGCGTCAGCACCGGTGAGATCTGTGGCGCCGCAACCACAATGGGTACAGGCGCCAACTGACCCACAGTGGGTGGAGTCGTCACCGTGGATTTGACGGAGTTCGCCGGTGATTGAGTGCTGTGACGCGAATTGTCGCTGGTCAAGTTGAGGGCACCGCCATTGGCATCATCGTAATCCTCATCCGGCTGCTCCAGCTTGTACACCTGATGGTGATGGTTGTGGTTGTGGTTGAGCTGGTGGTTGTGGTGGTGATGGTGGTGCGCCGGATGGGGCTGCTGGAGCGACAACAGGCGTCGCTTCGCCTGCGGCTGCTGTGTCAGCAACAGTGCCGGACTCAAAGGCGAACGACACCGATCGCTCGAGGTGCCAACACTCGAGTTATTATCATCACAATCAGAAGCTGCAAGTGAGAAGAGAAAGAAGTATTTGAAGATATTGTTGAAATCGGGCAGAGAGAGAAGCATTTGAATATATTATTGAAATTAAGAAGAGATAAGAATTTACAGTTGTTGTTGCAAGTGAGAAGAGAAAGAAGCATTTGAGGATATCATTTGGGGGGAGTGAAAAATAAGTGCCAACCAGAAGTTGTCCACTAAAATTTGGATTATTTGAATATTTATATAGTACTAACTCAAGCAAAAGTGAAACCTGCTTCAAAAACTATTTAAAAATAAACCACACCAAAATTCTTAGATCTTTAATCAACTGAAACTTGGCTAATAATGAAAATGACATCGCATAATTAAAGCTATTGTTAGGCATTATCGGAACATTTCTTATGACTAACCAATTTGAAGAGATAATTGGGAATGTCTATTTTTAAATATTGCAAATTAAATCGCCTAATCTAAGCAGTTGTGAGCGCTTATCGAAAGACCTTTGAAGCCCAATCAGTTTTTGGAGATAATGCAAAATATTTCTTATAAATATTGCAAATTAAATCGCATAATCGAAGAGCTTATCAAAAAATTTTTTGAGTACAAACCAATTTGCGAAAATAATGCAAGATATATAATATATAAATAAAAATATCAATTTAAAAATAGTTCAAGAATATTGGAAGCATTCTTTGAATCGATTAAATTAAGAATACGCCATAAGATTTTAGCAAAAGATAGACAAAAAGTTCTGTAAAAAATGAATAATGGTTCGCTTAGAGTACAAATTGCCCATTTGGACGAACATCTTGGGAAACTATTAAGGAATCGATTAAAGATTAAAGACACCAACGAGCCCATCATCTCACAGTCTTTGCTAAATTAACCAAGCACTTTATATCCGCTTCCCATGCCCGCACAGGCAGCAGACCTCCTTAAGATGTCCTTTGCATAACTTTAGCATAGACCGGAATGCGTTTGCATAATTTTCGATACAATTTCATAGTCGGTTGAGTTTTTCTCTGTGTGTGTGGGTGAAAGGCTTTCTAATAGCAGTTGCCACCCAAGGAGAGAGAGAGAGTGAGAGAGTGAGCCACCCGTTTAGCTGCTATTATGCGAAAAGTGTTTCCTCCCCCGCAGCCGCACCTCTCCCGCTGCCACACATAGTTTACATAGTTAGTTTACCTTTCGTTCCTCCGATACATCAAATGGAATTTTCGTGTTTTCTTTTCATTTTGCCTGCTTTTAAGTGCCATTTTAGCATTTCAAATACTGCTGCGTCCGAGCGATTTGTATAAATTTGCTATTTCTATGCATTTTATTTACACAAAAAAAGAAGAAGAAGAAGAAGAGAGCAGGGTTGGGGCTATAAGTCTACCAATTGATTTGCAATAATATTTAAATGCGTCAGTTCATTTTTAGTCCAAAACTTTTGTTGGTCCAACCTTTTTTTGGTTTTTTGGTTTTTTTGTGTTGTGGTAAAAATGGCAATCAAAAGTTGGAGTAACCCTTTTCAACAAAGGCTGCCCCTTTGAAGTTATTTTTGGCCTGCTGCATTGAAATCTCAATTGTGGCATTTTCATTTCCATTTCCCGAACATTTTCCCATGAACCCGAACTGGTCAGTCAGCTGTGTCCGTGAATTTTTGCATATGTTTCGCAGGCTTGTGGCTGTGGCTGTGGCTGTGGCTGTGGCTACTTTATGACTTGTGGCTCTCGATTTGCTTTTCGTTTCGCATGGTGGTTGATGCTACGTGAATTTGATGACTTATTCGTCCAAGTGGGTGCTGCCTGCCAGCCTGCCCCACATGCCTCATGTGCCCACAACAGCTCGGCAATCGTCCTCTGCAGACTACATTTTTGTTTGCTACGTGCGTCCATTTGGTATTCAGATGATGTGCAAATTCGATTTGTATGTTTTTTGTGTGAGCCAACAAATAACAGTGGCGTAGTCAACTCAAAAGGGGTTTTAAATAGTTGCAGGAGTGTCTGGTGAAAAGTTCTTTTGGCTAGCTTGACCAGCAGCTGAGTTACTTGGGGTTGTAGAGTACTAGGGATAGTACTTAAGGATTGAAAAGGGAGTATCTGCTGTTTAAAGAGTCCTTTTGTGAAAGAAGTTAAAATATTTGGGCTACTTTGAGCTAATTGAAGCTGTTAGTTGAACAGACTATAAGGATTGTAGTTGCTATAAATTTCAGATGCCAAAGATAACTGTCAGATAAGATAAGATAACCAAAATACCAAAGACTATAAAATCTGAGCTCCTTTTGTTAATTTTCTGTCAAATAAATCTGCTTATCAAAATTATAAAAATTTGAGCACTACTTTTAAGTAAAGCTTACCAGTTTCAGTTAGTTGGAGACCCCCTTTTTTAGTGGCGCCTCTGGCGCTGTTAGGCAACCAATAAAAAGAGCCAAATGGTCAGTTTGACTTGCCACACAACACACAGCTCCCACACTCGTGCATAACGGCATAATTTTTGCATAAAATATATGTAAATATGTGTTCATTCGGTAGCAAAAAGGGAGAGCAAAGAAATCACAGCAACTGGGTCCACACACAACCACCACACACACACACACAGACACACACGCCAAACACACACATATAAAAATTCAAATCAAGCGAAATGCTGTCAATAATATAAGAGCAGAAAAAAAAGGTTACGTTCAGCAAAAGGGGACCTCGGACAGGACGAAGGACCCTCGACCAAGCCGTGACTAACGAAGTTCGAAACGTGGGCGTGCTAAATACACATATGTACACACACACACACACACACACATATGTGTATAATATGTGTGTGTGTTGGATGATGATGATGGGCAAGAGCTCTTTTTTTGATGATGAAATTTGTAAAGTGTGAATTGCAAATTTTACGCAGTTCAGACACAGCGACAAACGAGTTATGAATAATAATGAGTGCACCCATGAATAGCTCACAATATTTTTTTAATAATATATAGCAAATCTCTAGCTCTATATATATATATATATATATAGATTTCATGTAGTTCAAAGTCAAATGGCATTCACTTGACTACAGGCAACAATTCAATAGTAGCAATTAGTGCCGGCCCCCAGCAATTAAGTTGACAACCCTAGACAGCAATTGGCAACGCCCCGAAATGGCTCGAAATGATTTGAAATGACACCTAATTGTCAACTAATGCACAACTACTTAAGAAGCTGTTCGAGAGTCACATTTAATAAGACATCAAAATCAACTTAAAGACACACAGATCAGATACGAGAGGATGGGGTTGAAGCGAAGGGCTACGACGACAGCCGGGTTGACAGCCGTTTGTTTGCTTTGTGTAGGAGCCGAGCCCTACCCTAAATCAACCCCCAAAATCTAGCTGTATGTCGTTTATAACAAAAAAGCAGAAAAAAACAATCCCTATAACCCTATAAATCTAAACATCGGGCCTAGCGCGTGGCCAGCGAGTGCGGCAAGCAAGGGTTGCCAACCATTGTCTGCCAACAGCATCAATGAAACTGATGCCACTCGCACACACACACACACACATACATACACTCAAACGCACAGCTGGCAGATGTTTCCTGGTTTCGAAAATATGTTTTCAAAGTGGACAAATCGTAAATAAGAAATACTCTCACTTTTCACTTTTCATTTGCACTCGGACAAACAGCTGATGCTTAAGTGGGCTGCAGAGTTTGAGCTACACAGCACAAAATAATGGGTGTGTTATTTTAATACATAAAAGCAACACTTAGAAAAAACTGAAACTAAGTTTGTTCTGTTTCCTTTTGTGTATGTAAATATTCCTTAAATAAGTTAAACCCTCAATATATATATATACAATATCGAGTATTATGAAGCAGTGTAAAAGTATTTAAGTATCATCAAATCCATTAAGTATATATACATATATTCCAGATCAACATCAAAAGCCAAGTATGTCTGTATGAAACAGACGAGCTCAGAGACTCTAAAATCGAAAGACTTCAAAATTTAAAATATGAGTTCTAAGTCGATTTAATCTGATGACTATTATATTATCTCTCCAATTGATATATAATAGTTATATATATATAGTTATTGATATATATATAGTTATTGATCAACTGTAAAAATATTATTAACAACACATCAGAAACACTGGAATTGTTAACCATAAATGCCAGCTGAGCTTGCTTGACTGCAATTCCTCAAATTTATATAACTTATTTTGATTCCAGTTCTTTTTTACTTTTTTTGGGGTTATTTCTTAAAAATATCTCTGTCTCTCTCTCTCTCTCTCTCTCTCTCTAAAATAGGAAAAGTGTATATTATATACATATATATATATATATATATATATACATTTAAATTAATATTAGGTAAAGTGCTAAGATATATTTAAAAAAAACACTTACCGTTCGATTGCAGCGGCGATGGCGAGCGTGACAGTCGACTGATGTCTGCAAGAGAGTAAAGTACGAAGGATACAGTTAGTTGAGAGTCGAGCAATTTAAAGTTTCTACTTAATTCACTCATTCGAGTGGCAACTGCACTTAAAGCTAGCAAAGAGCAGCTCAACTGCAACTTCAACTTCAACTTCAACTTGAGGCGACATCACGTCGCCGGCATAAACTGAGCAATTTTCAAAAATAAACCGAACTCTTCAGCAACTTAACGATAAGGGGGCGTGGTAGAGGTTAGAAAGGGGGCGGGTGGCAAGGGGCATATAGGGTGCACACCGAAATCGATATGGGATACATTTGGCCAGCTAAAAACTGACCAAATGGCCGCAGACAGGACACGCTGCAGCATAAAAGGATATTTTTATGGCGCTCGTCCCGGGGAACACCTGGTACTCGCTTAATGCCACAACCAACTCCAGACTCCCCCCGCTTCCCTTGCCCCATCGTTGCAGTGCCCCACTCAATTTGAATTTGAAATTTTTGTGTACATTTGGTTTCGACAAACATTTGTTGACTGCATTTTATGGCCACATCCAAACTCGTTGCGAATTGGGGCGCGGTCAGTGCAACGTCGCAGCGTCTATTTGAGCTAATTTATGAGTCTTGCGGCAGACGCTAAGAGCCATGCAACAGAGAAAACAACATATAAAATAATATGTCTGCTTGCATGCAAAATGCAATTGCAACTTGCTGCATGCACTTACATTTTAGTGCCGCATTTTCATACTAATCGAATGACTAAGCGAATGGCGAAGTGAAGCAAAGGGTTTGTCCCGGATCAGAATTTGAAATGTTGTTTAGAAACTTTTACGGAACATTACTTAAGATATAGAGAATCTATAAGGAGTGCAGATTGGTAAACATTTTGGAATATATGTTGAAAGATTTATAAAAAGGAATGTTTTCTAGCATAAGCAAAGTTTATCCAGCGATAAGCACCACAGTAAACTTGAGTATTATGCAATACAACACTCAAACTCCGATTTTTTACAGCTATAAGGAGTCTAGATTTCAAATATATATACTTAATTCTAAAATAATGTCATAAAAATATGAATAATGGAATATATTATAGCAAGTCAGCTAAGTTTAGTCAGCAGTAAATTGAACAAAAAAAAAAACCAATACCTCAGTACAAACCCAGGCTCTCAGCTGATACTGCAGAGTCCACCACTAATAATCCGAAAATAATGATTGCCCGATTTTTGCTCACGTGATTTTGTGCACTAATCAATATGCTTATCGAGTGCCCATTTTAAAGTTAACGTTCGCTAATCAACTTCAACGAGGTGTGATCATAAATTTGGTTATTTTGAATGGACAGGGAATACCCATAGCAGGTTTTTTTTAGCTTATCGATATTAGATTAATGCGGCGCAGACTTTTATATAAACATATACAAATGATGTCATGGCTTAAATCTGGAGTCTTAACATTATTTTTTTGGAAACAAATGTTTCTTAAACCACTCGTAAATTTCTCGAATAATCAGCAGTTGTCCGACACACACACACACACTCACACACAGTCGCGCTCTTCTGGCACACTTTTCTCTCGCCTTTTGAGTTAGCTAATTAAGCGACAACTGTTGTTGTTGTTGTTGCTGCCACACTTCCAGCAGCAGGCAACTCAAGAAGGCAACTCAAGTGGCAGCCAAACAAGATCTCAGATCTACGCCGACCCCGACACTATGTTGCGTGGCATATGTGCCGTGAAAAAAACTATACACCCTACCCCTACTCCTACTCCTACCCCTACCACTCACGCTAGCCCTTACCCCTACCCTTTTAGAGTGCAGTTTTTAGTTTGTAGCCCAATCAAGGCGCTGGGCAGCAGCAGCACTTAAGGCAACGCCGACGCCTTCAAACTAATTTTCCAAAAACTGCGCGTTAAAATGCCACATAAATTATGGTAACATTTTTGAAGCGAACCACCCCCGCCAGCAATTTACTACAATGCTGGGTGAGGGGTAAGCGGTGCGGGGTGCAGAATGGACGCGTGCCACGCGCAGCGGGTCAAAAACTGCAAATGCGGCAAATGCGCAATGGAAAATTTCAAATATTTCGAATTTCTACAATAATTTTTCAATTGCGAATGTGGAAATGCAAAAACCGCAGACGTTAAGCAGACACAGCGGGGGAGAGAGAAGAACAGAGAAGAGTAGAGAGTAGAGTAGAGAGAGAAGTGTAATAAGAGCTGGCAACTGGGAAACTGTGAGTCCTGTGCCGAGTCCTGTGAGCAGATACATTTGCACAATTAGTCAATGACCTCGACAGCTGTGTGTGTGTGTGTGAGGGGGTGTTATATATTTATATCTGTGCTTGTGTGTGTGTGTGTGTGTGGCACACACATCACGTGCGCAGACTGACTATCGATTGAGTCGTTGCCGTCGTCGTCTTGGTCGGAAGCTGCGTGTCTTGAACTCTTGACCCCGCGCATTGTGGCCAAAAGCGCTGAGCGCTGTGTTGTGCGTGTTGACGGCTTGTTTGTTGCCGCGTCTTTGCACAAAGATTCGTAGCAAAACAAAGCAAAACAAGAGAGACAGAGTCGAACAGAGTGAGAGAGAGAGAGCGCCTTAGACCTTGTTTATGTTTTAGTATTCATATGCCGACAATTCAAATTGAAATATACAAAATAAAAAATATGATAAAATATATAATACGTATTAATGAATCAACAATTAATATTTACATATATATATAAATATGTAAAAATATATAAAAACTTAGAATATATATATATATAAATATATATAAACTGTGAATATGTAAACAAAATCGTTGTGACACATTCTTGTTTAGAAAATTCAGCAATTTGCAGAGAATTTTTACTCTGGCGCACTTATTTGCTATCAGACTAATTTTCACACATATATATAGATTATATATATATAATTTATCGTCCATTTAAAGTAGGTTTCGATTGATTAAACTGAACAGAATGTTTTGTGCTTCCCCTTTTTTTTAATGTTATTAATTCTTTATATAACAAAACTGATGGGTAAAAATAAAGCAATTTCAACTTTTGTGTGTACAGTTACATTCTTATCTGAAGTGTATAAAGTATATAGATATTCCTAATCAGCCGAGTCGATATAAAAAATAAATCATTTAAGTTCCAAAAGGCTATCCACAAAAAGACAAAAGATGATCAACAACTGAATGCTATATCAAATAGATAATGAAACAATCGCTAATATTTTGAATAATATATATATATAGAATAATAATATATGGTATATTATAGCAACGATTTCGGATTGTAATCACTTGACCAATTTCATTGTTAAACTTTTACAAATGTTATATCTTTGATTTCAAATCGTGAAATGAATTTCGCAAAGGCGTAGTATGTAATTAGAGGGGTAAGACGTGAGCTTAACTCTATCTATATCGGAAATTCATTTCCGCAGCGATAAAGATTAATCGAAGAATGTTTTTAGTGTGCAGCTCTATCATTTCTTGGAACAGGCCATAATAAGACGAACACAACACACGCCCTCTTTCTTGACCAGTTCACTCGCTTCACATTTGCTCCGATAAGCTCCAAAACCTTGGATTTTTGTTGTTCTATTTTAGTTTTTGAATTTTTGCTGATTGTCCAGTTTGTTCTAGTTATTACCACTAGAGTAATGAGCTCATTGCGACAACGACTATAAATAATCAATATTATTTTTTGTCGTCAAGCGAGGGACTCAAATAAATCGTGAGCATATTAATTTAAAACGTATTGTCGATCGATTAATTTATTAGAATCGAAGACATTGTTCTTTTGAATGTTGTTGACGCACTCTTTGAATGACGAAATTTGTTTACCAAGAAATTTAGAGCAGTTTCTTGGCTTTTCCTTGGTAGGTACAGGTGTGCCAGACGCGATAAGCAGGTTGGAAATATCAGTTTGGCTTGCCGATAAGTAAATCGTGGCTAGTATATGGAAATCATGCTGCTCGGACATATATAATCGTTTAAAGATAACACTTGTGTGGCTTATCAACTTTTAGCTGAAGAAGCTCATTAGAAACATTCATTTACTACTTACTATAAGCCTTATATAAGTTGTGTCTACATAAGAAGTTTATCAAAGATATCCTAAGCATTCATTTGCTACTGATAATATTTCTCTAAAGTTCTGTAACTCTTATTTAAATTAAGTCTATATAACAGATCTTTTAATTATATCCCTACTTAAGTTCTTATATATGTGTATGTTTATCTACAACTCGTTAAAGATACATCAAAAATCATTTGAATATATACTTAAACTTATAATCGAATAACAATTACTTCCTCCACTTCTTTTCCCACATCCAAAAAACACTTTTCAAAACCGTATTTACCGTTTTGTATCTAATCGCATTGATAAGCAGTCAGCAGCAATAAAATGGTACAAATAAAAATCGTATTTTTTAATGCGTTCCGATTTTTACATGGTCATTTTTGTCTTGAGTTGTGTAAGAAATGCGTCTTCAATAAATATCGTCTATAAAAAAGTACTCGACTAAGTGGGTCGCCCAACGGGTGGAAATTGTATATAAGTGCATGATATTTATAATATTTATGATGTGTGCACCTGTGCCCCAAGCTAGTTGTTAAAGTGTGAATAATCGAGTGATTATCTATATAATTGCAATGCTTATTGGTATCAAGCGAAAAATATCAAAGTCGAGCTGAATGAATCATTAACTGATACCAAATTCGGATATTTGAATGGACGATATTAAAAAATTTCATCAGAATGATTCATTTAGTTTGATAAACTTTTGAGAGGGATTTAAATAAAAGGTTATAGTAAATTTTAATATCTGATCATGCCTAAATATATTTGTATATATAAATATACAAATAGTTATTTAATATGAGGCAAGCTTAGCAATATAGTATTCTGAACAGTTCATAACATATATGATATATAAACTGACTCAAAATCAGTTTTAACAAGGAACTTATTCCCAGTTCTGCAATATATCCTGCTGCTAAGTATCTTTTCCCCAGCTTGCAGTATAGCTCAAGCTTAGAAAGTCAATGTAACTGTTAAAATATTGTTAACTTGCAAGATTATATCATGAATTTTGGTTAAATAACATAACACAAATGAATGTATCTAATCTCATTCAGAAACCAAGTTGAATGTGTTGCATAAACATTTCTTATCAATTGATAAAAAGTATTTTACTGCACACTTCTGCAGATATTCGAATCGAAGATAAACAATACGCATATATCAATCAAATCAATGTAAATATATTTTTAAAAACAAAGTCTTAATCTTTTCTAAAAGTTTAAAGTTTCAAATATATGTATATATATATATTGCAAAACAATTCAAAAACGTTTCTCAAATCAACCTAAATAAATCACAAATATTTCTAAACAGTTTCTCAAAGTAGTTGAGTGAAAACTTCTCGTCTATATAGAAGATGTTCGATTTTGATCAATCAAATGAATTTGATTATAAACATAAATATTTCTAAAAAATTCTTAAAATGTTCTTTAACTCGATTTAAATGCACAAATATAGCTAAATCATGTTTAAAACTTGTTGATGGAATACTTCTCATATGTATAGAAAACTGATTTGAAGTTGAATATATATTTCTATATAGAAGAGACTTACATCGATTCTGCATTAGATGGACGGTAGCGTCTCTGGCGCTGTTTGTGTTTGCCTTCAGGAGATCATGCTTCAAGGAGTTGTTGTTATCCTCGGGACTAGCTGAGTGCCAATGTAGCTCCGACATAACCATTTTCACACACCACAAGGCAGACCAAATTGATCGGTATACAGAATATATAGTGTATATATTGTTTATATATGGGATATGTTTTTGTTTGAAAAGTACGTTTTATTTCTCACTTCACACACACCAAAAACTACGTCAAATTGTTTTTTTTCTTATTTACTATTTTGGTTAGAATTTCTTGGATTGAATTTTTTGTTTGGAATTGGAATTTGTGTTGCGCCGGCCTGCGTCCAAACGCGTTCGTGTTTCGCATGAAACTGACAGACGGAAGAGCCTTTCAATGCCAAAGGACGACTAAATTCTCAACAATTGTTGTTGTTGTTGTTGTTGCCGTCTCTGATGGATAATCGCCTAGGCCTGGGCTCTTGTTGATAATGATGCTGCTGCTGCTGATGATGATGATGTTGATGGACGTTTTTCTGCCTTTCAACTTGGCTGTCTCTCTTTCTCTCTCCCTCTATCGCTCTCTCTTGCACTGCGCGCTCTCTCTCTCTCGCTCTTGCTCTCTTTATGCCGGCATTGACTTTGTTTGAGTGTTTCGAGTTTTTGAGTTGAAATTTGGTGTTTTTGCGCCCAAAAAACAGCGTTGAAGTTTTTTTTGTTGTTTTTTTTTTAGCCACCCCAAAGCGGTAAGGGTTGTTTTTAGTGCTGTCTGTTAAAAAAGAGAAGCGCTTTTGCTTTTTTGTTATATGTATAAAAAACACACACGAGCTGCGCTGAGCTGTGCACGATGTGCTTCGCAAGAGTCAACGCGTTTAACTGGTTTCACGTCGGCGCGCCAACTGCAACGGCGGCTCCACAAAAAAAAACACACACACACAGATACACACACAGACAGGCACACAAAAAGCCGCCAACTGGATGAGCTTTAAAAGCAGCGCGCATTGGTCGCTCTCTCACACACACACATACACACAAACGCCCGCGCTCTCTCACTCGCTCTCGCTCTCTCACTCTCTCGTGCTCATTTTATTTACCGTTGTGGGTTTGAATGCTTGTTAGAAGAACACGTTCCACATTCAATGCTACTTGGAGAAATGAGCGCTTCAGTGTGAGTGAGAAATGCGTTTGCATTTGAGCGCAAACTGAGCGAGAGAGTGTGAGTGAGTGCGAGAGTGTGAGTGACTGAGTGAGTGTGATTGTATTAGTGTGTGCTGCTGCTACTGCTGCTGCTGCTCCAACATTTTATACGTTTTAAAATTTTACTACAATGTCTCGCGTGTGTGCGTGTGTGTGTGTGTGAGGCACCGTTCGTTTTGTTCGGCTCGGCAGCCGACTCCATTGTCTATGTGTGTGCGGTATGCGTGCGCTTGTTTGGGGTGTGGCTTAAAATTTAAATTTAGCTTTCAAATGGCGTTGGCGTCGACGTCGTCGTCTGTGTGTGCGTGAGTGTGTGTATATGCATATTATTTTATGATTGGCGCACACGCCTCAAAACTTTCTGTGTGTGTGTGTGTGTTGCGTTTGCTATGTAAAATTATTTTAAAGCTGCGTTGCTGCCGACGTCGACGCCAGCAGCAGCAGCAGCAGTTTTGCTGCTTATTGTTGTCGTCTGCTTTTGCTCTTTGTTCGGCTCTCTCGCATTTTTATTTGCCATTCATATATGCATGCACATGCATACACCCCCCCTGCCACCCACACCACCCTCCCTCCCTTGTGAGTGGCACCCACTTTGGCCTGGCGTCTTCTGCTGCTGCTTCTGCCTTGCTTTGCTTTTCTTCTTCGTTCATTATTTGTTTGATTTTTTAGCGATTTTATTTTAGTTTTATTTAACATATATTTATGGCACATGCAGACGACTTCTCCACAATGCAATGTGCTCAAATTTATTATTATTATAAAATGCGAAAATAATTATAATAATAATTTAAACATGCTAAAAAAGTTTAGTTGTATATTGAGATTTGTTGATTGCCTTCGAAATTCTCAATTTCCGATTAATTAAGTATTTTGTAAGTCGCCTCAACCAGGAAAAGATGCAGCATCCTAGGGCAGCATATCATGAGGCCCAAGGACATAGAAACCCTCAACCCAACAAAGATCCTAGCATTCGTGCAGGGGCTGGGATTGATGGAAGAGCTGTAGGCTCAGTAAGGGGGCACAATAGACCTTACAGGTCGCAGTGCTGGCTATCCCCAATTATAATAATAATAAGTAATATAAGGAATTTGTATTATTATTAATAATAACCTTTGTTTATTTATTACTGATTAATATTTATTATTTTTGTGTGTTCCAATTAACTAATTGTAAGTCTTTTTATATACTTTATTGCTTTTGTAGCTCCAAATTTATTTTTCTTTATAATTCTTTGTTAAATATCCAATTAACCATTTGCAAATCTTTTTTATATATTTTATTTCCCTTTAGTTTTAAGTATTTATTAAGTATTATTAAGTATTTTTAATTTGCTTCTAAATCTGTCCATATATTTGATTACACTCTAAATTCTAATTTTATTATATTAGCTATTTTCTTTTCATTTATTAATTATCTTGATGTGTTCCAATTAAATTTGTTTGTAAATCTTTTTTATATATATTTTATTGCTTTCGGAATTCCAAATTTAATTAGCTGCTCTACAACTTTTTGACTTTTCAACTGCAAATCATAAAACAAGCGGAAAATCAAATTCCACTTTTTCTCTTGTGAAAAGTCACAAATCAAATATTCCCGGAAAACTTCAAAAAATAAACACAAACGAATTATTACGAAAAGTCACATTCCAAGGTGACCAAAATATATTTAAAAAAAAACAAAATCTTTCAGAATCATGTACTGCACATATAAAAAACGATCTCAACTGCAACTGCAGCAGGTAAAAGATGCACCATTTTTTATGGTCCAAAAGCAAAATCATAAAAAATTGTTACAAAGTCATAAAAAGTCAGAAGTGCAATGCTGTCTGTCTGTCCGTCAGTCGGTCAGTTAGTCAGTTTGTCAGTTGGTCAGTCTGTCAATTAGGCAGGTAACTGAATTCGTACAACTTCATTTGTCCTGCGGCAGCAGTTAACACTTAAAAGGCGCAAACGCTTCCGTCACTGATAAGCACCTAATATTTACAGGGTATATAGGGTATATGGGATATATTGAGCTAATATATGTTCAACAGCTCAGAAAAGATGATATAAAGCGGAATTATTTATTTATTTGAATCAGGCTCTCAAGCCAAATCGTAATTCTAATTCCGATTCTGGTTTCAGTAAGATTTATGATTTGGTTTTCGGTATTCAGTATAGATATGGTACCATAGGCCAATAATGTGGGTTCTGAGTTTCTGAGAATCAATCCGACTACCCTGGTTTCTACTACTATGATTTTAGTTCTTACAATTAGATTCAATTTCTGTCTTGAATCGGCAGAATTTCAATTACTGTTCCTGTTTGATACCCTTTTTTAAGGTTACATAATTTGCTTATGAAAATAATGTTTAGTTTTTATAAATCTTTAGTTTTTATAGGATATCATCCAGTCGTTGCTCAGCACTCAGAAGTTGCAGTTACGCTTCGACAACCTGTTTAAAACTGATTTATTTCCTTAAAAAAGAAACTTCCACTTTTAATGGGTATCAGGCAGTCGTTAAATTATTGTTTACAGGGTATCTGTCAGTCGCTGCTCAGCAATTAGTTTCAGTTTAGACTACCTATTTTATACTAGCAGCTGTCGCTGCTCAGCCCATTTTAAGCATGATCATTTCCTTAATATAATAATCATCCATTATTACAGAGTATCTAGCAGTCGCTGCTCACCACTCTGCATGCGTGTCGTTATTTTCACGCTGTTTGCATTTTTTACGATGCACCGATTTCCACGTAAATCGTAAAAAAGAAAAAGCAGTCGAGCTACCTTTTGTGCCGCAAATACCCTGTAGAGGAGATGCTGTGTGGATCGAACATGTTAATTAGGCCTTGCAGCCTGCGTGTGGACATTGGCTACTGGTTCTGAAAGAACTCTCACGTTCACAAGGACTCGCTAAAAAGACCAAACGCGATGAGTGTTTTGGCCCGGTTGACTTACCAGCATTTAACATTTAACATTTGACTTATATATTGAGATGTACATGAGTATTTACCCAAGCCGAGTTCGCATTTTGGCCATAAAAAATATGGGTTAGTCGAAACGTCCTTCAATCGTTCAATCCGTCAATCGGCCCTCAATCGTAAAACTCGCTCATTGCCGAGAATTACTTAAGTCAATATAAAGAACATAAAACAAAAAAGTTCCCAAGTACTCGACGAAGAGCCGGAAAATATATTAAAATTGAAACTACAACTAAAAAATAAGAGAAAAACAAAATTGTGGAAAGGCCGAGCGAGTAAAAAAAGGGAATTTTCGTAAATAGTTGAATTTATTCCTATGTGCAACAAATTTTGTTGGGAAAGGCAAAAGGAAAAACAAGTAAAAGTGAAATGTCTAATGAAGTCATAAAAGGCGTCCTCAGTTTTGAGTATCTCTCTCTCCTCTTGTGGCTTTTCCTACATGCAACCTGTGGTTGTTGTTGTTGCTGTTGCGGCTTTTCATTTTTAGTGCCCCATAAATGTGTGTGTGTGTGTGTGTGTGTGGCAAATGAGCACAGAATGCCCAAGTGATTTCTTATCAGCGATAGCAAGTGCTACCTATTCGACAACCACAAAAAAAAGGTGATTTTAAATCATGTACAAATCAACTAAAATTAATGAATGAAAGTTTTTCGGGCAAATAAGGAAGTAAATATGCCGTAAAACTGTAGCTGAGGAAGCCTTAAACGAATTCCTGATAAGGCATTCGTAATAAAGTTAAAAGAGTAACACTTTGAGAATGTCTATGCCTTACCCAACATTTTAATCCAAGTTTCGCTGGAATTGAAACTCATTTTTACACATTTTAATCTCAATTTTCCCATTTAGTTTAATTATTTTTTATATTTCATATTTATTGTTTATATATTTCTATATACTTTTCACTATCCCAAAGAAAAAGTGTCAAAACTGACAGCAAAATAATCAACCCACAAAAATTGCCCATTTTCAAAATGATCTTGCTGAGGCTGAGATATATGCTTATTTTCCACATTAAAACTCGTGGGAAAACCCTAGCCAAAAGATTAAAGAAAAATAGCCAAAAAATCTCAAGAGCTGCGTAAATAAATCAAAACGAAGAAAAAACGCAATTAGAAAAAAGTTCCCTAAAAATCACCCCTCAAAAGAGGAAAAAAAAATTGGGCAAAGAAAAACAGAAATTTTCATGCAAAAAATTGCATTTAAAAAAGAGACGACGGAAAAACTGAAGTGGGGGTAGGTTGGAAAACAGAAACTTTGCCCCGCATATAGCCAAAAATATATATATTCATGTATATATGCATAGGCGATAAGAAAACGAGGCGGCTACCTGAGAGAAGGTCCTTCAGGAGGGGTGTCAAATGCACGCAAAATACCGTAAAGCGTAACGTGTTCCTCATGCCTTATTCTTGTTCTTGTTGTTGTTGTTGTTGTGTCTCGTTACCTTCCTTTCTTTGTTTTCTACCTTTTTTTTAAGGAATATTTCCTTATCGAGCCACGTTGACAACGCAATTGATTCGAGTCGTTTTTTACCCAAAAAAAAAGAAAGAACGAAATTTATTTGTAAGGACAAACATAAATAAAACTGGGAAAGGACCTCATTGAATGTCATCGTCGTTCATCATGTTACCAGACAAAGCCGAATCAAAACTGCTATACGAGATATGTAAAAATAGGAACTAGAAAAAAAAAACTGCCAAGATTTTTGTGAAAAATGATGCTCGGCATCAGGCATAATAATTGCCACAAGGACTCGCGCCAAAAAACGCATGTAAATAAAGACAAGAAACTAGACAAGCTGGCAAAAATTCGACCTTGGCAACTACCCTCCCAACTAATATATAGAATACCAAAATCGAACGATGAACTTATTCCATATATGTATATGAATTATTTTGTGACTGGGCTTAAGATGCTTGGCAGCTGAGGGACAAATTTAATTAACACTCGCACAGCACTTTAATCCAGAGGGGTTGAATTTGTGTACGGCTCGCAAAAGGGGTGCTAAACACCCCCTGAAGCAAATAGTTTTGTAAATTTCACAAAATTTCTGCCAAAAATGTGATTTTTATCGCCAGAAATTCAGTTCTGATAGCATTTTGAAGGGGTGGGTGGTTAAGTTGAACGTGGAATTTGATAAGTTAAGGGATTGATTTGGCGAGATAAATATTTATCTCAGTATGCTTGAATATAGCACTTAAAAATATTGTTAGAAAAAGGCACGATTATTATTTTAGACACGAGTTAGCCTGACAGTTTAGATGTGTCCTCCAAAGACTGCTTAAGAATATCCTTAGTACTTTAAGGACACAGAGATGTCTTCAGATACATCTTCTTTCAACTCTAAACTGGGTCATCTCTGCTAGTATTTAATCTTAATTTAAGCCGGGCTATCTCCGCTTGTCTTTAATCCAACTTTAAGTCTAGGAGTTTTAATCTGTATATTTTGTGAACTTACCACTTTGTGGCTGCAACTTAAAGCGGTGCTCCAAGTCCTGCGCATCCTTCGCGCTGGCATTGCTAAGGCGTTCATAGAGCGTTTCCAGCTCCTGCTCTTGCTCCTCTTGCTCCAGCTCCTGCTGGTGCTCCTGCTCCTCTTTCTCATCGTCCTCTGACTGCTGCAATTGTTGCCCGTGTTCAGTTTTCATTGTGTGATGAAAGGGCGACAACAAAGTTGCACAGTTTTTGTTGCCACGTTGCTGTTGTTGCCCCATTGCAGCACTTGATTGCAGCAGCGTTGCTGCCTTGCCATTGTCGTTATCACTTTGCTGCGGCAGCTCGTCCTGCTCCCCCTCCTGCTCATCCTCCTCGTCCGCGTCCTCGTCCTGTTCCATGTGAGTGAAGCTGTTGTTTCTTTGATTTGTGCTGCTGACATCGCGCATATTTGTGTCAACATGTTCGCTTGTTAGCCGCCTCGCAGTTTTGGCCACGTTCTGTTGACACTTTTCAAACTTCAAGTCAACTGCAACTGGAAGAGGAAGAAACGCCATTTTGTGAGTGGAATTTTCAATATTTGCATGGCCAATCAAAGCAAAGTTTTTATCTCTCTTTCACTCTTCGTGAAAGGGTTGCTATTTACATAAATAAAACAGTTATGATTAACCCACTCAACCCCCTCTCAAAATCACAGCAACCCTTTTTTTACGAGTCCGTCGCCATTTGAATAAGCTGCGCATATTCAAAAGAAGAAGAAGAAAAACGCCTCCCTTGTGCATGATAAGCAGACCCATAAAAAAGGGGTTGATTTACATAATAAAAAAAAACGAACGTGTGGATTTCATTTTAATATTTCCCCCGAGGGTTGGCAGCCCATAAAAAAAAGAGAGCTCCTTGCGCAAACGCCAGGACCTTCGCAATATGCTGATAAAAAAATGCACACGCACTTCAATAATCAGCCAGGACTCGCCGAGGATTGGCTGAAGTGGCTCAACATGTGGGCCGCCCCACTCCCCTCCTTCCCACCCTCCGAGAAAATTTGTTGTGAAAATGTGCAAATTATTTTCATGGCAAGGCGTTGAAGCGTTGCCTCAAATAACGGCAGGATATTGCCTCCGAAGCTTTTGTGTCCTGGAATTTTGTGTGCACTTGAAGAGCAGCTCATATGGAAATAATTTTGGGAATTTTGTTTCTTATGTTTGAAGTGTGAAAGTTGACGGCTTATTTTGAAATGAATGAGTTTTGGGAACGGAAGAAGATTAGAGTGTTGGAAATGATAATGAAAGGAATGAAAGTAGATATTGCAAAGGAAACCGAACTAAAATACTGTGTATATCGAAATTAATGAGTTTTAAGAGAGTAAAATATGGAAATTATGGTTTATCTAAAGCATGTATTATTAGTTGTGGATTATCTATTCATTTCTTAGTATTTTCCAGCTAAAAAATCTTTGGAAAAATATTCTTGTCTAATCTCTAATCCAAGCCTAGATTATTCGCATGTTTTTTGTCTTTCGATTTTTTATAGACGCAGAAAATCTTTTCGTATTGCGGTATTTGTGACCGATTTCTCGCATCGCTGACTTATTCCTCGCCTGTTGCGCAACCTGAGCCCAAAGAAGAGGAAGAAGAAGTACTGACGAACCGCCAAAGACCGCAACCTTGCTATTCACCTCTCCTTCTCTCTGAAAAGTATAACAGAAGCAGCGCTCAAAACAAAACAAAACAAAACAAAAGCGTTGAAATTATTAGATTTTTTACCGTTTGACAGCACAGCGAAGCGAAACGGGGGAGTTAAAGAATTGAGGAATTGATGGCAATTGAAATTGGGCAACAATTACGAGGAAGTGCCACCCAAAAAAATAAATAGAAAAGGACGAAAAACATTGGCTCATAAATCGAATGTCAGTTTTCGGGTTTTTAATTAAGTGCCACGAAGAAGAAGAAGTAGAATAAGAAGCAGAAGTAGAGGTGAGCGCACCTGCAGCAGCAGAGAGAGAGAGCCAGAGAGATAGAGGGAGAAGGAGAGAAATCAATGTAGGTGTTTTCAGTCTTTTCTTTACTCTTTGTTTTGTGTGTGTGTGTGTGTGTGTCGTCAGTAACAGCAGCGTGGGAACAGCAGCTTGCGCAAGGACAATGCTGTAAAACAAGAACCAAAGTGCAATTTGTGCATTGTCCTTTTGCGAACAAGTCAAAGGCAAAATGTAACTGCAACAGTTGCAGTTGCAGCAGTTGATCAACGGTTTGCATTGTGTTGATTTTGTTTGCCTCTCCTTTGTGCAAGTGTCAAGCCAAAAAACAAAAACGCGTTTCCCAGCAGCGAACTACTGAATGATTAAACATTACAGAATGCATTCTGCAAGCATGTAAAGTTGTTCGCTACATAGTCAATAGACATAAAAATATAATATATGTAACAGATGGATTTAATTAAATAACAAATAAAATTTAATATTAAATTACAGATTACTCGAAACGGATCATGCAAGGAATATTTATAGATTACGAATCGAATTCGTAATGAGCTCTTTTCACTGCTGGATAATTTATTGAACTGCTTCTTCTTCTTTTTCTGCTGCTGCTGCTTCTTCTTTTTCTGCTGCTCTCTTTTGTCACACACACACGCATGCAAACACGCATACAAACACAAGCTCAGCCCGCCCAATGCATGTCCAAGTCGTTAGGCCAAGCATAACATATGCACAAGCACACACACATGTACACACACACTTAGCAAAAGCTCATAATCTCATTTAAATAACGTAGCGACTCTCGTGCTCTGTTTAATGCGCTCTCGACACGCAAGCGCAACACAGCGAGCGCAGTCTTTGCATACGGCCGTTACTCCCCCGCTTGCTTTGCCACTCTCCGTCTCTCTCGCTCGCGCGCTTGCTTGTACGCCTTTCTACACTTCGCTGCTCGTTTGCATAAATTTCGTACCAGGCACCTCTCTCCCTCTCCCACTCCCTCTCACACGCGCTTACGCGTTTTGCATGCGCAGGTGCAGCGGCTCGTGACGTTTGTTGTTTTTGTTGAGTGTGCTTTGCTTTGTTTTTTTCTTTGTGCTTTGCTTTGTGTGCGCTTCGTGTGTTTTGTAATTGTTGTTATTTAGCCCAAGTCGCTTTATATTGAATTAAAGCAGGCACCGCAGAAAATTGCGTAAAGCGCCCACATACATGTATAAATACATACATATATACATAGATTAAAAATACACACACTCAAACACATATATTTAGTTCATTTTTGTTATTTGCATTTAAATTCGAAATCCGCTTGAAAATTGAGTGAAAATCTTGCCGGCACATATGCGATAATTATGGGTGCTAAAAAAACAGGGGCGGATCGCGGGGAGCACTAAATGGAGTAAGGCGGAGGCGTTAAGCCTGATTTAGTTTGTTTTGCTCGCAATGAATAATTTTGTAGCTTAGTTTGATGTGTATCATTAAGGTAAGGAAAAATGCATGCAAAAAAATAATTATCATTAGCTTCTTAACAATTGCTTTCTTATATATAATTATTCTTAATGAATGTATTATTTCTTAATTTTAATAAAGAATGCTTTCTTTTTAGTGTAAACGGTGATTATAACGTTCACTCATTCATCCTGGCATTATTTCTATCATTTTTTGTCCCAAATAACAGCCCATATATCTCTCTCCCAACTCTTTTTACAATACCTCGACCCGCAATATTTTTATTGCCAATTTTCAAACAGTTCTTAAACCATTTAAATCCGATTTTTTCCCAGAAATAGTCAGTTTTATGCAGGCATCAATAATTTACGCCATTAAAAATACGTTACACTTACAGTTATTTTTTCAAGAGTTTAAAGTGTCACTTGAGCGGATTTCTGTCATTTTCCACAATTAATTTTTCCACTTTTTGGCACATTTTTTAAGTGAAATTGCGCGCGCAAAAAAAAAGTACAAAATCGAAATCAAAATAAAAATCAAAATTTTATTTGCAGCTGCCTGGTAGGAAAAAAGGGGTGGGAAGTGGAGAACGGCTATAAAATGAAGGCACATATAAAAAAAATATTTTCAACCCTGTTTTGCATTCGCTTAGATTCATTTTAAAAATGATAAGCAAAAAAAAAGTAAGCACATGAGAAAGGTAGTAGCAACAAAAAAAGGGTGTGCTTGGAGAACAAAATGGAAAGAGTAGAATGAGCATAGATAAAAAAAATATATATAAAACTTTAGGAAGAAGAAGAGAAATCAACGCGTGCTAAACGCACCTTTTTTACAGGGTGTGGGGTGCTTATGTACACCCTGTGTCGCACCCATGCCGAAAGGCTGCCGTTTTTTGAGCGTGCGACGCATGCGCCCAGTTTTTTTTCCCCGATTCCCTTTTGTTGTTGCTTTTGTTTGTTGTGTAACCCAATCCGCGTGTTAGGGTTACCCCCTAGCGCCATCTCACTCGCACTTCTGCTCGTCTCATTTTAAAACGCATTTGATTTTTGTCGCTAAATGTGGCGGAACTTCTGCAGTCGCATTTATCATCATTAAAGGCGTTCCATAGTTCCATATGATATTCTTTCCGAGACTACACCTACTCCGACCCCTACCCTTACCCCTTGCCAGGAGTGCTTCCCGCACACGTTCGAAGATCCTTTCACTTTTGAGTCTGCGGGTTTCTGCTGGCAGCTGGCAAACTCTATTTGTATAGAAATTAAATTTGACATGCAAACATGGAGCAGGGTGGGGGAAGTGAAAGGATTTGAATGCTGTCAACAGCATCCAAATGATTTTCACTTACTTCCGTTGTAATTCGATGCCGAAGTGAAAGTAATTTGTGACAAATTTCCATTTCCATTTCCATTTACAATTTTTCCCCCCCACCCAAAAGTGAAAGCCATGCAAATGTTTTTCAGCTGCAAATTTTATAAATTTTTTGTTGTTGGTATTTTTGACTTATTTCCTTTTAAGTGGCTTTTGAAAATTTGTTAACTGCAAATGTTAACAAGCAAAATTAATGAGCCACGAAACATGAAAATTATTATTGAGATTTGAATTTTTCTTTGCTGCACTAGTTAATTAATATAATTAAGATACTTGGACAAGATATGTGTTAAGTGAATAATTATATATCTTGCATAGGGTTCCGCTGACGGAGCTCTGTGTGTGGTCGGTGAAATGGGAAAATCTGACGCGGAACACTCAGCTGATGGAGTCTGAACGTGGCATAGGAGGTGGGAAATTGTATAAATTTATATATATTACTCAGGTTTGATCTAGAATCAATTGTAAATACTCATCAAAAGGAGAGCTGGTATTAGACTAATATCAGAGTATTCCACAGTAATCCTCTCAGATTGTTTATAATTTTATTAACATGTTTCTTGGCCTATTAATATTTTTGAATAATTGTTTACCAAATTTCGATATCGCATTACGCACAAAACATATATGTATGTCTATATATAGACAAAGGCTCATCTGCCTGTCTGCTGAACAAAAGTCGATTTATGCCTCAAAATGCCCGTCAATTTTAGATTGTACAATTACAAAACTAGCCAACTGGCCAACTGGCCATAAACTGGACTCGAGCTGAGCGGACAATCGAATTATTGGCTCAATATCCGCTCGCAGGATGCGGCAGAATAAAGGCAGGACCCACGCAGTTCTGTGTGTGTATTTATGGAAGGGTAGTTTCCTGCGTCGGCTTTGTAATCGGCACAATCTTTCTTATTTGGCCAAAATACAATTAAATTTCGTTTAAATTCGCCTGCACTTTCAAAACTGTTGTACTGTTGCACGTTGCAAGTAGGGGAGGCAAATCTTTTCCAGCAGAGAAGAGCAAGAAGTGCATAATATATTTATTTTGCTTTTTCCTTTTTATTTTTTGCTAGTTGTTTACATTCCCACGTCCCTTTTTCCTGGGTGCACCTTGCTGCATATTCAAAGTGCAGAAATAATAAATAATAATGAGCGCTCATCAATGGGATAATGCGAAATGAGTTCCACATCCACACTTGGCCCCGCCCTCCAGTCGACTGTGAGTAATCTTAAGTGATAGCCAAAGTCGTCCTTATTTTCCTATTCCTCTCCCTTTGTGTCTTATCCTTGTACCTGCATTTGCTTTTACTTTTTGCATGGGCATTTGCAGGTGATTGCCTTAAAGGACATTGTTCGCCCTTCTCCCTCTCCTCTCTCGTTCTCGACACTTTCCCAGCCTTGGGCCAATCTTATGCAAAAATCCTTGGAATCATTTGCATGGGAAAGTGTTTTCCGTCCAACAAAGGAGACCGAGATTTGAGAGTTGAATCTGCTGAGCAGCAAAGTGCAATTTCATGCTGACAGGTTGCAGGACTTTGGTGAGTGGAGGTGCGGGAATTTTGGAACAGTTTTATTGGGAAATGGAAAAGTGAAATGCCTTAAATTGAAAATGAAAATGGGGGAAAAGGATATAATGAAGCTGAGCAAAGTTAGGCAAAAGACAGTAGTAAGCATCTCCGAAATCATTAAATATATAAAGTATATACTTGATCAGCATCAACTACCCAGGCGTTATAGCTACGTAGGTCTGTTTGCCCTATATCAAGGACTATTGGAGCTAGAGACTTCAAATTTATAATATATGCAGTTTTATCGATTCAAATCGATTTCCGATAACCATAAGAGACACATTTGTGAAAATATAGCGCTCCAATTGTTATATAATATAGGGTGTCATATTTTTGATCAGCTCTATCATAAAGATTGGATAAGAAACCTGATTTTGTTGACCAAAACGTATTTTCATAGTTAGCAAACTAAATTTTAGAAACTCGCAGTGAAAGCAGAAAAGATTTACTGGTTTGTAGAAGTAATTCCTAATGTATGTATATGTATAATACTAAATGTATAAAATTATTTTAAGCCATTTTAGTTTCAGCTGCTAACTGGAGATCTTTACAGTGGTAGTCGCTATAATTATAAGCCCCGTTAAACTACCCGCTAAAACTATGCCTTGGTTATTTACAACCCAGGCGAATTCCAATAAATTAACTCGCATTATCCGCAACGCAACAAATACCCTTTTAGAATAACAAAGTTTGCTTCTTGTTTTAACATAAATCTTGGCTGCACTCGGAATTAACATACGCTTATTAAATCTTTCTATTGTTGTTGTTGTTGTTGTTGCTAATGTTGCTGTTGTTGTTCTTCTTCTTGTTGTTGCTAATGTTGCTGTTGTTGTTTCTGTTGCTGTTGCTAATATTGCTGTTGTTTTTAGCTGGGAATGTTCATATTATTCATTGCATTGTAACTTATCCCCCCATCACTCGCAGGTCCGCATCACGGCATTAGTCATGGTAATTATCCGCAATATAATTGCAATAACAATTAGTACAATTATTGCAATTTACGTTTGCTGTAATTTCAATTTGCAAATGCGCCTCTCATTATTTTTTTCCTTCTTTCTTTGTTTTATACAGCAACAACAACAACAAGTTTTGAATAATTGAAAAACGCAGCAATTGTTGAAATCAAAAACCAAATAGCCATAAAATATAACAGTTTATTTGTAGTTTATATATTTCAATTTGATAGTTAGCTGCTCTGCCATGGAGCACTTGCATTCTTTTGCGAAGTGTGCAACACCTCCAGCAAGTGATCAGCTGCAGTTGTTGAGTTTATATAGAGTATTTTTTTTTAACTTTTATATATCTTTTTGGTCTTTCTATCTGTTTACGAACTGTTATTATGCTTTATTTACTATCTTGATAAGCTCACATACACTTAAAGAAAGATATAGCGCTGAATTTTAGACATTCGCTGTGGATAACTCCCCAGCTTATCCTTCAGAAAATATGTTGTTGCAGATCAGGTAGGTTTTTTGGAATTTAACAGAAATATGTCTAAGTATTTCAACTTTTTAGCAATATTTCCCATTATTAAGAATTATAACAAACAAAATTGTTCAAGTCTTCAACGAAATTTCTTTTTCTGAGTGTAGAATCAATTCATCTTTTATACCTTTAAGGGTATTATCATTTTGGAGTAAGCTTGAAGGCGACACTTAAGCACTCATTTAATTTATTAATTCTTAATTTATTTCTGAACAGTAGAAATAAGAATCTATGAATTGATCAGGCAGCTTTTCCAATTTCAAGATATTTATTTTTTAAATTTAAAAAACTACTAAAAAACTAAAAAATATCTTAATTTTGTGCACATTTTATTAAAACTTGATTAATAACATATAAATTCGATTCTTACGAAATATATTTCTTTAAGGGAGTAACCAAAATGATGTGTATTATGTTTCATAAAAATATCATTGCGTAGTTTTCATATGTATAGTGCAGTTTAGATGTAGAGTATTCAAACTTCGGCTTGTCCAAGCTGGCTGATATTTTTTCGCTCTTTGTTAGTTTGCAAATGCAATTTTTCAATTTTGCTTGTAAACCTGCTGCTTTTTCGCACTTTGCCAGCGTCTTGCGTCGGCAACACGCAACTGTTGCACACACACACACACACACACTCGCACACTCACACACAGGCAAGTCATAAATTTAATGCCAGCCACACCCCTTGCAAACTCCCCTGCCGCAATTGCTGCCTTTGCTTTTGCTTTTGCATATTTACGAATGCAAAGCGCGCGCCCCAATTCGTTGCACTTCATAAATTTTTACTAGGCCATAGACTGGCCTGTACTCGAAAAGGGTGCGGAGTGTGCAACTTGTTGCAATGCAATTGCGGCAGCATCAACAACAGCAACACTAATTAGCTTTTTACTGTTTGATGCGTGCAGCATCAGCAGACGAAGCAGCAGCGGCAGCACCAGCAGCAGCAGCTTAGCAATGCTTTCAACTTTGCCGCATCGTGTGGCAGCTAAAGATCAAAGTCAAGGATCAAAACGATCGGCTTGTTATGATGATTTCTTCTTCGCTTCTTCTGCTTCTTCTTTGCCATTCATAATAATGCAATTGGGGCAACAAAAGAGTTGCACAAATCAATGCCGCCAAACAAGACAAACAAAATGTCAAAACGCATGCGAAAAGCAAGGCGCAAAAAAGCCACTCAACAACTTTGGCTGCCAGCCGAGACGATTGTGCTCCTAACCTGTGCCCCTCTCTCCACCCCTCCAATCAACCGCCTGCCTCTTCGTGCCCCTTCAACTCTTTCATTGTTTCATAGCCTGTTTCATTTCACGCTTCAGTTTGTTAACAGTTTTTGGGGCGCTTGGCTTTGAGATAGAAATGTCAGTGAGTTTAGCCACAAGCGCACCCAGGCAATGCCATTATCGTTATCGTTATCGCTATCAGTCATCGTCATCTTCATCATCACGCTGGCAACAACAAAAGCAAACAATGGCAATGACAACGGCAGCAGCAGCAGTCACATGCAAATTGCATTTTTATTCAAAACAGTTGCCACCGGCGGCAATTTTTATTTGCTTTTATATTTTTGCTGACACGAACTTGTATGGATGTTTTTTCGTATGCCCCGAAAGGTATATAGAAGTGGAAAACTGGGGTGGGAAGCATCTCTGATCCCATACAGTATATATGTTCATGATCGGAGTCAAAAGTCGAACAGATTTAACCTTGTCTGTCTACTTATCTGTATGGGAAAGCCGACATCGACTTCAAATTTGTATTATAAGTTCTAGCATCTAGTTTAATTAATTTGATCGATAACTTTGTCACTTCCAACTATCGATGCAAATCGATTAACTGTAGTCTAAATAACCATAATTTAATAGAAACAACTTTGTTTTCGATCATTTATGAACCTTGGCATAATATTGATCATGAGTAAATGTATTATATATATGTATATATTTATCATATGTTTGCTGTTTTGCTTATCTGAGTTAAACATATTGAATTAGGGTATCTCCTAGTCTAGCTCCTTCTATTAGCAGATTTTTACTTCTTCTTTTTTTTTTAATTAAAAAAGCAACACATTGGCAATAGTAATAAAGTAGCCGATATTAGTAATTAGACTCAATTTAAGTACAGCTACAGCTTAAAGCAAAACTCGCAGCTGATGTTGAATGGCAGCTAGATGCAGCAGCAACAATAACAACAACAACAAGTAGCAAGAGCAGCAAGCAGAAGCAGCAACAACAACGAAATGTACGCAAATCAGCCAAAGGCAAAGCAAAAGTTGTAATTTCTCAATTGAATGCACAAAGTTATTGTTGTTGTTGTTGCTGTTGTTGCACGCATCAGGGTTAAAACAAACAGCAGCAGCAACGAGGGGGGGGGGAGGACGGGGGTAATTAGCATGCACTGCGATTAACATATAATTAATTGTTGAAATAAAAATGCCAGCAAACAGAATATTGTAGAAAAAAGCAAATTAAAAATATTTATCAGCATTTGGCATCGCCATCGCATGCAAAACACATTCCCCGGCACAATATCGCAACAGCAGCAGCAGCGATGATGATTTCCTCACGCCGAACACTCAAATGCCCTATAAAAATGTTTATAGATGAAAAATGAAAGTACAAAAATATCTTAAGCAAAGTCAGTGAGTTGGAAGTAAGGTGTAGGAAAGGTGTCTAGATATATACTTATAAAATTGCTTTGATTTTGTTTAATATTGGTTATAAATTTGTTATCGATATTGGGGAAAATTAAAAAGTTATCGATAAAATGATAGATGTAGAAAATGATAGAATGTAGTTATCGATAAAATAATAGATGCAGAATGATTAAATCCGATAACCTGTATTCAAAATTGGTAGTCTCTAGCTCTCAGAGTCTCTGAGATAGGCTTGTTCATACAGACAAACAGACAGACAGTTCAAGATGTACGCGACTCTTGATCTAGTTCAGTAATATATACCTCAAGGAGTCGGATATGCCTCCTTCTGCCTGTTTGCGCAACTCCATCAAGCCTTTTGTTCCCCATTTCGAATGGGTTCAGAATGATTACAAAATTCAAATAATCTTCTGTCAAGTTATTCAGTTTTGTCTTTAAAATATATTTTATTCACTAATTGCATTCTTTAATTAATAATTTTAATAATTTATTTTTTAATTCGTTTATTTATATTTTAGCATTAGTTTCAAAATATTTAAATAATATCATATTTCAAATAATATCATTCTACCTCATCCTGGATAGAGTATGCAAGAGGGGCAACAGGTGCACACACACTCACACACACAGATAGAGAGAGCTATATAGTTAGAGAGAGAGAGAGAGAGAGAGAGAGAAAGGGAGAGCGAGATAGTGAGTCGTGTGCATTAATTAGTTGCACAACAGACCGAAAGAGCAGCAACAAAAGATACGCAAATATTTTGTTCGCTGCCTTTTTTTTCATAACTGTGAATTGCAAGAGCAACAGCAGCGACGTTGACGTTGACGTTGCCGTCGACGCGTCGACGTGGCATGCAGCATTACAGTTTTTGTCTCGAGAGTTCAATTAACGCATTTTGCTAGTTGTTGTTGGCCACTTAAGCGCTCAAACAGGCCAGAACGTCTGCAACAAAACGAAAGACTGAGGCAACGAACTTGCCGCGAACTTGCAATCGATATGGATACACATAAATGTATACATATAGCAAATGCTTGCCACAGTTGGAGTCTTGATTTCTTTTTTTTTGCAATTGCTGCATATGCAAATCTAGCCATAAATCAGCTAAATCTATGCGATCAACTCCTGCTGTGATCTCAAAATTAAGTTCTCAACGATGCGGCTCTGTGTGTGCCCTAGTGTATGTGTGTGTTGCAAGTTGCAAGTTGGTTGTCATTGCCATGGTTGCCGTCGGAGGTGGCAATTTATGTAGCAGCCTCGAAACACATTACGCTTATGAAGTAATTAGCAATTGTTTAATTATAGTGCCACATTTATCTTGCCTTCTTTTGGCTTTTTGGGTTCCTTGCCCCCAACCCTAGTTTGGCTTAACTAATTGCGACAGCAGCGACTTGAGGGAGTGAATAACTGAGTGTTTGACTGTCTGACTGAGTGCCTGTGTTGCAGTTATTGTTGTTGCCACAGACTGACACAATTGCCTGTCAATTGTAATTAGTTGTGCTTTTTGCACATTGCAACAGCAACTGCAACAGAAGCAGAGGGGCTTTCCAGCCACTTCTTCGATTGCAGTTATAACAAAAAAAGGGATAGACATTTACTTGGAAGCAGCACCCAGCCGAACAGTTAGCTGTGCAGGGTTGGCTGATCATGATATGTTGTTAAACAAATGAGTGCTAGTCATTGATTCTAAGTAGTATTTAGCAACGCAACCTTAACAAAATTGCCATCACTCTATAATTAATAATGCCCATTTTTTATGACATTCGAAATTACCTGTTGAATTTTGTTGAATGAATATTGATCTTATATATTATATATTTATTATATATGGAACTTAAAGGGTATAGATTCGATGGTGTTGAGTTGGTTTGCTTAACTGAAGGTTAGAAGGTGACTTGAGTGAGAAGTAGTTCTTGAAGGAAGTTGATCTATATCTATCTTCGAGCTAGGCAATTGAGTTGTTGTTGTTTATGTTTACAAAGGTATTTGCTTGACATTGAAGACGTCCCTTAGGGGCTTAATGTTAAGGTCCTCATGCAAAATCGTCTTTCCTACTGTAAGTCAGATAATGGCATTAAGTTTTGAGGCACTCCATATGTTGAGTCACTAAATTATGGGAGAATCATAGATTAAAAAGTAAGCTTATAAAGCCAATTGCTTGAGATTAAATTCATTAAGAATACAGTTAACCTTCAGACAATTCTCCTTATAGACATAAGCTTATTAGTAAAGTATTTAAATGCATCATCAATAAATAAATATAGCCCATTAAAGACCTAATGCAAACTGGTGTTCCTTACTAGGGGAGAGTTTTGTGGCACATGTCTGATTTAATATGTGATATGCGTGATTTTGGGAACACTCTACAAAGAGCCGTCAGCAAATATGGCTGACAGATTTAGTTTGAATTCGAGATTATAAGCAATTTTCCATAAATTCTATATTTGCATATTCTGTTCAATATTTATCATCCCTTTTACTTTCCATTTACTCATTTACTTTCCAATCCTGTACATAACAAGCGCCAGCCATCTATTGTTGGGTAGCAGCAGCTAAGGATTTCTTTTCTTATAAGCATTCCAGTAAGATTCTTAAGGGTTGAAGACCTAAGCAGCTGCCATAAATTGTATCTTCAGCTTAGTGCAACATTCGCACCCTAATGTGATACGCAAAAAAAATCAAATAATTTCCCTATAGAAAATTGGCACGATTCATTGTTAAATACAGATCATTAAGTATTATTCATCATGATGATATCTCTACAACTTCAAAGTAGTTTAACTGACTCTGACAAACACTGGCAAAAGAGGATGAAAAACAAAGCGACACACAAATTGCATCACGGCTGGCAATGGATTGGCCAGATTGTCTGCGACTTGTCTGCGTTTGCCATTCAGGTGCAAAAATCAGTTAATAACTCTTTATAACGCCAGCAAATAACGTCGGCAAACTTGGCTCGGAGCAACAACAGCAACATGATTCATCACGCAGACAGCAACAACAGAGACAAGGCGCAAGATCTCGTGACACAAATTGCTGCAACAACAACAAGCGCAGCAGCCGCACAGCAGCGACATCTTGCGGCGGCAAGTGAAGTGTTAAATAACAATTACAACTTTATGAAGCTATTTTGCTACGCTTTATGGCTGTTGTTGTTGCTTGTTGTTGTCATTGTGTTTATGGCATTAAATAAAATTTAACAACTGCTGAGTGCTGGCAGGGGGGAGGGGGGGAGGAGAAGTGCAGCTCTTTTGGCTAATTAGTGCAGGCAGAAGAGTAAAAGATCGAAAACTGCTAAAAAAAAAACAAAAAGGGTTTCCAAAACTAATTTCAGATATGCATCTGTTGTTGTTGCTGCTGTTGCTGTTGTTGCCAGCAGCACGCCCTCCATTGTGGCCAAGAGGTCGCAAGAGAGAGATAAAGAGCGAGAGAGAGGGAATAATGCTGGGCTCAGGCTTCTGTTAGCCAGATCGAGTCTGCCTGAATTAAAACCAATCACAGCAACATGCAAAAGAATCTGCAGCAACAGCAACAGCAGCAGCAGCAACATGTTGTTCTTGCAACGTGGTTGCTTGGTGCTACACCGATTTTTCTTTTGGTCAGCGTAAAACTTATATACAAAAGTAATATTCGTCATAATCATAATGATAGGCTTTCAAAGCGTAGCAGCAACATTGCGGCGGCAGCAACCACAGCAGCAGCAGCCGCCATGCCAGTTGATTATGATGATGACGCAGTGTTGCGAGAGCAGGGACAGGAACAGGGTTTGGGGGGGGTAGGCAGCTCCACAAGCAATTCAGGCAACAAGTCGTCAGTCGTCCGCACGATCCATGCAAATTAAATGAAACGTACGAAGCGCAAAAAAAAAAGTTCCCATGACTTGGACTTCAATCTGTTGACTTGTAAGTAAGGGCCTGGCATAGGGGGGAGGGTGGTGCTGTGGCAGGGGCACCACAGTTGGGGCACAGGTCCAACGTGCGCTCGTCGCTTGTCTGCTGTTTTTTTTTTTATTTTTTTTTTTGCTTCATTTTAGCTGCGCCTCATTTTCCCATTCATGCATTGAATTCGCTGGCCATGTTGTTGTTGTTGTTGTTGCTGTTGTTGTTGCCGTTGTTGTTGCTGCTGCCCGCGTTCAAGTGTCATAAATCCTTTGGCTTAATAATATGCACCTTGCCTCGACTTTAGCTTCAGCTGCAGCTTCAGTTCTGTCCGCGTCTGTTTTCTCTTTGACTTTTCGCCTGCTGTTGCTGTTGCTGCTGCAGCTGGCAGCAACACATATGGAACACCAGCAACATACTCAATTATTGGCAGCAATTGTTGTTGTTGTTGTTGTTGCTGTTCCTGGCGTTTATGTGTTGCAATTGTGCCAGCTAACTTTTTACGGGCTGTTTTTTCCTCTTTTCTTTTTTGGGCCACAAAAATATGGCTTAAACACATAAATTGCTTATGTGCATTATTTTTTGGGGTATTTTAATGTTGCTTAAGTTTTGCAGTTTACCGTTTTAATTTTTAAAGTTAAATTAGTTCAGTTTAATATATTTTTTTTAGGTATTATTTTTGCTGGAAATGGAAATAAATAAATAATTTTTTAGCTACCAAAACTATATTATTTTTTTTTGGTGCATTATATTTTTTCATCTTCGAATCTGATTACTATATCTGATAGCTACCAACCGACTCTAGCAATTGGTTCTTCTTTTTTTGCTGCTTAAGCATTTCTCAGAATATGTTATATATATTTCTATATTTAATCGATATTTAGCCGAGTTGGAAGAACTCAATTAAGCTACCTGCAATTTGGGCATTTAACGTGGCTTTTGGGTCTGCTTTTGTTTGTTGTGTTTGGTGTGTGTTGCAGCAACTGAAAAACGCCCAGTTGGTAATGAAATGAAAGGAAACGTTGCATCTGCCGTTTGAGATATTAAATGCATTTTGGCATTGGCAATTGCCCATTGGCCACATTCACCGCATTGGCCACATTGGCAGCCCAACGTCACGTTTGAGCAGTTAAATTTGTGCGGTTGGTGGCCATTTGGTTGGATGCAGAGAAAGGGGGGGGCTAAAGCAAGCGAGGGGTGAGCTTGACTGAAGAATTGGTCATGGGGGCTGTGTTCGCAGTGTTTACCATAAAAAATGGCAAATCTGTGCTACGTTTCTTTGCAGTGCTTGTTGTTGTTGCCAGAATTAGGGATTGAAGACTGTGGCGCTTATGAGTTCCAGGTACCTGCAAACATAACTCATACGCGCCATGGGCCACAATTTAGAGAGAGAGAGAGAGGAAGAGAGAGAGGCAGGACGAGCGTCGGCCTTTTGAAAGCCATCCCAATTAGCAATAATAAAGTTGAGACGTGATATTTCATTTTGCTAAAATTTGCCTACGTCCCATAAAAAAAAAACAAGCTAAAAGAACAAGAAGAAGAAGAAAACTGAAAACAGCCCTCAGTTTCCATAGAAAGGCAGCTGTTGTTGCCAAATTATATGCATAAATAATAATTTGAAAGAGCCGAGAACAGAGACAAGAAGGAAATACAAACTATAAATGTGCTGTTGTTAGCCAGGATGCGATATATGTACATATATAGAGATATATATCCGTATGTATGCTCGGTGTATATGTTTTATTTCCCCCACCCCCAGAACACGCGTCCTCGCACACCCTATCATTAGCATTTCCGCTTTTTATTATTATTATGGCACACACACACACACACATATATATACATATATATGTATATACAAGATCAGAGCCTGCACAGTGCCAGATGATCATACTTAATCATAATTTAAGCTTCGACTTGAGCGGAGCATTCAAATTGCCCTCAATGTTGTTCCTGCTGTTGTTATTCTTGTTGCTGTTGCTGCTGTTGTTGTTGCTGTTGTTGTTGTTGCTGGTTGCTTGTCATATGAAAATTGCAGCGCCATTAAAAGCCACAAAGATGTTGTTCGAAAGTCCAAGTTTTTTGAGCGGATATGTTGTCTGAAAATTTGGTTTCGCAAAATTATCAGCGCCGCGGCAATTTTGCAGCATATCCCAAAAAATTAATTGACTTTTGGCCCCAAACAAATCGTTTGCCGCATAGGCAAATTAGCTCAAAGGTCGAAACGTTCATTCTGCCTCAAACTCAAAAGTTTCCTGGGAACACAATTAACCCTTAAACGAAGCAGCTACAACATGGGAGCTGAGCTGAGCTGCGCATGGGAGCAGGGATTGGGAACAAGGAATGGGAGGAGGCAATAGGCGTCAGAGTGCTGCCCTCTTTTACAGTTAGCCCGCAAATTGAGTTTTTTTTTGTGCGGGACTAACTCTCTACTACACAGTAAAGAAATTTGAACAAACCATAAAAAAAAATAATAAAATTAATTAAGAAAATTTATCAATTTTAGCTGAACTCCATAGCAAACTTTAAGCTAGACTTTTTCGTTTATAATTAAAAAATTGTGTTTTAATTTGTATAATTAATAAAAAATTATTGCTTACAAATTGTCAATACTATTTCATTCCTAATTTAAAAATCACCAGAAAAATGTTTTGACGATCTATGCCAAGGAGGCAGTATCTACTTGCAGTTGATTTTCATTGATTGATTATTTGAAAGTAATTCAATGGCTGAAAGCCATTCCGATCCTTTGGGAATGGATTCCAAATACAATTTAACCATAATTATAACAATCTTTACATTTTAACAAGATCTTTATAATCCGACCTTAATAGAATTCTAGAAGTTGATCCCTTATATAAAAATTCTTAGTTGGAAGGCTATATCTTTACTGCTCTGTCTATCTCCAATTACTAATGACAATCAACTGCAATAAAGTTGATGTGTGTAAGGTATTCGAGAACTTATAAATAACTCAAATTTAATTTGAAATATATTTTCCATATTTAGTATTTCTTGCTCTTATAGTCTCTGAAATCATCATTGTCTATTGGAGATACTTGCTTCTTTTGCAGCACTTCATCACAATCTTCTTCCCACTTTCAAGGGATTTAGGGTATATAAAATTTCTCCGTAGTTTAACCTGACCAAGCTAAGTCAACTTCCTAGCATCGTGTTGCATATATTCAACTGAATTCCTCTTCTGGTTTACATTCACATTCAAGCCAACAATTTGTTGCTGTGTAGCTGAAGTTCGCACAGAAACAATTTGCCTGAACTACAAAGATTAATGGATTTTGAGGTCTGCATTCGCCCTTTCTACCAGAGCCGCGGCGTCGATCCTTCTTGTTGTTTTCGTTGGGCTACAATCGAAATTCAGTGGCGATTGCTTGGACAGTTCCTGGTATTAATTTCGAATTCATAATACGAATTTCATTTCGGGAGCCGCCAAGTTATCCACGCTGGCGGCAAAACCTTTATTTTTCGAAAAAAAAAAAAATAAAAAGGAAACATAAAAAAAAAACAAAAAAAACAAAATCCAAAGGAAGAGAAGAAGAAGAATCCTCTGACAGCATTTAGCTGCGCCTCAATGACCTTCAGCGGTCTTTTTAGAGCCACTTGCTCTCTTATTTAGCCACAATCTTAGCCGCCACATGACGCCGTCTGTTGTCTGCGCCCCTCCCCTCTCTCCGCCACCCTGCCACTGCCCTACTCCAGTTGACTTCCTCCCTCAACTCTTTTTTGTTCGAGTTGTTCAAGTTCGCTTTGCGGTTATAAAATTGTGCCAACATTTTTATTACTTTTCAACACTTTGGGCCTGAAAGACTTGCGCAACGTTGCCTTGCCCCGTTATAGCCCTAGCACTTGTTGTTGTTGCTGTTGCTGTTGCTGTTGCACCTTCCCCTTGTTGTTTCTGTTGTTGGGCGCCACAGTTTATTGACTTTATTGCCTGCTGCGCGGCTAATTTTTAAACAACAAATGATTGATCAATCAGTTTTTAGCATACGTATTTGTGGCAGGTGATGACTTTTATGCGGAACTCGCTACAGTGGTAACTGACTAACGAAGATGAAGGGAAATGCTGGAGGTGGAGGGAAATAGTGACAACAATAAATAATACAAATATTACTGTGTACATCATAATAATAATAATAATTTAATCATGATGAGAATATTAAAGAAAATAATTATTAATAACCAAAGAGTGGACAGTGGACAGTGGACAGTGCCTTTAATTGCAATCGGGAAACAATCTTTATCGATGTGTGCGAAACGGGTAGACTTATCGATAAATTTACATAAACTTGTTCTGAATATGGAGTATGAACTCTAGCTCTTATTAACAGACTGATGGACTTGATTAATTCAACTCGGCTTTCAGTGCTGATCAAGAATATATATACATATATGTACGTACTTACATACGTACAGGCTATCGTAGGTAATGGGCCGATGTAGATACACAGAAACATATATACAAAAGCATATACATACAAAATAAAACAAACTTGATCTGCGCCTGGTGTTCGAGAACATTTATTCCAAATTCGAAGTCTCTAGCTCTTATGGTCAGACAGACGGATGGACAGACGGACATCACGATTTCGCAGCCCTCTAGTGGGACAGTACACTTGTCCTGACGCGGACACAGACTAGTTAGTTTTCTAAGATTCAAGTCTCTACACCCTTAGAAAAAATTTGCGTACATACATGCGGACAGACAGCATGACGGGCATTGCACAAATCCAGTATACTATATTGCCTTCGGAATCAGAGATAGATGTTGACAATAATTCATTAATATTAAGTATCGAAGCAGGCGTGTGCTTACTCTTATGAATACACATAATCTCAAAGTAGGCTACGAGTGAATAGAAAGCAGTATTTGAATTGAATTGATATTTGTCGATAGTTAGTTAGTTTGGCTATTCAATCTATTCATACAAATCCAAACAATTTCCATATGTTCATATGAACTAACCAGAAAGTGTAAAAGTTGTTGTTAAAAATTATTTGGTTGGTTTTTTCAATTCGTCCGAGCCGTATTTGGAAAATGCACAGGAAACCAACTGTATCAAATACTGCATGCGCGAATCCTGCGTATTCAGTGTGCTTGCCTCCGACTGTCTATTCAGTCGTAATGAATATTACAGCTGATTAGAAAGTCCGAGGCAATCACACTGAATACGCCGTGAGGAGGATCGTCGGAACTTCAACGATGACGCTTTAAAATCACCGCTCAAGGAGCTCAATATGATGTCGCCGGTGCAGTTATGGGTCGATGTGTTTATGGCTGCCATAAACAACGAGGATGCTGAGCGTGTCCTCGTCCTTTTACGCATACATTGTAATTAAACACATTATTCAAAATCCATTTGAAGTTCTTAAAAGTAAATTATGAAGGATGAGCATGAGTCCGACTTTAAATCATAGAAAACAAGAAATTTTATGTAAACTGAATTGTAATCGACTACTCAGGGCTAAAAATTATTAAAAACAAGTAAGAGTGCTGTAGTCGAGTGAACTCGACTACGATATACCCTGAACCCAGCTGTTAAACGTATTATAGTTTTATTGGAAATTTCCCTTTATAAAGTTTTGCACTCAAATGTGAGCAGCAGTAACCCGAACTGATCCTAACGGGCTGTTGACGAACGCATGCATATACATATGTATATAGACTTAAAAACTATTTTCAGACAGATCTTGCAAATATTGTTGACTTACAAAGCTTACAACGAATAAAAATAAAGTATTCAAATATTTATTTTCACATATTAGAAGTAGCATTAAGAAAATGTCGAAAACATTTCCTTAAGAGTCCTCATCATAATTTGTTCGCTAAGCACTTTAAACTTGAGCTAGACACGGCTGTCATTAAGTTGAGCTATTACCGGCTAAATGCTTGAGTGGCAAGCAGCAAGTTGCAAGCAGCAAGTTGCAAGTTGCAAATTGCCGTCGAGAGCGAGTTCAGTGTGCAAATCCATAAGCAACCAGCTCAACAACAGCAACCAACAGCAGCCATTAGACTAAAGTGGGTGAGGGGGTTGTACACTCAAAAAAAAGAAGACTAATAAACTTATATGATTTAATTAAATATTCAATTCTGAAATAATATAAGTGAATAGAAAAATCATTCTAGAATCAAGCACTGTAATGCAACAATAAGATGGGGAGTCCTTGGTGCCAATTTCTAAAATGCAGTGCGATTTTTTTCAGAGTGTAGTTGGTGCGGGGTGGTGGAAATAGAATGCCCCGCTCTACAAACCACAACTACTTAACTGAAATCTGAGACTGAGCCAGAACCAGAGCCGGCATCTTGGCCTGACAACTGTCAGAATTTAATGGCGGCTTCAATTTTTATAACCAAAGCACGACTACCGTCAAAGATGCAACAGCAACAGCAGCGGCAGCAGCAGCAGCAGAGACGCCAGCAGAGACGCCAGTAGAGCGCAGTAATCAAGTGCAGTCAGCAGGAGTCAAGTTCAAGAGTTGTGGCAGCCACAGAGATTATGAGAGGAGCCAATCTCAGCCGACTTGGGGCCTGGCCAAAAGAAATGCAAACGAGTCAAAAACCAAAAAAAAAAAAAACCGAAAAGAGAAAAAAAACGCTCTGGCCACAAAATGCAGATTTCAGCGGCACGATATGCGTGTGTGGGAGGGCTAGAGGGGGGAGTAAAGGGGGTGGTGTGTGTGTGTGTGTGTGTTGTGTGCAGCATGCAACATGAGTTCCCACAGTTTGGTTACCTTGGCTGCTGCGGTTGCTCTTTGGCAACGCCTTCGAAAATATTTTTGATGACGTTGTATGGCAGGCTGCCGCGCTTGGAGTCGCCTCGCTGATGATGATGCCACAGACTTGAACATCAACTCAACTGGACTGGCAAACTCATATGCATGTTGCCGCTTAACGCAAGGCATCTTGCAGCAAGTCTCCTTCTTCCACCACATTCAACTGCCTCTCGCTTATCTCGCTAAATTTGATCAACGTTTTCGCAATTCGGGAGCTCCGCCCCGAAGGTATTTCCATAAATATTCTCCAAAGTTTTTTTTTTCTTTTCTTGCTGCTTCATTTTTTGCTTTTTACTTTTATTAGTTAACCATTTGTTGTTGCTGTTGTTGTTGTTGTTGTTGTTGCTGTTGTTGTTGTTGTTGTGCTACAAATAAATTAAAATTATGCATGCTTAGACAGCATTGGAGCCTGGGAACTCTTTTGTCTTTAGCGCTTGCCTGAGAAACTTGCCGTTTTTTCATCTTCTTTTCAGTTTTTTTCCCCCGTTTTTTGGGTAAACAAATAAATGTTGTAGGAGTTGCACTTAACGGGCTATAAAGTTAAGTACTTCATGTTATGGCTAAATGACAGTCAATAAACATAATTGTAGAGACCAGCACAAGTATTGCACAATAATTGTGCAGCCTGCCAAATGGAGCATAAACTAAATTATAGTTATGAAAGATCAATCTAGTCAAGAAGTGTTGGGGAAGCTGCGCAGGTAAGCAGGGAGTTGACCTAAGAGACTTAAATATATAGATAGTGATTTATACAGAGCAAAGTCTCATTATTTGAAATTGATAAACATTTTTGATCCTTAACATCACAAAATTCGATTAAGAAACACAAAAGCAGAAGTATTCAGTGTAATAAACTCAGTTGAATCAAAATCAGCAAAAAATGTTTATTGAAGTTGTGCAAAAGTAAGTCAAAAGACGAAGGCAGCATCTCCGACCCCATTACAAATATATATTTTGGATCAGACGAGTCGGCCTTGCCTTGTCCGTCTGCATAAAATAATAATCATTTAATCTCTGTAATTTGAAAATATGGATAAGTTCGCGATTTACCAATAACTTCCCTTCTTATCAACTATATATTTATATATATAGTTTATTTTTTTAAATATAGCTAAATTTGGATATTGGCCAATTGTCTGCGTTCTTCTGCATGTGATTGCAACCAGTTAAGTTTGAACTCACAACAAGTTTGCTCAACAAGCCAAAGAATAGCCAAAGATGTGTGCAACATGCGATGCATTTGTAGATTTGTGGTTGTCTACTGTTTGACGCAGATATCCGTTACACTGTGAACAATAAGCGAGTGCTCTTGAGTTCAGGTAGCGCGAACTGATGTTGATGTTGCCACCAAATTGATACTGCTACACTCAGCCATTGTGTGTGTGTGAGAGAGAGAGGCAGAGAAACTTGGGGCGCTCATCTTCATTTATCATTTTGAATAATAATCAAATCATAAAAGCGACGAACGAGGAGCCCCCTGTCAAAGGCCGTCAGCTGCAACAGACAATCCGACAATAGCCCCAAGAGGGGCCTCGGGAGGAATGTGTGGCAGGGGGGGGGCAGGAATAGAACCTCAGACTGCAATCAGAGAGATTCAACAAAGAGTCGTGAGTTAAAGGCCAAGAAGAAGAACACACAACTTTGGGCCCTGGCTGGGTTATTAAAAAATAATTTGCATAAAAAGGCACGAGTTGTCTTCTCCTCTTCTCCTCTTCTTCTCTTCCTCTCTTCTTCTCTTCTTCTCTTCTTCTCTTCTTGTTGTCTTCATGCACGAGAAAACCACAAGGATTATGCCATAAATAACAGACGAAGGGAGCGGGGAATAGGTGTAAAGAGGCAGCATTTTTCTATGAAATTATATTCAAATTAGTTTGAAGTTTGCCGTCTTTACAAATGGCATAATTATGGTATAAAGCTACACAAAAAAAGAAAAACAACAGCAAAAAAACAACAAAAAACAAAATACAAAAGCAGTCTCGAGCGCACTTGAATTTATGCTAAATGCCAGCTGAGGTGTTGCCTCCAGAGCTTCAATGTTGCCACAAAAGCTGGGTGCAGTAGCCGCCGCCGCCTCATCAATTATCCGAGTGATTACAGCTCCAGCAATTTGTTAGATCTGCTCTGGGATGGTGTGGGGAGTGTTGGGGTCTCCACTTTTGACACCTTTTGCATGCCACAACTCGGAGGCTGGGCTCTTGACGTGATTATAACAGTTTTACGGTTAGTTATTAATGATTCGCCATTCAATAGATACAAAGAAGTCGGAGCTACCCTTTCCTCTGCTCTGCCCAACTCTGACATGATAATTAGCATTAGCTGCCCCATTGGCATTTTTCACTTGAAGCACCACCAAATTGCAAAAAATTCTATGATTGTAATTTGTGAATTCAATGCAGAGAAAGTGCAAAAAATTGTTAAGAAATTACTAAAGAAGTTAAAAGTCGAGAGAGCTCAACTAGAACCCACACGAAAAATACTAGAAAGAACAATGCAAATCAGCTAGAAAAAATTTCTTGTTCTTAGAAACAATTTTCTTTTAAGAGAAGAAGAGAATACGACTACTTTTTAGATATATATTTTCTGGCTCATATAATCTCACACAGACGGACAGACATTGGAGTAGACAGACGGCCAAATCAATTCGACGATTGATACTAATCTCTTGATTATAATATATATACTTTATGGGTTCAAAGATTTTTCTCAATGGGTTCAGCTACTAAAAACGAATTGTTCAGATTCAGAATTGGATCTATATAGGTTGAAGCTATGTTTAAAAATATAATAAGATCATTATCATATAAAATAAATACTTAATTATATTTGTTCAGTCAAATACAAAACTCGAACTCAATTTAAACCGAGCGAGTTTTAATTGATGAACACAAAATCGAGACTGGGGGGCGAGAAATGGCCAATTGTTGTTGGCCCTTAACCAACAATTAAATTTACATAACGTTACTATTTTAATCGCTCCATATATACAGACTTATAACCTACTTATATATACATATATATATATATTTATGGGCGACATGCGATATTTATTTAAATGATATCATTTCCTGAGCTCGTTTCCGAAACACCTTGCGGCATGTTATTTTGTGCTATGTAAATTTCAGTGTGTGTGAGTGTGTATTGGTGTTGGTCATTTATCAAAGCGAGACAGCAACAACAACAGAGACAAGAAATATTCAAAACGTGGCTAAAGAATACGGCTCATATTATTCATGACCATGCGATGTCAGCTCAGCTCCTCCGAATTTGGCCTAAACCAACAACAAAATATTGCGTGCAGACATAACTAATAATTTCCTAAAGAAATGAAGAGCATGGCAGAGGGGGAAGGGGGGTGGAGTTTACTAGGGGTAGGGGAGTTCAAGAGGAAACAGAAGTCGAGCAGACGATTGGCCGATGACTGACGACTGACGGACTGACAACAATCGCCACAATCTCAATGGCAATGTGGAAATGTGGCAATGGGACGCGTTGGCGGCCACAACACTCACAATCAAATGAATGAATGGAAGAGTGAATGCATGATAATAATGATGTTCAACACGGTGGCAGGGACGGAAGTGCAACAGCGGCAGTGGCAGCAGCAACGTGTCTGCTGATGATGCCTAATGATAACTATGAAAATGAGTTTTGAGCCACAGATGACACGACACTGTCCGAATAATGCCGACCAAAAGGAGAGAGATGGCAACAGACAGAGAGAGAGAGAGAGAGAGAGAGCGAGTGGGATAGAGAGAGAGAGAGAGGGAGAGAGTTTGGGATATAGTTTTAATTTTATGAATGAATCGAAAGGCCGCATAATAAATCAAAAGACGCACGCGTTGCGCTCAGAGACTCAAAACAGGAGCGTGACCAGACAGGAAATGGAAATGAGCTGGCAATAAACCCAAAAAAAGACATAAAAATAAAATAAAACTAAGTTAAATACAGATAAAAAAAATATAGAGACTAAGCTGCACATGAGAAAACAATTATGTGAATAAAATGCAGTAAAGCTAATTAAAAAAATTAAATAAATAAGAAGGGAAGAATGGGAAACTTAGCCAAGCCAACATTTACATATACCCAGGTAACCCTGCTATATCTAAAATACTCTATAATGACATCTGGCAGCTATATGATATGAGAGAGTACAAATTTCATCAGCATGTCCTTAAAGCAATTAATTTAGACATGACTACATCGACCCGGCTAATGATGCTAATCGAGAATATATATAACTTAAGTCGACTGATTCTTATGCTTGATAGCGTTATAACAATATTATAATACACTCTTATTATTAGTAGTATTTATATATATCTATATATCTCTATATATCTCTATCTATCTATCTATATCTCTTCCATCCACTCTAATTCGTTCAAGAATCTTTGACGGGTTTAGTTTTTGTACATCTTTCGAAGCGAGAACATATTTGTTATTAGTATTTTTGTATTTATTTATATTAATTTATATTTATTTATATTTATTTATATTTATTTATATTTATTTATATTTATTTATATTTATTTTTATTTGTTTATATTTATTTATATTTATTTAATTATTTCCCAAGGATACTTGTTATTTTTCTGACTATATCGACCCACTATGTCATGTAGTTCCTTGAGGATTTCTCCTCATTGTCTATATGCATATGCATATACATATTTATATATATATGTTTCATATTATTCCAAGTCCATAATAACATCTATAAAGCAGCAAAATCAAATCTAAGTTCAAACAATTAAAATACTTCGCTGCACATGCCAATGCTGCGACTGGCTCAGCTAAAGTTGCTTTCATAATAAAAACAAAATCCACTTAGGCAATTAAAAAATAATAATAATTAATTTGTATAGTCAATAATTGGCCACACTTAAGTAATTGATAGTTGCAAATAACTGTTACTAAAATTATTTATGTAAATTGTAATCTTGGCTTAATCCTTATAGTATTTTGCTGACATTTAAGAAATTTTACAAAATAATTAAATTAATTGGATTTTGGTTATTTGAGCTAAATGCAACACATGTCACTAATGACTGTACTATTTCTATTATATATAATATATATATACATGATATGTAAGCTAATTAAAGTAATTAAGTATTTAATTAATAAAAACCAAATTAAAATTAAGAAGTTGTGATTGCAAAAATATATTTCGCAAACTTTGCAGGCACACCTCTCCCTAAAGAAACCATTATAAATATTCTCATGCATACTTAAATACACATATGTATGTGTGTTTAAGTGTGTGTGTGTCTGTGTGTGTGTGTGTGTTTGTGTGTTTGTGTGTGTATAAAGAAAACATCAAAAACTTACCGCCTGCATTTTGCATGTTGCTGTCGTCGTTGTCGTCGTCGTCATCGTTGCAGTCGTCGTTTTCGTCATTGGCTTCGCTTGTTGCTGGCGCCGGCGATGTTGCTGCTGATGCTGGCTGTGATGTTGCTGCTGCTGTTGTTGTTGTTGTTGTTGCTGTCGCCTCGGGCGCTGCATCATTTTGTTGTAATGCAACTAATGAGGCGGCAAAATTGACGTGATGCTGTCGCGTGAAGCCAAACAGCGATGCATCTTCAGATGTTGCTGTTGCAATTGTTGTTGTTGCTGTTGTAGTTGTTATTTTTGGTGTTGGCGATTGAGTTGTTGACTCGTTTTTAATTGCTGTTGTTGTGGTTGGGGGACAACGTTGCTGTTGCTGCCAGTACTCGGCTGTGATCAAATGCTGCAAGCTGTGCGTAGGCAAATGTTGGCCAAACAAATTGCTCAAATGTTGCAGCGGCGTGTTGCTGGCAACATGTTGCTGCAGCAGCTGCTGTTGCAGCAGCAATTGTTGCTGGTGCTGCTGCTGCTGTTGCTGCTGCTGATGGTGATGATGATGGCGATGATAGAGCAGTGTTGCTGCTGCAGCTGTGTCATTGCCATCGCTATTGATTTTATATTTGCTTGTTGTTGTTGGCGTTGACATTGTTAACGCTTCCGTTTTGGCCAGCTGTCGACTGTTGCTGCTGTCAATGTTGCTGCTGCTGCTGCTGCTGTGGCTGCTGCTGCTTTGCTGATTTGTGTTGCAAGCGTTTTTGTATTCAAGTAACATGCCGTTAATGCTGGCAGCCCTGGCAACCTGCTGCTGTCGCTGCTGCTGTTGCTGTTGCTGCTGCTGTTGCTGTTGCTGATAGTAGTTTGCTAGCAACAATGGCATAATCAATGTTTACAGCTAACTGTGGCAGCAGCAGCAGCATAGACGACATACACACATATAGAGTTAGCAACGTTTAAACAAGGGGGGACCCTTTTGCGATAAGCAATTTAAACACAAAGCTCTACAAGTTGGTCAAGTGGCAAGTGGCAAGTGGCAAGTGGCCGGCGCTGCTCGTCTGCAATTAGCCAAAGAAGATTAATTAGTTATAGAAGCGTGTCAAGTGCTCTTTATACTTTATAGGAAATATATAAGTAAATGTATATATCTATATATAGCTAGCAACCTTTGCTGTTTGTATAATTGCAGAGATTTCAAAGTTATTGCTCATACAAAAAATACAATTTTTGTGACTCTTGTTTTGCTAGTATTTACAGGGTATTTAGAATATATAATCTCAGCTCAAATCTTAGATGTCTTCTCTCTTAGTGACCCCCAACATACATACCCTTTCGATTAGTTACACAGGGTATATAACAAATCACAAATAATCTGTTTCTTTTCATTATTTGATTTTTATTTATGCAAACTCATCGAAACGCATCAAGTTTTTGATGGACATGTGAAACTGGCCAAGCATTTTGTTAAAGCTGCTGTTCAAGTTAGAAATTAGAAGTTGAAGTCAAAGTCAAAGTTAATCATCTCAGGCGACTTTTTGTCATTTTAATTAGTTCAATTTCTGGCTTCTGTGTGCTTTTCGGCCTATGCACATAAGTCGCACACCTCGCAACTCATTTCACATTTTCACCTGGCAACAGCAATAAAAACCACGTCATGACTTTGAGCCAAATTATAATCAGAAAGCGCCTAATCATCGTGATTTTCTACACCCTAGCCATCTCCCTCTCTCTCTCTCTACCTTTCTCTCTCTCTCTCTGTTTAGGCTTGAAGGTAGTAGCCGTAGAGCAAAAGCAATTGAACTGAATATACATAATCGCCAGAAGAGTCAAAAAAACAAAAAAAAAAAAAACAGCGACAACAATACAAAACCGTTTCGGATACGATTCCTATAAAATGATGCACTGCAAGAAATAGTTGGCATGCTTCTGCTAATTATCCATTATGTGCTGCAGAAATATTCTAGACAAAAACATATTTAATTATTGTATTTTGATATCTTTTTAGAGCATATCAAATGATCTGGAAACCCTGGATTTGAATCAGAGATTAATCGATTAATTTCAGTTAAAGGTTCCAGCTCCACTTGCATTCCTTGTCAAGGAATCAAAGATATATTGAATAACAGTTCCGATTCTGGTTCTCAATTGGAAACAAGTTACTCCTTCTTCAAGGAGTTCTTCTCGAGGAATCAGGAAATGTTGAATTTCGATTTTGGTTCCAGTTTGATTCCTGATTGCAAATAATCCTTAGCCAATTTGCCAAAATCGCAACTCCTTAAAAACATTTTCAATTTACACACGCATTTCTCAGAGTGTATCAATTGATATGGCAACTAGTACATACAATGGTCGTGGCAATAAAATCCCCAAGCTCGACGCTAGAGCGACCGGCATTATAATTACAAGTCATCTACCTGATGTTTTTGACCATTTAAGCTACAAAACACGAACAACAACAACAAAAACGCCGTCAAACAGTAGCCAAAGAGACAAAGAGTGAAGAGAGGAGGGTCGACAGAGGACAGACGGCCAGACGACAGACGAAAGACGGCCAGACGGTAATCATATAAAAATAAATATTAATGCCTTGAAGACTGGCAAGATGGCAACAACAACAGCAAATTTCCATTCTTGTATATCGACATTAACGCGCATAATTGTTAATACCATTTAAATGTGCGTAAAACGCCAGCCCAGCGAGCAGACAAAAGAGAGGAGAGAAGAGAGCGAATAGTGCTAAAGAGAGCGGCGAGTGCAGCGGAAATGTTTTTTTTGTGTATTGCATGACGTGTTCCATTTCTCATTTAGTGATCTCCAACGAACGATTTAACTAGTTGAAAACTTCTTCTATTTCTTCCTCTTTCTCTTGCTCTTCCTCTTTCACTTGCTCTTGCTCTTCCTCTTTCTCCTGCTCTTCCCCTTTCTCTTGCTCTTCCCCTTTCTCCTGCTCTTCCTCCGCCTTAAGCGCCTTATCATAGTTCACCAAATGGGAACGAACTGTTGATTGAGTTTTACAGTTTAAGCAGCATTTCGAAATATTTGTTCAAAATAATCAATGAACTTTATTTTCGTATACATTTACGACCATGATTCAGCTCATAAGGTTCTCATGAATGAATACGCTTCCCTTGTACCGCAATTCCAACGAAACTAGATTATATTCCCGAACAACGGAAATTCATTATTTTAAAAAGTTTGCAATTTGAAAGGTTTGAATTGACAGTCAATGGGAAAATATTGATATGTATTTAGATTTAACATTTTTAAATAATTTATTATTAATATCGATAACAATCGATAACAATTCAGTTTTTACATATTTATGTTAGTGAACCAATTTGGAAGCATTTATTTCTGTTTTCTTTTAGTCGGATTTTCAATAAGTAAGTGAGAATTATTTAGTCAAGAGTGAGCTCGACTAGGTGATACTCTGTTAAAGACAAAGCATGCTTGGTAATAGTAGTTGGTTCATGTGAAAATACGTCTGAATTTCCGATTCGATCTTAATATAATCAAAATTGAATTAATTGAATGTCTATATCTAACAATTGTGACTTTTAGTGTTATCACCTATCGATTTATATCGATTTACATATATTATGTAAACTTGGATCTTTGATATTGGATTGTTCTGGGACTTACACTCATTCCACATTAAATCAATAAATTGTAATTTCAAATAAATTTAAAAAATGTGTGCAAGTTAATTTTAGTTATTATATCTCAATGGTAGCCATTTCAAGTGCGACATATAATCTTGGCCATTGGTGTACGTTGCAGGTTATCCAATTAACTATGGCTAATGCTAATTGGCGCACCTTAGCTAATGACTACTGTAATTCTATGACTTGCATTTGCCTTGAGCGTTTACCATAAATTTATACAGCACACACACGCACACACACACACGCACACACACACACACACACACACACACACACATATGTAAATATTGATAAGATGGTATACAAATAAATATCTGTATTTATGTGCCATAAGGTGTAAAGAGCGATTGAGGAGCGTGACAACGACAGCCTTCAACAAGGGGCTGGGTGGGGTAGCCCAAAAAGAGCTCAGGGCAAGTAAATAGGTATTTATATATATATATATATTGTATATCAATATTTATTTGTATCTTTGGCCAGGGTGATACATTTAGTGGGTGGCTTATGCGAAATGACAATAAATGGAAAGACTCGCTGATATTTTTAGCGAGCGACTTTTCAAATGCTAATTGAAGTTTAGCTTAAAATTCCACGTACTGCGCATAAATATTAAAAATTAATTATTCTTAATGCATTAGCAAACAGAAGGTTCTAGTTTTGTATACTTAATTCACAGTCAATCGATATATGTCACAATTCGAAAATCTCGGCCGATGAATAATGGGGCAACGCCTGCACTCCAAATTGGCGACCCATTCATTTAAATGCCAACGCAGAAGATCCGCGGCGACTTATTTCGTCTTAGCAACTTAGCCCCAACTCCACGCCCCCAAGTGAGGCATGAAGCAATTGTCTGACTTACCAACTAAGGCAAACTAACCCACTGGCAGGGTGCCCAGCTTAACGCTGACTTAATCAACAAATCTCCGATTGGCCAACCAAAAAACTCATTAATTAAGCTTGATATGCATAACTTTTAACGGGGTATTTCTTTTGAATGGGAGAAATAGTGTAGAAAAGTGGCAAAGAGGCAAACTGAAGCATCTGCGATGCCATTAGGCATATACTTTCCTGATCTAGTTGAAATGTCGAGTTGACTTGGCCAGTTTTGTGTGACAATCTGCAGGATAAAACTAATTTAAGAGACTATGATTCAGATTCAGTTTATATCAGCTTACCGATAACTGCCCGCTTACGTGAATATCGATAAAGATACTGACTTCCAATTGCTATATATTATATTCATTATATATATAAAAAAATATATATTTTATATATCAACGGCACAAATTTCATCAAGATCTCTTGAAACACCCTCCAAAAAGTATTTTCACATTGAGAGAACGCTCTCTCCCTTGCTCTCTCTCTCTCTCTCTTTCTCTCTCTGTGTCTCTCACTCTCTCTCTCTCTCTTTCACTCTCTCTCCCTCTCTGTCTCTGTCTCTCTATCTATCATTTATATCTCTCTATTTTCCCTCTTCATCAATCTCTCTTTCTTTATCTACATATCCCTTAACTATGATATACTTAGACTTGATTCTCTTATTCAGGTTAACTTCTCCTTCTCTCTCTCTCTCTTTCTCCCCTGTCTCTCTCTTATATTTTTATATTTTTTTCTAGGAAATTTCCCACACGATCACATAGTAATTTCCTATGATTACCTGTTTGATTATTAATTGACTCATTTCCCTGCGATATCGCCAATTGAGTTCTGGTCTCGTGATAACACGTACCCCTTTCCCTTCCTCTTCTCCTACCCGTACCCTTACCCTTCCCCTTCGTAACGCTGCAAAGTCTGGTCAGATTTGAGTGTAGCAGTTAGTTAAGCAGTTAGAGCAGACTGATGAATGGCACTCGTTGTTCCTATTTGCCACAGTGCCATTTGGTGACAGTTTCTAATTATTATTGCGACATTTATTGAAGTCATTTTCCTAGAACACAGCCCGACCAATAAATAATAATCACGTGGTGCCGTCCACTTATCGAGCATAAGCCACACTCGTTGTGAACTCACATTGTCAATGACTGGCAGACTTTGCAAAAAATTGAAGAAAATTAATAAATTTACCCAGAAGAAGGGTAAGGTTGGGTGCGAAGTTCAAGATGGTTAACAAAATGATTTGAAAATAATTTCTTATCACTTTTGGCAAATTTTCATTTCATGGGATTATGATTTAAATAAAGGCACAGAAATTATTTAAATTATATTATCTGTTTGTGGTTAAAGACTGGAGAAAAGTCTAGAAATGTTAGAGCTTTGATGCTTAGATAGTTTAACCTGTATCCATCATCAACATTTCTAATATTCTCGATTGAATGTTGGCCAAAGAAGGACATTGTGCAATTCGGAAAATTGTGATTCCCCTCCGATGCCTAACCAACTATATGGCACTTAAGAATATATCCGGTCCCAAGTGGTCCTAACCTTGCCCAAAGAAAACAACTTGAAGCAAATTGTTGCTTATCGAGGGAATTTTTGGGCACCAGGCCCCCGTACGCGTAATCAGATGAATCGAATCGAAACTCGAACTTTGAGCATCAGCTCATAATACCATAATAAACACGCCAGGTTTGTTTACCCCCGCCCCGTGACTGATAATTCCTGGAAATCGAGCATTCGAGTGGACAAATCAGGTGAATTTCATAAAGATTACTCGTTGTTTGTCGATGTCGCAAATTCGAATTTGTTGCTTCCGATTAAAATACTGAGAAATTAAAAACACAAACACACTGAATGTATATTAGATAAGTGTTGTGCTTAGATACTTTCAACAGTCGTATCTTGACTCAGTTCTTTTATTTGCACCACGAGGCACAAATTTGCTTATCTTGGGCGAGAAATCTATAAATTATATGCATTTTTTGTACTCTGTACTTTTTGTTGGTGTTGCTTTTTTTGGCTTATCTGGAAATGTGTCGCCAAGCCAAAAGTGCGAATGACGGAATAGTGCTGACAAATCAACTGCTTATAAAATTCGAATGAATCATATTCAAATTAGATATCAACAACTATTTCAATGTGCAACAGGCAAATATTGATAAGATTGCCACTTCGACTTTGTGTTCGTGTCTAAGGTTGACTAATGGATAATTTGAGCAAACTCACAGTTAAAAAAAAGTCAAAATACAAAACTAGATATAACAGCTATCTTGGAAAGAAAAAAAGAATTTTCATTTTCAGTTTCAATTTTTGAAGACATACACATTTGCAAAAGGTGCAAAAAAGTGCGAAAAAACGCAGTGAAAAATATTGAAAATATTTTATACAAGAACTCAACTTTTGATCGTTATCAAATATATTTTAAAGTTGCTGGGATTTTGGACAGAGAACTGTTAAACACTTCTAAAATATACTGTATGAATTTCTTCTTTAAAAAAAGGATCAAAATGTTTTCTGTAAATATCCTTGTTAAGCGACTCCAATCATCAAATCATTTAAAAGATTTAATTTGGAATATCTCTATTAAAAAACCTATAAAAAAAGCTGTTTAAACACTTTAGAAGTGATCATTTTGTAGGGCACTCGTTGAGTCGTCATAGCCAAAGCTGCAATTGATTATTTTTTGTCTTTCAAGTGTCAATTGATTCTGTCATTTTTTATGAGCGTCAGCAGACAGTGATATGCAAAATGTTTGTGTTAACGGCTTTTGTTTTGCCTTGCTTTGCTTTGGTTTGTCTCATTTTTGTAAGGCCAGGCATTATCTGACACAGGTTTCACTTCTCTTTGGGTAGAGTTGTCTTATCAGTGGGGCACAAACAAATTGAACTCATTTCTTTAAACAGCTTCGAAGCAATTGTCAGCAGATACAACTAGTTAGCAGTTGGCAAGCTCTATGGCTATAGACACAGATACAGTTACTTAAATATTCATTTTTTCTGTCTGTTGCAAACACTTGATAAAACTCTCATTTTGCACATATATAAATAGATATAGTAGTTCAAAATTGCAACATGATTTTTGCTCTTAATCAATTGTGTGGGATCCCTGCGACTCCATATGCAAAGATTAATAAACATAGATAGTTAAACAGCATATTCAAAAAGTGGTTGTTTATATATACAGAATAAAAAAGTGATTAACTTAGAAGGTGCAACATGCAAGAGCTTTAATATGTAATCAACATTATAAGCATACAGAATGCATTCCGTAAGGAGCAGTTATTCACTAGTTGCAATGCGGAAATTGCGAAAGGAATCGAAAATTTGCAAAACTCAACCCATTGAAAGCATTAATTAAGAAATAATAAACGTGTGTTTGTGTGTGTGTGTGTGCGTGGCAAGTATCGATATGATTTGTGGCAGTTGCAGATAAATATTCCAATAAGACTCAACTTGTCGCTGTTGCGCTGAGTTTGCTTTGTCGTTTGGCTATTATGGTAAATGGTTGAACAGAAGAAGATAGAAGGAAAGCGAGCCACAAGATACGACACTGGCTGCATGCAACGTGCAACGTGCAGCGTGTGCCTTACATACATAAACAGAGCTCTACCATTTTTATCTAATTAGGCTAAGCAGCAGTCAAAGACGACGAGGCACAACAAGAAGAAGAAGAAGAAGAAGTGACAAATATTTATTATTGTGCAAACACAAGAAGAAAAACAACAACAACGAAAAGACAAACAAAGCGAGCCGTAAAATAATCAATCACTCGATATTTACAGCAAATTGTATTTGTTGTTGTTGTTGTTGTTGTTGCTGTTGTTGCAGCCTGTCTACAAATGTATCTGTATCTGCGGCCAGTATCTATATGCGGCCGTTGCAGATAACGGCATTTGAATAAGGTAAGGAAATGCAGTTGAGTTGCCAACTTGTCGCTACAACATACAGATACACACACACACACACAGTTATAGATACAGATACAAATATAGCTAAAGATACAAATACAAATACAGACGCAGATACAGCTACAAGTTGGCAGTGCCTTGCACTCAATATTTATATCTGTGTATCTTCTGTAAAGCCGCACAAGTGTTATGCTAATAAAACAAATCGAAGTCAACTTATCAGCCAAGACATACACACATATATGTATATATATATATATATATATATATATATATATATATATCGCTATTTATGCCATATTTACATTAAACATTATTTAAAGTGTAAATCGATCGATTTTTTCTTTGCACTTCATTTTTTTCCTGTTTTGTTTATTGTATTTATTACAAATTTCAATATTATTTATTGGTGCCACACACACGCACACACACACACACACATGCAGATTGTTGTTGTTGCCACTTCAATATTTGAAAGGCCTCAGTGTTTACACTTGGATTTGTTGCATACCCCTTTAAATCGGATAGTTTGATTAAGTGGCTGATAAACATTTTGACACTTGTCATGTTATCGAATATCTTCCGTAACTTATACTCGCATTTCTGCGGAAGTCAACTTAAGAACTTAACTTAACTACAATCCGCAGATGTTTCGAGTCGAACATAATTCGTAAACAGTGGGAAACTTAATCTAAGTATAATTTGGTTATGGATTGGAATGTGGAGTGAATTTAAATTTAATTAAATTAAAATATTTAAAATTAGAATTTTTAATAATTATAGAAAAAAAGATATATAGATATTATACATATATAAATATAGATATAGATATAGATATCTGTAAGTATAGATACAGGTATGAGTGAAATTAAGTTAGTTAGTGCTTCCACTAATAAGTAACTACTTAAATCAAGTTAGTCAAAGCAAAAGAATACTTGAAATATTAAATCTTGCACCTTAATTCGTAATAGAATTTAGATAATGATACTTAAAAAGATATCAATCGCTAGAAACAGTCTTTATACGATAGAAAAGTAAGGAAATAAATAATTGAATAATAGTTAGCAAGATATCAGAAGAGTTTCTTAACGGGAAAATGCAAAATAATAAAAAATATAAATACTTAACATAATACATGTGCAACGGTATGTATGTAAAAAGCAGAAGGAAGCATCTCAAATCCCATAAAATATATGTATTCTTGATCTAGATCAACTGACAAGTCGATTTGTCCCTCAGTTCGTCTCTTTGTAGTCAATCTCAGAGACTCCGAGGGTTAAGCACTTCAAAACCTATTTTCATATTGAAAAGCCATCAGCTTATAGCTGATTTCAGGGTATCTGCTAGTCGAGCGCTCTCGACTAACACGTTCTTACTCATTCGTTAATCTATTAGAAAAAATAGCTTATCACTGGAAATCAAATGCTTATCTTTCTAGCACATCAAACTGCAATTGACGCTGCTTGAGACTACCCCACAAAAGGTAATCTGATTGAAATGCTTTATATTTTATTTACTTTGTATTTCCTTATTATTTATTTACGGCTTAAAGCTTATGAATTTGGTTTTATATTGCTTAACATCTATGTATATTTTTCTGCATTTGCGTTTACCTTTAGCAAAATAAATTCCTTGGCACAGAAAAAGTGATTCACACAAAAGTAAACATTTGACTCTTTTGCAGCTATTCTTAAGCGCACTTTTTCAATTCGAACACTCAATAATTGTTGGCCAACTTTTGCAGTTTCATTTACAATATTAGTTTAAGGCAGATTTGCATTTAAATTTGAGTTTTTTTTATGCGCGTTACTCGAAAAAAGCCGTCGTGAAAAAAGGGCAACAAAAAAATACACAGCGCAGCGCAAAACTGAAACTGAAACTGAAGGCTGGAAGTGCAGCTCAATTTGAAGCTACCTCAACAAAGCGACGAAGGGTTCTTTACGGGGGCGGTGTGCGGGGGGCGGCAGGCGTGTTGCAGCCAACGCTGGCCGAGATGGCGAGTCGCGATAAAAAAATGTATGAGAAAAATTGAAAGCGCGTTCGCGTTTTGAGTAACAAGGCAACTGAAACTCAACTGAAACGTGGACTTGGCTTCGCTGCGAGTGTCTTCAAGATGCGCAGATCAAAAGCGCAGCAAGCTAACTGAATGCCTCACTGGCTAACTGCCCAACTTGCCACTGCTTCGCAAAAAAAAAAAAACAAGCAACAAGTTTTTTGTTGTTTTTTTTGCGCGCGCGCAGAACGGCGGCAAATGCAACACAGCAGCGGCAATTGCAACCTGTTCGCAAGAGAGAGAGAGAGAGAGACCGATAAGCGTGGCTCTCTTTGCCAAAACTTCGCTCTCACGTACACCACTGCAAATCGCGATCACTCTCTTGCGAGCGAGCGCTCTCTTACGTTCCACAAAAGCTGCACATGTGTGCGTAGCAGCTGCTCACGTGTGCGAGCGAGACAGACGCCACCCGCTCCGCTTGAGCTTTGCAAAGCGTACACACACTAGCGCATTATTCAAATCAGTTGCTAGCCATCTCGCTCACTCGCACTCAGTTCAGCTTTCCGTTTCGGTTTTGTATTTAAATTCTGTGATTATCGCTGTGCATGTGTGTGTGTGTACGTGTGTGTGTTTAATCCAATTGGAGGTGGAGCAGCCGCTTAGCATGCTGTTGTGCTCTTCTAGCCTTTGCTCGCTTATTATTATCTGCCCCCTCTTTGCGTACGTAGATAAATTATCTACGCCTGCACGTAACAACAACAACAACCACATTGAGTGTCACTTTTGTTCACATATTTCACGGGTTTATCCAATTGGATTTGTGTTAACTGTAAACGGGTTTTCAGCTCGGCTACCATTGGCACATGTTCATTTCGTATTTGAATTTGTTGCAAGCACAATTTGTTTCTTAACTTTGAATATTTGGAATTTATTCAATTGCACTCATACTTATCTCTGTATATACCTGAAAACAAACGAATATTTTTATTTCATTTTCAATTTGATTAATTGCACAACTGTTCCCGAAATAGCTTCGAAGATTATTTTTAAGATTATTATTATAATATAGAACTAAACTCATTCCACTTAAAAAATATATATATACATATGTATTATATAATTAATTTTCCAAATTATGAAATTAAAAAGATAGTCAATTAGAAGAGACTCGCTTAATTTTTAATAAGAAAATATATTTTCAAACGGATCTTAAAAACAAATTTTATATTTAATTGATTATATTTTCCTCGTTTTCTTAACATTCAAAGTCTGAAAAGAAGTTATTTGCCGCTGAAGGTAATAATTCAAACTCAGTTGTCAAGGCAAACATCTGTAAAATATTTTTTGACATTAAGAATATTTTATTTTTAATTTCATATTGTCTTAAGATCACTTATGATATACGTATATCTTTAGTAATATGTACAGTTTTTTCTTCTTTTTTTCTCCTAAGATGAAAACTGCTTAAGGCAAAAGTCAGTTGTCAAAACAAACATTTGTAAAATATATTTTGAAATGAAGAATATTTTTTCACTTTTAAAATATATCTCTAATTATTTACAAAATATTTACTTGCCTTATATACTTTTAGAAATACTTAAAATACTTTGCTTTCATTTATGATAGACCCGTCTCCGGTTATATTCACTCATCTATCAGCATTTGTGCTTGAAAAGCAAAGCAAACATTTGTTAAATATATTATAATTTGAAGAACATTGTTTATCATTTTTCAAATTGTCCCAAGATCACTTAGGAAATTTATTTTTTTAGTTTATTTATACTTAAAATCCTTTTTCCATATTTAAGGCAGACTCATCTGTGCCAAATATGGTTATAATCACTCAGATATTGGCATTTGTCCTTGAACTTGTTCCTATGCTGTTTAAACTGTGCCACACAGACTACAGTTGAATGTTCACTGTTGTTGTTGTTGTTGTTGTTGCTGCTGACACACAAAAATTAATCAACAATTAATCGAGCAAAACAATGTCAGCTCCAAAGGCATTCCGAATTGTTCCAAAACAATGCCTGCACAGCTGCTGCTGTATCTGTATCTCACTGTCTGTCTCTGCATCTTTTTGGGAGTATCTGTATTTGTATCTGTATCTGCATCTGTATCTGTATCTGTATCTGTTGCCACGATCTGTGTGGCTTTTGATTTTATCCGCTGACACAATTCCGGCAGCAATTAAGTGGCTCAGTGGCTCAACGGATCTGAGTGAATCTCTTGCTTAAGGAAGCTGTCAACTGTTTGGCCGCCCGCTGTTGTTGCAACCGTTGGTTGCAGCTTTTGTTGCGTGCATAATAATGCGGCCCAACAATTGTTTACCATATGCAGCAATCGGCGGCATACCAAACTGTCCAATTGGTCTTATTAGCCTGTCGTTTGCATTTTTTTTTTTGCGCGCGCGGTATTTTATTTTGCAGCCTTTGTAATCAGCCGTCGTCCAACCTTGCAACTTTGCAACTTGGCAACGATCGCCAACGTCGCAAATTCAATTTGAATGCGCCGACGTTCGGACTAAAAAAATTCCACAAATTACTCAACTTGGCCATTCAAATGTTGCCAAGACGCTTTTGCTTTTTGCTTTTTGATGTTGCCTATTCGCTGCTGCCTTTTTGCTGCCTTTTTGCTGCTTTTGGCATTTCGAGTTGACTGTGGATACCACTAGAGGCTGTAGATTCTTTAATAATTAAGATAAGCCAACATTTTTCAGTGGCATTATTTGTTTGACCCAAGTTATGATGAGGCGGCGCTTTGAGTTAAATATTTGTCTAGCCAACATTTCACATATTTTCGCTATTTAGAAAATGAAGACTAAAGCGCTTATGCCGACTGATCTATCTGATCAGTGTGCTATATTTTTTCCATCTTGTAAGTTTGTCTAACTTTAAAGGCAGACCCAAAAGTAATTTGTTATTATTATTATTTATTATTTTGCTCTCACAATATTTCTAAATACAAATAATATTGAAATCTTCTTGGTGGTCTTCATGCTCTGCGATTTCTTAGATCTACTCTGTCCCCCTTCTGAGCCCACAGCTCTTTCATCAATCCTAATTCTTGAAGTAATGCAAGAATCTCATTTTTATATCTTTCGAGTTGATATATATGTTGCCCTGGGATACTCTACTCTACTTTGAGGGTTCCTTCTCATTATCTCAATAATTGAGCTGCTGATTATAGCCAGTTTTATTAGCTAACTTCTTTGACTTTGAGTTCCAAGTCTGTTCTTGCATTTGTATATTAATAGCTGGGATCGTTTTTGACTATAGCTGCCTGAGAGACATTTGTCTCTTAGTCTGAGATAATTTTTCTCTGCCCAGCTGGCTTGCCACAGATGTCTCTCTTCGTTTTTCAGTTGTGGGATATTTTCTCACATTCAACATATTTTTGTGTCCTATGATGTCGTCATTGTCACCAAATCTGCCGATTCGGCTACAAACTATGCCTAATTTAGTTAGATGACTTCTAAGATGACAATGCCCAATTCTGTGTAGATCGGATTTATTTTATTTTTATTTATTTATTTATTATTATTTATTTTTATTTATGAGTGCGCTGAGTAATTTATGCCTATTCTTTCCATGGATAACGATCACGTGCATCTATTTTATTATAATTGCCAAAGAAACCAAATGGTTTATCAGATGTCTCAGATCAGTTGCATTAGAGTCTCCATTCTGCCACTTCTGCCACATGAGGCAACTAGCATTATATTTCGTATTCTTGTTGCACAGCCTTTAATCACCTGGTGTAGTTTTCAGAATCTGTCGTTTTAAAAGATAGTCATTCCATGGCTGGCACTCGTCTAGCATAAAATTGCACATTACTGAGTCATCGTTGCCAATCAAAGTAATATTTAGGTACGACTTAGGGAGTTATGCTTCCGGGAAGCGAGGGGATCAAATGGGCGCTGAGGGGGGGTGCTCGATTACCGCTAGGTTGTCGTGGTGTGCTCAGCTGTTTGCTTTATGGCCATGATTTATAATAGAGTTCATCATAGGCGGCCGTTCTGCTTGGCCAAGACGCACTGCAGCATGAACATAGTGCGAGAGCTAGAAAGAGAGAGAGAGAGAGAGAGAGAGAGAGATGAAGCTCTGGCAGAGACAAAAGAAAAGAATGAAAAGCCTGCATGCATATTCAGAATTTAATTTATGGCCAATATCAAAGGTAGTTTTACTGAACATAAACTAACCAACTTGATGTTGGCAATTTAAATGCCATCGCAAATTCTCAAGAATTTCAATTGCCAACTTTATTTCAGCTTTTGCATTCATGTTTATTTATTAGTTATAACTATTGCAATCTTATTGTTTAACTGAGTTTCTCTGATTCTTCCAAATAACTAACGTTTCAATGGAAGTGGTTCTAAGCGGATTTGCTGACCAGCCAACTGCGTAAGCCTGCTCAAAACAAGAGAGTCTTATCTATTTTCAAGTTTGTACAAATATATCGAGTGAAAGAGAGAGAGAGAGAAAGTTGCCATGATATATAACCATTAATTTGATGCTTTCAATTTATTATAAACATTATGACCCAACTAAAGTAAAAAGCAGCTTTTTGCATTGAATCACAAGTGTAATTAACAACATGGAATCTTTCGTGTCATTAGTAGTTAAAAGCAAATAATAAACGTGTTGGTAAATGCAGCATTCATATTCTATATATATATACACTCAGTTGAGTCATTTGTAAACATATTTCCCATTTTATATTGCACTCAACACTTTTATACTTGTAGCATTCCGGCATTCGCAGAGTCACTTTGCACTTTCCGACTGAAATTAATCTTCGACGCACCTTGGCCCAGGTTCACATGCCACATAATTTTGCATTTTAATTGAATTTCAAGTGGCAACATGCGCATACAAAGGGTATTTGCCACATTTAATGAGCAACAGTTGTCAAATTGCAATATTATGCGAAAGCCCAGATCAGGCAACGGGCTGAAAACAGAAAGCAGAAAAAAGAGTTAAGTAATTTTCATTGTAGCCACACACAGCAAGTTGTATAGAATTATAAATACCCTAATAATTGAAAGTTATATCATATATTAACATATTCAGATCGGGATTGTCATTTGTAGAGTTATTAAATTTGAAATTTATGCCAATGTATATTCATTTTGGATCAGAATGCTTTATCTCAACATTTATGTTCGATCATTAATCAATTGATATATAGCGTTGATTATAATCGATAATTTATGGACATAGAGAAAAGGCTGTTATCGATAATCATTTTTGTCGATAATAGCTTATTATTAATAGTCGATTGTTTTCGAGAATAGGTCATTATTGAGAGTATATAATTATTCTGAATATGTTATTATCGATGATCGATTATTGACCATAATATATTATTATCGATATTCTACAGCTATGGATAGTCGGGTAATATCTATAAGCGTTTGTTATCGAGAATCAATTATTATCCAGAATGAAATGCAATAAACTAGATATTCGTATTATGATATATTTTATAGTCTCTGAGATCAGACAAAGAGGCATATGGTAAAACATGCCTATTTTGACTCGACTTTTAATGTTGCATTGGAATTTATAATCATTATGTGTTCGCTGGTGTTTCTTGCAGACTGTTACATAATAAAACAAAACCGACGCCATGTAATTAGTCCTTGGCTCGATCGGTGCTGAGGAGAGTAGGGTGTCGAGGTACGGCTTCCTCTAGACCATTACAAATGAGGGTTTGGCGTGCGCCTGGCGAAAACATGGCTTGATTTTAATGATAATATTAATATGCATTCTCATTATGATTTGTTGCCATTCATTTTTCTTGTACCAAGTTGTATTATTGGCGCATTAATTGTTTTTTAAGCAAACATTTACCGTATAAGATTTTAGCATAGTCTTTAATCACTCAAAACACATAAATCAAAAAAAAGAACAAAAGTTTGCTGCTCTGTGATTTGTTGTGGGAAACGGCGAATACGCGAACAGCAAAACAAGCCAAACTTGACTCAACTCAACTCAACTCAACTCGACTCGATTCGACGCGATTCGACTCGATTCAATTAGCATAACTCCGCCCCGAAGCCAACTAACGATCCAAACGATTTCCACTTGCATTTCAAGTGTTGCCCAACCATAAAAAAATAGGAAAAAAAAACCAACAAAAACTGATCGGTTTGTTGAGATAGTTTCGATTCTCCTCGTTTTCCCCCTTCTCCTACCACTAAACGGTCTGACGAGCGTATTTAAGAGGCATTTCCAAACACCATTTTCGATATGCATCTCGATAACTAATTACATTCGATAGATTTCTCAAGAGTTTCTATTTGCTGCTCCATTGCTTGCTGGCGCCAGTGGCCTTTTATTAATTTGATATCAGCTGTTGCGATGGGAGAAAAATTATAGATGCACTCAATAAATAAATAGTTTACTGCTCGTAATTGTAGTGCACTTAATGAAATAATTGTTGGGCCATTTAAACCGTCTCAACTAGGGGGGAAAATATTTAACCTCTGACTATATAATTACTCGGGAGTGATGATTACCAATCGATCTGATCTGTAAATAGCACAGAGTTCATTATTGACCCACAGCAGGTGTAATTTGTCTGTACTTAATAATATTAGAATTACAGTTCACAAACTGAAACTGATTTCATTTTTTTTACTATAATTACTATTTTCTTTGTCAAGCTATCAGTTTTTCCTCTTTATCGCTATCTACATAATACTGTTATTACAATTTGATAACTTTCTTTTTTGTAAATCTCCTTTTGTGGAATATTTACTTTTGGATGGTTCAGTTAAAGTCAGTTTACTCAGTTAGATGCGCTTGTGGAGATATTGATATATGTATTTTTTAGGCCTGGTCCGTTGGGTGAATCCCCCGAATTGAAAGCAGATTTTGAACTAATATTTTCAGACATAGCTGACGCTATTTTCTACCCATATCTGACTGTTATTTCTACTGCGACTAATGAAGGCAAATACTATACATAGTATCTCACACACTCCACATCATAATTAGTTTTTGCTGGGTTTTTTGCTGTTTCTTTTTGACTTAAATTTGAAAACATATTCGAAATTAAATTATATAATCTCAACTGCAATTGACAAATCTATTAGCACACAGCTTATAAGCGCACTTAGCAACATGATATAAGAATTAGGTATGCATTATTTAGTCGGCGAAAAGTCTTTGAATACTAAATGGTCATTGAAATGGCCAAAATTCATGTCTTGTCGTATTGCCGGGCAAAAGCAAAAATGTTGTACAACAGTCGACGACAAGCGCCAAGTTAGCGACAAAAATCAAAGACTGCTGCTGGTTGGTTGTTGCAGCTTCAGCTGGTTGCACTTATATGGCAAAATTAGTGGGATGCTTGAGTTGCGTTACGTTGCCACAAGCAGAGGGTGAGAAGGGGGGGTGGAACAGCCGCCAAGGTGTCGTCGTCATTAGCACAATGTTTTTGGCGGCAACGATTAATGCTGGCAACGATTTCATTTAAATGCAACATTTTATTGAGATACAAAACACAGCGATAGGGCTGATAAAATGTTATGCACTCGCCTGCAATAAGAGGGGGATAGAAAGGGGAGGGGGAGAAGGCACGCCAATAAACGCACAATTATAATAAAAAGTAATCAGTTAGCCAACAGCTACATTTGGTCATAACCAGCAGGCCGACCAGGCCGAGAACCGTTTGACTGGGGACAAAAGACAGTTTTGATTCCCGCTTGCTGGATTAACGCCGTTTTTAGACGATCGCCTCGATCGGGCGGCAACTTTTTCTCTCAAGTTCTGCGACGACAATTGGCGAGTAATTGCAGCTGCATAATAATTTTAACACACACTCGCACACGCACACGCACACAACTCGTCAAGTCTGGTCGGTACGTCAATTCAAGTTTTTTGCTTAAGTCTTTCGTTTTTTTCATCTTTTTTCTTTAGCTCCTTGAAGGCGTCGCACGTTAATCCATTTAATCCGTTTTTGGCATCAGTTAGACGAGTAAAAAAATCGTATATATCATAATTGATTGCTTCGGCCAATAAAGACAAAACTCTGTGTCACTTTTAAGATGGAAAACAAAAACCTAATTAAAACATTAAGCAATAAATTAACACAACTCGCAAAATGCAAACGAATCTTGCGACTGCAATTAAAAGTAAATCATTTATAATGCAATGATACAAAAATAATAAATACCATTACAAGGTGAAATCGGACGGCGACTTTATAAGGCATGTGTGAAAAGCAGCTATGGAAAAGCTAGCATTGCTTATTATCGACACTATGATTGTATTCGTTATGAGATTTATATATATGTATATCGCTAGATCTTCGATTGAATGATAAGTGAACATTTTTGAAAACAAGTCAGAATGCGCTAGTCGAGAGAGCTCGAGTAGAAAATATTAGCTCAATGAAATTTGTACAGTTGATCAATAATATATATAATATATACTAATTGGAAGGCTACATCTTTACAATTGCTTCTTTTATTGATATCGGAAATCGATTATTATCGATATTCGCGAAAATTAAATTTGCTTTTAATAGTTGAGCATTTATATTTCAAATCTGAAGCCTTTAGCTCTTGAGGTCCCTGAGATCGGCTTGTTCATATAGACTGATAAACAGACTACGCTAAACCGATTCTGTTCTTGGTGCTGGTCAAGAATATATACGCTACATCGAGTTGAAAATGATCCTTCTGCCTGTAATATACTTTTGCGGAAGTTAATTATACATTTTTGCAAATAAAGATGAAATACTGTTTTGTAGAAACTCCACTAGAAGTGTTGTAAAATACTATAAAGTGCGAACAGCAGAACTTCCATTTAAAATACTAAAATTTAACTTTATGCAAATGATAAAATATTCAGTCAGCAAAGCCACGCTAAATGCAAAGTGAGCACTTAAGCAAAATAATAATCATGGCTAATATCGACTGCACATCAATATTCAAAGCTGGCCCCCAGCTCAAATTGGTAACAATCTGTCAGATGTTGTTCGTAAACGTTGCGACGTGCAAATAAAAAAAGAGAGGCAATAAAAAACCAACCTGAACAAAAAAAGTTGAAACAAACAAAGCCAAGCTAAATACTAACGACAATTTATGTTATAACAACTAGAAAAAAAGTCGAAAATTGCTTTATGAACACGTTTCAAATGCGTTTTGCAGTCGGTCAGTTTGTCCGTCCGTCTGTCCGTCTGGCTTGTACGATGTCATGTAGAGCCGATGCGATAGCATACGATACGAGACCATAAGATAGATACGATCAGATACTATGCGATGCGATGCGATTCAACGGCAACTGCAACTTGCAACTTGCGACGTTGCGACTTGCAACTCTCCCAAAACGCCAGAGCAATGAAATCGATCATTTTCCCACGATCAGTGTTTGTTGGCTGTCACCAGTTGGATACCCCCACTTCCCAACCCCCACAAGACTGGCCCACAAGTCGCAGTCAGAGGAGAAGCAGGTGGGGAGGGGGGAGGGGAGGAGCAGCAGAAAGCATTGCTCAGTTTGTATGTGCTGCTATGTAAATGCTATAAAAGGATTTTGATTACCAGTCAGACAGACAGAGAGTCGATTGTCTGGCGACGAGGTGTTTGAATTCTATTGGGGGCAACACTGTAATAATGCGCGCAACAAACAGTAGCATCCACCCAAAGTAGAAAGAAGAAGAAGACCTTTCACAATCGATCGCCGCATGACTCGACCATTTCCATTGTCTGATCTCGGCTCTTTCAGCGATCTCAGCGATCAATATCGCGCTAGCTGTGAAATTAAACGTATTTAAATGTTTCGTTGTCGTTTTTTGTATTTTGTGCTTCTTTTTTTGATCGAGTCTGCTGTTAATTGTTAATTGCGCCTAAGCCATGAGCAAACACTTTTCATACGTTAGTTGGACTTAGGCAGTGCACATGGTACCATTGTACTTGGAGTCGGAGTCGGAGTCAGGTCGGCTTTATTCTAATTAGCGTCGTGCTTGGGGCACGAACCTCTGGTCTTACGCAGCCGACAACAACATGACGTGGCATTCATTGTTTCGGCGCTGTCTTTGGGCAATCGTCTATACCACGTAAATACCATGCACTTGCAATGGGGTAGCTTGTCAATGAGTTCAAATTGTGAAGAGGAATAAGCATTGCTTGAGGAGGCTGCGAAGATATTTAAACTTATTTTGAATTATCAAAGTTGGCTCGAAATGGACATTGGGTTGAGCTGGATTTTAGTGGAATATGCTTATAACACTATATAGATACTGCTCTCTACGCCCAAGTCATCAAGAAGGAAGCATCTTCGACCTCATAAATAATATATTCCTGATCAGCATCAAAAGCTGAGTCGATTTTGTCAATGCTTCTACATTCACAAGCCGATCTCAGAGACTATAAAAAATAGAGACTTAAGACTTGGAATATAAATTCTCGTAAACTCTACTCAAATCAAGTGTATATCTTTTTATCGATAACTACGCTAGCTAGGCGAGCTCTCTTGACTAGCACATTCTGGCTTGATATTCATTATGTATTATAAACAACAAAAAATACGTGGTATTTTGTAGTTCATCACTCTAGCACAAGCCTCTCAACTGATCTTGGCTGCTGTTCGCTTATCGATGTTGTTGTTGTTGTTGTTGTTGCTGTTTGTTATTGTTTGTTGCTGTTGGGGCTGTCAAGCGGCTTAATTGAGCATGCAGCTCAGTTCTTTGACATGTTTTCTATTTGTCTAATTTGTCAAGTCGCCTTCAGCTCAGTTCGGTTTAGTTCAGTTCGGCTCGGTTCAGTTGTCTTCAGCTGTCTTCGATTCGGCCAAACGGAAATGATATGCCAAAAATCAAACATATCGGCTCACAGTTTTCTATTCAAACTCGCTAAGCTTTCAAATCAGCTGGGACAGTTTTTTTTTGTATGGATCGAAGCGTGGCCAAGCTTATTTTGGCCCCATACAAATTTGTGGCTGAAGGCGTTAACATAATATTTAAATTGGTCTCTTAAGCGCGTGTTCCAACAATGCGCACTTATTGGCCCCAATTGGGATTGGGTTTGGATTTGGATGCGGTTTCTACTTTTGTTGTGTTTTCGTGGCAAAGCATAACTGAGATGTGCCACAAATCGAAATCTTTGTTGGCTGGTGTACATTTGAAGTTGAAAACTCATTTCTCGAAATCCATGCTAAAATGATACTTGTAAAAGGGGTTCAAACTTACAATTGTGTCTGATAACTGACTTGGGGAGCTGCTGGCATATAATAGATAAGAAAGTAACGTAGTTTGATAGGATTTTCTGATATATTTAACTATGGATCCATTCTGTGTATGGCTTTTACCTCTCCAGCAATTACATCCTTAGTTTTGCTTTTACATTTTTTGCATAATTTTCTGCTCCACTTAAATCTTCCAATTCCAATTCAGTTGGTATCATTTCCATACTCATGTCCCTCATGTTTCAGCAAAATCTAAATATATAGAAAAATTAATATATATATAATTATTTTAAGCCAGATACGAAACCAGACAGTAAATTGAAGCTCTTCAGTTCCACATTGTAAGCCAAAGTAAATGATCAGATTGCCAGCAATATTTGAAATATCCAGTCCAATGATCATCTTCGCTTCTGCATTGAATTAAATAAATAAATATGTTTATTAAAATATATAGACTGGCAAATATTACTGGAGCAAACTTGTTCTAAGCGATCTTTCCTTATAAGTTGATGGAATTTCCGTTAAATGATGATTTCCTTGGCCACAGATTGTCAAAAACAACATTTCCAAGAAGAGATGCTGATCTTTATAATATCATTCTTATTGGAATATGTATTTTGTAGTCAACAATATAATTTATTTATATATTGTTCAACATTTCCTATACTTCCTTCGAAGTACTTTTCACTTCAAGCGTTTCAAACACACTGAAGCATGCCCATAAAAAATTCACCCCTCCAACAACCCTTCTAAAAAAATACTTTTTCGTTTCAACCCTTTTCCAGTCCACCCACAATTTTGCATAAGAATTCCAGACAAATATTTGGATGTTGGTTTTTCTTCCAATAGTTTTTAGAACACTTGCAACCCCAGCTTCCTTTTTATAGAGAGCTGCACGCCAAGTCTGACCGCCAGATGGCGCCTTTGTGCAGTCTGTCATTCACAGCGAGTGTTTGTTAGAAGAGAGAGCAAAAAAATTGAGAAGCATTTGAACATTTTTCTAGGATTTCGCTTGTGAATAATTTATATTTAATTAATACCCCGCTAGGCACAGCTGGCGCATTGCATTTAATCAAATACTTTAAATAATTCCGTAATCTAAATGCAGTCATCGTCGGCAAGCAGCGAGAGGCAACAAGAGGCAAGCAGCAGTACAGCAGTAATGGTGGCAAGTTGCAGTTGCCAACAGGATGCGAAGCGAAAGAAAATTCTAAATACCAGCAGAGAGCCACGGCACAAATCACAAATTGTCACGTTAATAGTTGCAGCGACTGCTTGCCACATCATTAACATCATTATCATTAGGCTGATTATCATTAAGATGCTGCTGTTGATGCTGCTTGTTGCCTGCCTTGTTGCGCATCCGTCTAAATGCAATGTAAATTTTTTTGTGCGCGCCATTGCATATGTCAAGACAAGCGACAACAAAACGCAGCACAGTTGCACGTTGCACGTTGCAAGTTGGCATTGGCAGCTAAAGCTATAGCCACAGCTAGCTGTCTACAAACTCATTCCCCACGTTTCGCTTGATAATTTATGAGACGCCTTATTAACATCAGTCAGTCTTCAAGTCTGCCAGTCTTCAAGTCTTTCAACTGGCTTTCTTGGAAAGGCTTTGGCGGATGCATCTCCGCTTCTTCTTCTTCTTCTGCTTCATCTTCTTGTTCTTCTTCTTTTTTGTTGCACACGCATTTCCAACTCATTTTCATGTAATTTCTGCTTCTTTAATTTGTAAATTATTTTAATGCTCATCATAATTTATTGTGGTCTTGCATTTAGATACGAATGCCAAATACCCTTCAGATAAGATATGTTTCTCTCTTTCTCTCTCTCTCTCTCTCTCTCTCTCTCTCTCTGTCTCTCTCTCTGTCTCCCTCTCTCTCTCTCTCTATCTCTCACTTTCTCTCTGAGTCTCTTATAAGCATTGACCTTCACTTTTCGCTCTCGTCATTCTATGCAAATTTGTCAGGCCTCTGCTGCAACTGCCAGATTTGGTTGCGCGTTGTCCGCACTGGGGATTTGCATAAGTATGTTGCCAGTTTGAATTAAATGCCAACTTGGCCAGTTGTTAGCGCATTCCAAATGTTAATTCTCAAGTGCATTTGACTTTAATTCAATGCAAGATATTACAAAACTGACTATAGCCATATAGCCGACTAACTTATTCACTAACTTAAATAACTTAGATATTAGGAATTATAATATATATATATATATATATATAATATATGTATATATCCATCTATCTATATATCTATCCACTTTAAGGTCAATTAATAAGTAGGCCAGAAAAGGTAAAGGTAAAATTTAGATTATGTTCGTAATTTTGAGCAATAAATATTTATTTTCTCCGCTTCTCAAAATATTGAAATATATTATTTTAAGTTCTAAAGGATACTTGCCAAAAATATACAAAAGTCAAAATTATGTTAAGTATTAGAAAGTCTTTTCTTTTATTAAAAGTATTCAAAATGATACTTTTTGTATATTTTCCACTTCAAGCTCAACTCAACAATAAAACCCAAAAAAAGTATAAATTATTTGAAGAATTCTCAAATATATTTTAAATATTTTATTTCGCGCTTTAAGTTCAAACCCCATCGAATAGCAGACATGCCCAAATGTCTTATGTTATGGAGAACAACATTCACAATTCAGATTTGAGCTTAACCGGCGTGTATAATGCATAACAATCCCAAACAATCAGTTCAATGACAAAGCTGTGCTGATTTCTATATGTCTATATATATATATATATTTATTTGTGATTCGATTCGTCAAACATGCACTGACAATGGAAATTGTTTGCATAAATTGTGAGCCATAAATGTGCATTAACAATTAACAATTTCTGATTTCTGATTATTATTAAGGAGAGCGACGCTGGACATTAATTATAATTGGAGCCTTGGCTGGCGCTTAAAAGGATTTTTGAGCGTGTCGAGACAAGACAAGGACAATTAGTGCGATGAGTTTTCATAATTCCGCAAAAGCCATATCCAAAATTAGCCCACACTATACATATACATATATATATATATATATATATAAATTAGCAGTCTTGGGGCATGCTGCGGCTTCTCCACTGAAATTACTGTATTTAAAAATCCTTAATAAGCGCAAAAATATGGCACAAGAGCGCCTCGAGGCCCACTTTGAGATGCACTCTCAAAGGGGGGCGTGGTCGACGCTGGGCGGACATGGCACATCTTGAAAAGTGCCGCCATCAACAGCGCCGTCTGTCAAAACCAGCGTCTTGCCCCTTTTGCAGCAAACAGTAGCTGCTGCTGCTGCTGCCGCTGCTTGCAACTCTCTGACGTCTGCCGCATATTTAAATGATGAGCGAGCAACTTGGCCTTTTATTCACTTGGCTATTGACTTAGCCGCTTTTATTGACGTGATCGCAAAAAAAAACAAAACATAAAAAGCAGCAAAACGCAAAAAAAAAAAAAAAATTAATGCCTGACTTAAAGGTATTGGCATTCGCATTAAAAACGGCGAATGGTAATTGCCAACTAGCTGCCACTATATATATATATATATATATATATATATATATATATATTTTTTAGTTTTTCTTCAACTGAATGATTCAGTGAGTTATTTTAAACGGGGCGACTTAAGCAACAAAAGGCATTCCACACAATATGCTAAATTATTCACTTTTTTGCCTCAAGTTGTGTGTGGCAAACTGAAATAAATCTTAATCAACATAATAATTAGTTAACAGTTGACATTCTAAAAAATTAAAAAAAATATATAGGTATAATATACACTGCGCGAACTTCAATTAAAATATTGAATATGCAATTTTTTATATCTTTTTTGTGTCACATTAAAATCTTTGCTTAAAAATAATAACAAAAATAAAAATCACTTTTTAAACTTTAACGGACAACTTTTTATGCCAATTTAAATATTAAATTAAATATTAAATATTAATTAATTAAATAGTTGTTTATTTTATTGACCCAAATATCTGTAGGCAACTAAATACATGAATTAAGCAAGTATTTATGACACCTCCAAAAACTGAACTTTGAAATGTGATTTTTTTTCTTATAAGCTGTGTGTGTAACAAAAATAAATACACTGTGCGATTAGGTGGAAAATGTGAGTAAGTAACCTCGTGATTTCTATATAATTATGCAGATTTCGATCAATTATAGTTACGTTAATAAGCAAAGGCAAAAGGCAACAACAACAACAACAACAACAGCAGCAGCAGCAGCAGCAACTAAAGCTGGCAAATTATTCAAACGAAAATAAATTGTTACAGCTGCACTCGAAATGACACAGAAGCTGTTGACACTCGATTGTTGTTGTTGTTGTTGCAGGCAGCCTCGGGCTGCAGGCAAACAGGCAGCTGTCAGTCACTCAGTCAGTCAGTCACTCAGTCTCAGTCTCAGTCTCCGTTTGATGTTTTTGACCAAATCGTGTAAAAACCGTTGAAACAACAACTGCAACAACGACGAAACAAAAAAACAGCCTCGCCAAAAAGTTGTGCAGCAGCTGCTGAAAAGCGATGCAACTATGTATATACAATAACTTGCCCCACCGTTGCAAGCTGTTTTCTGGCATTTACGCTTTTTTTTTTGTTTTTTGTCACCAACAACATCGCATCTGAAGGCAGGCAGATTTGTTGACGTTCAGTTTAATTGTGGGCAATGCCGAGCTTTAGCTTTGCTGCCTGCTGCCAGCACAACAAATGTAAATTATACAAATATTCCTGAGGCTTGGCAATGCTCGACGACTTTTAATGAGGCAGCAACGGCGACAGAAGCATTTGCATTTTGATTGACAGCCGCGGAGATTGTTGGCAATTGGACAAGCAACATGCATATTTGGCAAATGCGTTAATGATTGAATACAAACACAAAAGTGATGAATTTCCATTTTTAATTTGTGGCTGGCAATGCTTCAAAACAGCTTTTCACTTTTCCAACGAAAACTTGATTTTCTTTTCTTTTTTTTGTGTGAATTTTGCAAACGCAAAAATTAGATATTATAAATTTGTGTCTGGCAACGCTGACAACCATCTGGCAACACTGTGTGCTAAACTGTGAATTTCCCTTTTTTGAGGCTGGCAAGGCTCTTATAGAACAGTAAAGGGGTAAAAAGATTCTCTAATGGAAAGGCAAGGGAATTTTCAAAGGGGTAGCTGCTTTTTAACACTCACTTTGCTATTTTTTATCGAAAGGGTTGTTCAGCGACAGCTATCCATAAAGCATCCCTAAAAAAACCGGCATTCACCTTCCAGCTGTGTCAGCCTTGGCACATCTTGTGCGCATATTCAAATTTCGGGGTTTTAAATTGGAAACCATTCCACGCGACGCGTTGCACAGCCTATAAAAGCAGACGAGAACTGTGCCACTTGCCCCAAACGGTTGACGACTGCCTTCAAACACGGTTGCTGCGTACGCAAATTTCTGCAGAAACAGAAAGGGATTTCACTGGACTTATATGGATTACTCTGACTTGGATTATAGTTGCAGCAATGCAACACTTTTTTTTAATATAAACTATTTAAGTGGTTGGATATTGGAAGTAGTAGTGTTAAGAGTTAGATAAAGTTGAAGAGTGTTGAACTTGAGTGTGATTGTTGTAGGTATCCATAAAAATATATAATCAAGTTGTGCAAAATGTAGCAGGCAGTAAAACTCATAAAGTTTATATATTTTTGAGCTGAGTCCGTCTGTATAAACAACTCGATCTCAAAGATATAAATTATGGTATACCACACGCAAAAATATAATTCATTTTATTTATTTTTATTAATCTGGTCTGTCGATGCTTATCTATGCTTATTATTTGTGGTAATTTGTGCAGCGGCAATTTAATAACCTGCAGCAGCAGCAACTCGTAAAATGCAAAAGTGTTGGTTTCGTTTCTGCCTCGTTGGCGGCCTTAAGCAAATACAGAGAAATATATATGTATGTATATGTACATCGGAGGAGTATATGATTTCATGAATGTATAGACGACTAGATTTGCGTGTCAATTTTGCCGCACAGCAAGTTGAGTTGCCATTCTGCAAGTGCAACTTGCAAGTGGAACTGCAACTGCAACTGAAACTGTTTATGCATTTTGTGCAGGCGAGTGCAACAAATTAAATTGTACTCATAGTCATGCATTGGCAGTAAAAACACATAAAAAAAAACAGAAAATAACCAAAAACACCGCCAATTTAGAGACGTAGCAAAGTGGCAATAAAAATGCACAACACCGAAAATTTCCGTAAGGCAACAAACAAAGACTCAAAGCCAAGCAAATCGGCAAATCAGAAACAGTATCGCAATGATATCATTTGCCAGCTTTGCCAGCTTGGCAGTTTGCAGTTTGCAGTTAGCTGGATGCTTCAGCTGCGTGTTGCTAATTAAACTCATTAATTTACCTGCTTGTCGTTGGCCCAGGCATACTAACAACAACAACAGCAACAACAAATCACAGGCGAAGTGTTCTTTGAGCAACAAGGAAACACAGCAGCTAACTGCCATATAAAAACTGCAAGATAAATAAATCAAATTAAAAATAGGGCGACAGCTGGCGAAGAATAAATACACTTACAGATTTGAGTCCAATTGCTCGGATTTAAGTTTTACACTAAATTTAATCCCGAAGATTACAAAGACCGGCTGGAAAAGTTAACTATTGTTCCTTTGAAGGACTATTGATATAATAGACCGATCTTAACAATTTGCTTTCTGAATCTTTATGCAGACTAAATTTCAGTGCAAATCGAAAACTAACCGAATATTATTGGCATAATAATATGTAAACTTATACATACTTAGTGAATTTTATACGAAGTGCTTTATAAACATAACATAAATAATGAGTTCATCCAAGGTCTTATCTATCGGCGATATTTCCTATGGATGCTGTGTGACATAGTTGTCTGATTTTAATAATATAAAGAGCTATGTAAATAGTGAGTCAACATAAAAGTGGTTTATCTATTTCACTTCACAGATGTCCAACTTTTATTCCCCTAACAACTAACTAGTGGTCCAATTCTCAGAAATATAATGTGTAGCAAACATTTAGATAACTTCAAGATCAAAAGGATTTCACATTATAAAGATCTCAAGTATGCTAAAAAAAGGACACATTCTTCCTATGGATTGCCAACTGTTGATAAATTTGATGGCATAATGAGATTTAAAAACATAAATGGATATATATATATATTTATATATATCTATATATGGAGACATCTCCTTCAATGCGTTTCACACTTGCTAACAATATAATAATAACCTCCACAAGAGTATAAAAACCAAAATAATAATACAAAAAACCCAAATCAACGACTTTGATACGCAAACTGCACCCGAGCTGCTGCTTCTGCATTACTTATTTGCTATTCAGTTTATATCCATATATATACATATATATATATCATATATAACTTACGATTATCTTTGCCTCTTGTGTTTATCTCTATTTTTGCAACTGTTTCAAAGCAATTTGTTGCTTTTCTACATAACTCAAAATTCGCAGTTGCTTTTTTATTGCATTGCGAAAACACAAAATAATTATAATTAGAAACAATTAATGCTCCAATTAAGTGTGCTCAACTGTTAGATACCCCTTAGCCAGATTCAAATTAAACAATCAACTTTTCGCAGAATGCATAAATTTTTCGACTTTAACATATTTTAAAATTAAAATTAAAGTTTATTTTGACTTATCGGAATTAACACGCACATTATACACCCGCTTTAAAGAGCATAATGAAAACAGGGTATATATTATACTTAACTCTACATAACACCTGAACATATATCACACATCACATGAGGCTCATTTGGGGGTCTTTTGTCTAATGTTGTTTCCAGCGCGTTCGTTTCTTCAGTCATTTATTTGGCAACATGCAGCACAGACTGTGCAACAAGCCACATTTTCACTTGATTTATTTGCAGAAATCATATAATTTCACCATTTATAATCCGTTCGCAAACTACTTACAAATGCATAACAGTAGCAAAAGTGTTGCAAGTTGCAATTATAATATTGAAATCCAGGCTGCAACAATCTGGCTGATTATGCAAATAAATATGTATGAGAGATGTGGAACGAATATTTTGGACATGCCTAGTGCGCCAAATTAAAAAATCAGTTTAAATACCATAGTCGAGAGAGCTCGACTGCCAGATACCCTATGAGATACTTGAAAGACTTGTTGATATTTGTTTGTGCTTCTCACAAGAACTCAATCAAATTTGTACAGTTGATCAATAATATGTGTCTTGACAATTGTGTCTTTTATTTTATTATCGAAAATCGATTTATATCGATATTGGCGAAACGTTAGCTATCAAAAAAATGAAATAAATTTGGTATACTAGAACTTTTATTCCAAATGACAATGCAAAATTGCCTCTGCTTTTGAAACTGATCAGGATTATATATATATTTTATGGGCCTATGGTTTTGCACAATTTCCTTCTGAAAATCTAGACAATCTCATTAAAAACGGGAATGGAATAATGAGGCTGATTAAAATTTTACCACCACCAAAAAAAAAAGAAAAAAAAAATGAAGTAAAACCCACCCAAGCACATTGTGAGCAGCACTAATGAGTTTTGAACATGCTTGCGATATTCTAGAAATGATCATGATATATAGTCGAGCTTGTCTGAGTCAAGTTGCTAAGTTGCGGCACAAAACTGTAAGAATAATTTGCTCAAATGAGAAACCAATGGGAAAATGTGCAACAAACATGCCATTAGACCGCCCAAGATAGTGATCACAGTTCAGACTATAGACATACATTGTATATGCATGGACAACTGTAGATAGAGACATAAAATTATGCAAATTGCAATGGCGATGGAAATTGACAGACGCCAAATTGAGTGGATTGTTTGTTAGAAGGTCACAGTTTATAATAACATTGGTGCAAGGAATGCCAACTCACGCGATCTACTTAAGCATGCATCAAGTTTACACTTCAGAGGCTAGACCACGCCCACTCTCCCTCCAGACTGGTCTGACCAAACTGCTTTGAATACAATTCAGTTGGCTGCAAACGAGGCCTAAACATGCTTCGGCTTCATTTACCCATCTCACACACAGGCAGCTGCTAATCCGCAGACTTTTTTTTAGCTAAAAACCCAATTTGTTTTCATTTTTTAATCGAATGCAAAGAGAGGCAAAAAAGCGAAAAGCAAAAGACGAAATGCAATTTGCTATTTTTTGCTATTAAGCTGATGCAAACATATGATTAAATCGTTAAATTAAATAGTATTAGTGGCATAATTTAATAAATTTCTACCTGGGCGTAGTTTACTTTGCAACCTATGCTTGCCTCCACCGACTGCCCGCCCCTGACCACAAGCTGTGCTTCCGCTTCGCCTGGATTAGCACTCGTCTCGGTTTTATTTGTAAGTGGGCGTGGCCCAGCGCTTTTAATAATAAACTCGCAGTGCAATCAAAAACTCATAAGCTTCTTAGATTAACAGCTATTTCAGTTAATGATTACATAACTGGCCACTCAATGTGGAGGCATATCTTATGTTATCTGATTACTTCTTCGCAGCTTCCATAGAACTACTCCAAACTGTGGCAGCTGAATGTTTGAAGTAGAAAATGAGAGTTGAAGAAGGCATATATATTCTTGATCAGCAACCCGATCACAGAGCACATAAGATATAAAACTTGACATTTTAAATTTAAGTTCTCGTATTCCACACGGAGTTCAAGTTTATTTCATGTTATCGATAACCGTTTGGCTTCAAGATTATCGATACAAATCTATCAATCCATATTTCCAATCAAGCATATATATATTTATTGACATAAAGAGAAACAGAGCAGTAAATCTAAGAAGGTAATGATTTGGTATCTACTCTTCGAGCGCGCTCGACTGTATCATTCTGGTTGTATATATAGACTCTTATCAGAGATATGCCCCTTTCTTGTATATATTCTAGATAAAAGGTACTCTGCACACGGATCTCGACTGACAAGGAGCCATTAGCAATGGGATTGGCATAAATGAATCCACTTACATGCTCTTATCGCACTCGAATACAATTTAGAGGTAGGCCAGATTCTGAACTCCCTGAATGGGAGAGAGATCTGCATATTTATTGCTTTATTGTTCGTGTGGCGCGTCTCATGCAAATTTACTAAAGTGTGAAATATTGCAAATGCATTCAGTAGTCGGCAGGTGGTGCAAATGTGGCAAGTGTTGCAAGTGTTGCAAGTGTTGCAAGTGGTGCTGCATGTGGTCAGCTGTGGCACCCGTTCTATGCAGACCAATTAACACTCCATCTTGCCTCGCATGCAAAAGCCTCTTCGCCTCTCTGGCTCCACTTGAGACAATTAGCTATGCATAAATATTCGAGTTCTGAGTTTTGCATGGAACACGCCATGGACTCAACATACTTAAGAGCAATAATACCTATGTATTTAAAAAACAAATGGGATAAGGGTATACTGAAATTGTGCATAAGTATGTAACAGGCGGAAGGAAGCATCTCAGATCACATCTAGCATATATATTCTGGATCTGCAGCCATGGAGAAAGTTGACCGTCTGCCTTCCTGTTTAAACAAGCAAATAAAACAAACAAACAAATGAACTGTAAGTAGTCATATACCATAAGATCGACGAAGGCCGATCTATATTAAAAAGAAATACTGTTGATATATATAAATCCTTTCAGGAACCCGCTGAACCTATAAACTACAACTTCTAAGGTAATCCGAATAACATTTGTTGCAACTGGCAATCAAATAACGAGAGTAATCCCAGCAAGTGCCAAATTCCTTGACTTTCTTATACACTATTGAATTGCGTATGAATGGATTCCCAATACGTGATTCTTACTAGAGAAGAAGAAGTCTGTATACCTGGTTATTATTCATATTCACATTCGCATTATCCTCCTTATTGTTCTGCTTTATTTTTAGTAAAGATAAGTAAAAAAAACTATGTTTACACAACATTGTATAATCCGTTAGCCCAAAATACTGTTGCACATTGTGTTGGCGTGTTGAAATTAGTGAGGCTTAAGGACATGCAGGACAACAAGGACATCAGTCGACAGCTTGAGTGAAATATCCACAACTCTTCGCTTTCGATTCGATTCGATTCGATTTGCTGACCTCACATGGACAATGGGCAGCAGACAGACTGACAGACAAACAGACACCGGCAGATAGACAGACAGACGGACAGACAATGCGCATTAGCATTAGACATATGTCCGTCTGTCCGTCAGAGTGTCCAAGGCGATTTCTATTACAATCCCCACACACACACATACACCCTCTCCACCCCGCTGCTTGCCGTAAATAATAAAAGAAATCGTCTTAGGCACGCATCTCAGAGGCTGATGTCCTGATGGACAACGCACACAACAACAACAACAACAACAAGAACAACAGCATCAGCAAGAGGACATCACTTTGAATATAAAGCAAGCGAATAAAACACAACCAACACACACACACACACACACACACACCCATTCAAAGAGACGACGTGTGGCATAAAAAACACTTCCAAGGTGGGAGGAGGCAGAGGAGAGAGCAAATAAAAAAGAATTTCTTATTACAGTTATTTTGCTTATCTGCAGCAAAACATTCGTTCACACTTCACACACACACACACACACACACACTGTTACTTATGGGTGGATTGGCTGAGCAGCCGAAACACACCCCAAATACACACACTCCCACACACACACACACACACACACTCGCACAAGACACAAATCCGCTTTTATATTTTCAACTGTCAATCGTCGTCGCAATTTCTTTGCTTCCCCCCAATCCCCAACTGCTTGCATTTCGTAGGTGTTGGAGTTGTAATCAAAGACTGCTCTGCCAACCACCACCCACCACATTTGCCCTCCTCCCCCTCCGCCTAACTACCCCCCTCTTAAGCTTCACTCCCACTATTTTATTTTATTTCATTTTATTTTTCTAAAGTGAAAATTCCTTTGGCAGCAGCAACAAAAAAATGCTTTTTAATGCCTTTCGCACTTGACTGACAGCCAGCAGCGCTGGACATTCCTGGCCACAGGATTCCGCAACTTCTAGCTTGCCTCTTCCCTGCCCACCCCCTTCCTTGTTTAGTTGTCTATTATTTGGCTTGGCTTTTTGAAGTCTATGCTGCCCCAATCAGATCTTTGCAATTTGTTGCATACTTTGCGGCACGCCACTTACTAAATTAGTTTCTTTTTATTTTGTAATTTGGTATTTTTTGATTTGAACGCATTTCGTTATCAAGATTCAACTGTATTCCGAAGTTTGATCTAGCTAATTAATTCGCACATCGAACGAAGTTCAATGGAAGAGTCAGAAAATGGTGGTTTGATTTTTGGTAATGTAAAATTAATTTAACTTGTAGCTTTTCTAGGTTTCATATTAATATATAAACCAATTTTACTGGGTAATATCGAAAAGCAGAGGTTATTTGTGTCTTTATGTTAAAGATTTAGATTATTTAAGTTGGGTGTATATCAGATATCTCAGACCCCATAAGGTACATATGTATATTTTGGATCCGAATCAGCAGTCGAGGCTCGTCTTTCTTTCCATCTGTGTAAGCCGATCTCAGATTCCGATTCAGATCTCTTATTCCAAGCTCAGATCAAGCTTATATAATTTGATTGATGAATTCCAATGTTTCCATAATATCCATAATATTAGAAAAGAAGAAAAATAATACCAATATTTTAGATATATAAATATTTATTGATCATTCAATATCAGCATTATTCTATTATTTAAATGCCTAAGATGCCTGCTTTTGATAGTCAATATTCGGGCTCAGAATATGCTCAAGTCGAGCACTCTCGACTGCAATCTAAAAACATGCTTTAAACATAAGTTGACAATGTAATTTTACTCTGACTTCCAAGCATAAATTTAGCTCTGCTTGAGCTATATACACACACACACACATTTATACACACACACACACACACGTAGCCATAGTAAATGGCATACTCATTGGATGAACTTATGCAAATTGTTGGTATTTTTGGGTTTTATGACAACGTCTCGCAGCACATAAATCTAGCAATGAGCGTAAATCCCAACCGATCTGAGGCTGGAACAAAAGACTAAGGGTTGTTTCATGCTAATGAGGTTGGTAGGGGGTGTGTGAACTGTGGCTTTTACCTAGGCGGCAAAGTTTTTGCTCTGGCAACAATGAATCATAAGCAGCACCCCCCTCAAACCCCTCAACCCACCACCAGCTGTGCTTAACCTGCTGCTGCTGCTGCTGCTGCTGCTGGCATTATTACTGCCAACTTGGCACAAATTTTGTGGCAAGAGCAGGTTTTTGGGGGAGTGCTGGGCTTAGTTGCCGCTTTCTGCATGCATAATAATAACAATCATAAAAATGGGGAATCTGGGCAATCAGCAACGCATCCCCCCGCCTGCCCCCACCCCTGGCTAAATTATGCATACAATCATAGCAAAAAGAAAAATAATAATTTTTAGAGACTGACAAAAGTTTTTCGGGTTTTGCGATTTTCGGTTTTCGGACTTTGCTTTATGGCTAATCAAATGTGTATAATTTTTACTGGCACAGATTTATGTGTGCTGATTTCAGAGCGAGAGAGAGAGAGAGAGGGAGAGAGTGATACAGAGAAAGAGAGAGCTGTGTGTTGTATGCCACCCTTATGTAAATTGCTGCCACCCTTAATTTAAATGCAAATGAAGCAAGCTGAGCAAGGGGTAAGGTTAAGCATAAAGCTGCTCCCTTGAGGGTTGTTGATGGGCCAACCAAATAAAAAACGACACGAAACTTTACATTTTCAAATGGCGGCAACAAAAATCATGGCAGAAAAGGAAAATGGAAAATGGAGCCTGCTGTTTTTTTACTGTCGTCTCTGTCGCACGGAGCTGGGATTTTATTTTTTATTGGTCGTTGCTTTTAAAATGTAGGCGTGTTCACAGGTTGTCTCATAATTGTGATGGCCTACAGCAGGACAACAGCCAGCGAGTCCCTTTTGGGGCCGGAGCAGAGCAGAGCAGTGCACAGTTTTGCAGTCGACGAAGGCGAGGCAAATAAAATCGATTTTGTGTCACTGCCACAGCCTCTCGCTTTATATGTATATGCAATAAGTACAAAGGCAACACACACACACACAGCAATATTCTCAGTTTGACTCCCTCTCTCTCACACACACACACACATTCAACCCACACTTGCTTAAGGTAAAAGTTTTGCAGCAGAAGCAAAAAAAAAAGTGTTGCCTGCTACTGGGCGCTTGTCTCTATTCCAGATACTCTTACTTTAGGGTATGCGAAATGTGTCAGCGAATGTGTAACTTGGAGAAGACGAAATTTATTACTATATAGAGATATAGCCATGTGCCATCTATCTGTGAAAGCTCTGTTAGTTTTGAAGCCAACTGGATGATGACTTGGAATATATACGTATTACTTTACTGCAGTCAATAGTTGGTCAAAACATTCATGGAAATCAGTGCGATTGAGCCACTATATCATATTGTTGTCATGTGTATAATCGGCTTAAAACCTGGAAAGGAAATCTAAACTTAACTTTGATTCAGAAACGTAAACAAAGTTAACATTTTTTGAGAAACCAGTTTCGGGAAACAATATAAATACTTTATATAGTACCACATCGAAACCGAATACTGAAACCATTTTAAAAATAATTCATAAGCTTCAATGGAATCTTTATACGATTGGGTTTGACACCCTTTCTTAAAATTGAAGAATGGAGAATCTATATGAGTCCAACAAGTTTAAATAACTTAAAAAGGGTATAAAGTCAACGTATTGCCAGCGAAATCTATTCTGTGCTGTGTGCTAGAAACTTTGCATGTGGGGTCCTTTTGTAGTTGGTTGTGGCTGTCCTGCCTGAGGCAGGCAGCAGTGGCATCCACAGCAGCACTGGCAGCACTCGCAGCAGAAGCAGCAACAGACTGTGCGTGCACGATAAGAAATAAGCAAAGGAAGAGCCAAACAAGTCGGATGAGAGCAGAATGTGTGCTAAAAATGGGGAAAAGTGGAAAAGTTCGTTGGGCTCAAGCTGCAGTTGTGTGTGCTATGTGTGTGTGTGTGTTAGTTGTCTGCTCTGCTGCAGCAGGATATCCGGTTTCGAACGTAGACAGACTTTGACAGTGTGCGTGGAGCTGGGTAGACAAAAGGGACAAACTAAGCACATGGAATAAAGTCACAGCCAAAATGGGAGGTGGATAAATGCTGCTGCTTCTTCTTCTTCTATTTTTAGCCATTTAATTAAAATCTTGTTTTACTTAGAACATTTAAATAAATTCGAATGCCAGATAAACTATTTTTTCTAAACTAAAAAAGTTGCCAGAATGTTGAAGCACTAAAGGAAGATATATCTTTTAAAATGTGGCTAAAATACAATAGTACTCGAGGCCAATTGAGAAACTCGCGAGTATTGTAAACAGAAACATTAGCGAAAAGCATTAAAAATAATTTATGTTGCATGCTTTTAGGCCAGGCCAAGAAGTCAAATGGAAAAATAGTAAAACGACAAAAAAATAAATAGAATTGACTCAATTGAATTTTATGCACGCTGCTTACATAAAAATTACACAAAATTACAACGAAAATGACCAAAAATTACGGACTGATGACATGCTTTTAGTGGCCAATGCTTCAAACGGTAAATTCTGCTGACCACTAGCAAAAATTCAGACCAAAAACCAAAAAAAAAACCAACCAAACAGGCCATAAAAATCTACAGATGCATAAAAACCTCTTTCAATTAACATAAAATTAGCATTTCAATTCAATTTATTTTTATATATAGCTAACAAACACACACACACACACAAGCCACAAATGGTGTCGGATGGGGGAGGGGGAGGGCTGCACAAATGGGTTGAAGTTATTTACGCGGCAGCAAAAACAAGCCAAAAGAAAAAAACAGACAAACAAACAGGCTAAAAACATTTACATTTCCAGCCGCTAAAAAAAGGCAGCCAAAAAGTAAAGGAATGGCCAAAATTCATGTGTATGTTTAGCTGTGTGTGTGTTGGTGTGTGTGTGTGGGTGCTGGGCAATGTAAGTGGTCATAATAATAAAAATAATGATGCCCGCAATAAAGCTGATTCAAGTCCTCGCACTCAGAAGCAGCGCCTGCCCAAATCCCGCACCCTCTTCCCATTCGGCCACCCCTCCCCCATCCCCTAGCTTCGCTGGCGATTTGCGTAAAAAATGGCAAAGTCCTTGTGCAGATAAAAAGACGCAAAAAACAAACAAACAAACAAACAAACGAACGGACTAAAGAAAAGGATCTGAAGCTGGCATTTTCTTGCGAATCAGCGAATTTTTCATGCTGCAGCGATTATTCACCATGGCAATTGGCTCAAGCGCCAGCATACACTGAGCAAAATTGATGTGTTGGGTGTGATTATGCGAATTGATTAGAGATAAATCAGAGAGTCGAATGCTAATTTCCTTAACTAACAAATGGATGCTGCTTTTGATATCCGTTTGCCTAGCAAAATGTGAGTATTATAATGATCCAAATATTATCACAAACATCCGACTACTATATCATATAGCAGACATATGAACAATCGCTCTTTTTTCACATTTATAGGGAAAGTTAGTTGATCTAAGAGCTTGATTCCACTATCAACAGTTTTTACATTCTCTACATTCTCTCCCAGTGCATAACTCGCGTAGTGTTGCCGCCAGGCATTAGACAGCAATGCTCTCTATGTTCAATTCACCCACTCACACACGCACACACACACACACCCACTCAGAGAGCCACTCACACATACAACATGTCGGCCAAGTGTCATAAATTCATAATAACGCAAATAAGCACCGGCAACAACTAGCAACAACAACATGAACAAAACTTATCGGTGGCAACGCATCTAAATCGGCTGAAGGCAACGCGTCACCAGAGAACCAAGCAACAACAACAACAACAAATACAACTAATACAACAACAACTAGTCAGGAAAACCGGGAAATCGGGAAAAACAGCAACAGTGCTTGAACATAAACAAAATGCCAACGGGGCATGCTGCCAATAGCAACAACAACAATAACAACAACATCGATGGCTTTATGTGGCTGGTATTGGATGAGTATCTGCATGCCTGTGTGCGCCTGTGTGTGCCTGTGTGTGTGTGTGTGTGTGTGTGGCGGCAAATACGTTTTTTACGACTTTATGCTAAGCACTTTTTATGCATAAGAAAAAAAAAGAAAAAGGAATGGAAACGCGAGGGACGAACAACCACCGCAGGATGCGCGACAGGATGTGAGGGGCAAATAAAACCACCACGCAGGATATGCTCGCCATATATACAGTAAAGCCTCGGCCATAGGTTACTTCTTCCTTTTTTTGCCCATACATATATATAGCCATAACCGTTATTTTGCTCTCTCCGACAGGGCCCTTATTTATGCGTTTTTTAGTATGGAAAGCACACAAACACACACAGAGACACACAAGCGGCGATATCCTTTCAGCAGTCAGCCAGGACTCTGGCCATCATCATCATCAACATCAACATCAACATCATCATCTTTGGGGGGCCATCGTATGTAAAAAGCTAAGTCGAGCAACGAACGCGTTTTCCTTTTATGCTTTTGGGTAATATATTGAAAATAGCTGTCGAGTGTAATAAAATGCTAGTGTGTATGAGTGTGTTGTGTGTGTGTGTGTACGAGTGTGTATAAATGTGTGCGTGTGTGTGTGTGTTTGTATGCATATCAATAAAAATGCCAAATGTGGAAGAGCAGCAGCAACAAGAGCAACAACAAAACGCAATTTGTTTACTGCACCGTGGAAAAACAGGTAACAAATTTATTAAAAAAAATAAATATTAAATTAAAAATATAAATAAAAATCGTTAAATGTTTTTAATCAACTTTTAATAGCTCATTTTTAACAGTTATAATATAAAAAAAAAATACTTATAAATAAGAACAAATTTAATTTATCTGCTTTATTGCTGGACTTTCTGGCATAGACTAAACATAGTTTGAAATAAAAATTGATCTTCAAATAAGATAATATAGAAGATATATATATATATATATATAATGAGCATTTAAATGTGCCAAATAACTCAAGCAACTCTTGCCCCACTGTACTTCAACCGACCAGCCATTGTCATGAGCATCGTTCATCGTTGAGTGTCCACTGTCCACTGTCCAGTGTCCACTGTCCACTGTTCGTCGTCCGTCGTTCAGAGCAATGTTTTTGAATTGCGCTCAATGAAATTGCATCGATGATTATTTATGTTGATTTTGTGCTTGGCTCTTCAGTTTTGTGCGAGTTTTGTGTTTGCAGCAATAATTTTGATGTTCATAAATAACAAATGCGCAGATTAGTTTCAAAAGCGAGCAGAAGAAAGCAGAAAGTGCATGGAAATGCGATGCTTTGAATAATTTATGGCCAGCGGACAACTGAAGCCAATAAGTCCTCAAGACAGAGGCAGAGAGAGAGACAGCGAGAGAGAGGGAGCAAGACTACAAAGAAGCACAGATGATGCGTCATGCAAACTAATAAATTTACTTCTCTTAACTTTTTGCGGTTTCTATTTGTTTAGTACCCGCCATGAAAGAAATGTTGAAATCAGCACAAATTCTGGAAAATATCGAATACATTTCGAGCACAAATCGGTCAATGAAATAAATCATCGATTGACAAAATTATTGTCAAATTATAACTAGCGAGTGAAAGCAGATTTGGAACAAGGCAAATGTGATATTAAGTCAAAGTTCAAATAAATACATAAGATTAGCAGAAGGCAGAAAAAGGAAGTGGAAACAAAAGCTCGATTTAAAAATGCCTAACGATAACCGATTAAAGGTTAACTTTCTCAGATTGTCGAACAATACTCTAACATTTATGAATGACAAATGTAAAAGGTTTATCTCAGATCTAAAGATTTAAATTAATCGGTTTACTATTCCGGTTCAGGTATAGGTTGTGAGTTGGTTTCAAATTGCATTCGTTATGCCGTTCCGTTCTACTATATAGACCAATAATACCAGTTTTTGTAAGTAGTTCTTAAAAAAATACTAAATTTCGAATTATTCCGATTTTTAATTGGTAAAAATTACAACAAACATAATTGATTAAAGTGTTCTATCTTGAATAGAAAATGCTGAGCAGAATGCTAAAAGATGTTAGAACTTGGGCAACACTCTCAAATTTTATAAGTGTATTATACAATACTATGTACTCCCGATAACAATTTCAATTTGAAGAATCATAAGCTGATTGTGTTGTATAAAATACAAATAATCCTTATTGTCCATGCATATACGATAAACTTGACAGCTCTGTTTCTTTACCATGGCAAATTCAAAGCATAATAGCCCCCAAGTTTTCAGGACATTCCTTGAGCTACATAAACCCAACACACACTCCCTCACACACACACAAACACACACATGCGCATATGTTAGTCACACACAACTTATACAAAATAGATTTAAATTCCATTTGCTGGGCATTAGCACTCAGGTCACAAGCAGTTACAGGCACTCGACAATCCCCTCGAGATAGAGTATTAACCAAAAAGGAAAAAAATCAGCAACAAAAAATAAGGAAACAGAGAGTAAAATGCGAGAAGGGCGTTGAGAAATTTACTTTTAAAGTGTTTCTGTAATAAATGCATGGAAATTACAAGCGAGACTCATGTCAGTGTGTGTGAGTGTGTGTGTGTGTGTGTGTGACCTCACGCACATGTTTAAAATACTTGGCAACACCGTCACCCCAAGATAAAAAAAATAAATAAAAATAAAAATAAACCACAAAAACTTTATTTTCTCTACGGGAAATATGTGCAAAAAAAAAAATGCACAAAGAAAATAAATTTACAAATAAAATTCCACACACAAACAGAGGGGGGGGTGGCAGCAAATTTCCATCATGTGTGGCATGCCACATGGAGGGTGTCTGGCTGTAAATCCCGCATGAAAGATTACCACAGACAGTCCTACTGAGCCCAGCAACAACCACCCAAAAACCACCCAAACCACTTGATGCCAGACGCACACACAAGGGACACAAAAAATAATAGTAGAAAAAAGCAAGAAAAAAACGGACATACAAAAAACGGAATAAAATGTAAAAAATAACCTCGAGAAGAAAATGTATAATTTTGTATACAGGCCACTGGCGAATTGTTGACACTGTTTGTTTTTTCCGCCTTCGCATACGGAATCTCAACCTGCCCCCCCCGTCCGACATTTTTGACATGTTATTATGCTGAAATAATTTTATAATTTATTTATTTTGCTCTCTCTTTCTCGCTTTCTCTCGCTCTGTCGCTGTCTCATTTGTTACGCCTGCCAAGAGAGATAAAGAGAGAGAGAGAGAGACAAACGGAGACAGGCGTCTGACATGGTCCAAAAGTAAACCCAATGGAACCACCCGAATATCCTTCTCCATTAGACCACGAATTGGACTCGCTGTTCGACTCGGACTCCGACTCGGACTTGGACTCTGACTTGGACCAGGTCTTGGTCTTTTTGGTCTTTGGTTGCAGCCCTTTTAGCTCCACATCGCATTTCCTGGCGCTGATGACATTTGGTGTTTCCTGTTGTTGTTCTGTTCATTGTCCATTGTCCGCTGTCCTCTGTCTGAGTCTGTGTATAAATGAATTCCTGAATTGATGTAACCATAAGACTATGATACATATGTATATATATATGTATGTATATACATATATCAGAGGTGTGTGGATGAGTAATAGCCATGGCTACTTCATTACTCGTTCTTATCCTCGAATACAATGTTGATTAGTTGTCAAGGAATGTGTGTTTTGATGGATAAGTGAAAAACTGCGCATAGTTCGAGTTTTGTATTTCGATTTAATGGATTCGAATTTACCTTATTTTCAACAAAATCAGGTTTTTAAGCTCGAGCCGTTTTCGATTTCTTCTAGAACCAGTAACCGAAACTGACATTATTACCAAGCAAAACATCGTAGCGGCACAGTTAAAGATAGTTCTTCATTTTTCTGAGTGTAGGCCGGTAAGTAAAAGTATCGTAATATACAAATACGGAGATAATATCCAAGAAAAAATTGGAAAATTTCAATAAAGTAGTTTATTTAAAACCGAAAGCTTAATTCATTTTCAAAATCCCTATTAACTATTCGATTTACTAACTCGGCAAAATACAACCAGGGGTGAAAGTTTCAGCCAGGGCATCAAAACGGAACCGAAAACCAGTCATGAGAATATATAGTAGTCCATATAGTGCTATAAAGGAACCGAATACTAAAAAATGTTTAGCAAAATCATATACAAATCATAACTTACTGGAAACTTGGACCTTTATGTGATGAATGATGCGCTGATTTGGACTTGGACTTGGACTTGGACTCCTTGACATTGGCATTCCTTGACACTTTATGTACTGAAACCGGAACCAAAATATTATACGTTTCGACACTGTGCTCATTAATTAACTATTTGATTAATCCATTCAATATTAATACACTTTTGAAATATTTTTCACTCTATCTAAAATTTTTCACTCATGTATTTTTTAACGAAAATTGAGCTGTTCAGCGTGAGGCGTTTGAATGTTTGTATGTTTGAGCCCTGAACCCAGTTGAAATAATCATAATTTTCAATGGTGCGTAGTTAGAGGCGCCTCCTCATAACTTTTCAAATGAAATTAAGGTCTCGTGCCCATTTGGGGGGGAAATTGAAATCGAAATCAGACCAAACAATTTATACGCAACATTACGCAATTGAAAATCGAATTGTGTTTTCATTTTCATTGGAGCCACACGGAAAAGCGGCAGAGAATCGCTTCGCCAAATTAGATTTTACAATTCTCCCTCTCTCTCTCTCTCTCTCTCTTACTGTTTCTGTCTCTGTCTCTGCCTCAATAAAAAGATTGCATTTATGTATATACGAAAATTGTGCGTTTGTATTGTGCCCCAGAGCACAATAAATGCGAAATTTCTTTGATTGTATTGACTGGGCTTATTTTATGCGTATTGGCAGGGGGGCGGGGTGGGAGCTGAGGTCAGGGGTGGGGCATTTCTCTGGCTTAAGTGGCTTGCCACAGGAATTTACATAAAGTCAATCAATCATGGCATTTGCCACATGTGCCACACAGCCAACGCCATTTTGCATGTTGCTAGCTCATGTTGTTGTTGTTGCCTCTGCTGCTGCTGCTGCTGTTGTTGCTGCTGCTGCTGCTGTGGCTGTTGTTTAAGAAGCACTTGTGAGATTTCATTAATATCCAACGTGCTACACTTGGACAAATGGAAAATGGCAGCCCGTCGAAATACTCTGATACCAATATCTTTGATGGAGGTTCGTTCTCGTCTACCTTCAGCAATATAGCTATTTTTTCAAGTGTAGTCACTCTCTGCTTCCGCGCTCTCTGCTGCCCACTCCCATCTGCCTCTCCTCGTCTGGCTGAGATTAGCATTTCGTCGCTCATACGCCCGGATTCTGGATGCTTGGCAGCCTGCACATGAGCTTGCATAATAAACGAGTCCGGGGCCACGACTCGAAGGGTGTCATGATGAATGATGCGCTGACTTCGACTTGGACTTGGACTCGTTTCTTGCCACTGTGCGGCATTCTTTACTATTCTCTGTTCCCTGTTCTCAGTACTCTGTTCTCTGTTCTCTGTTCTCCGTTGTTCCGCTGCCACACATGGAAAAAGTTGGCATCATTTTTCATGCGTTTAAAAAGTAGCCGCTGGTCAAGTGTGTATCCTGCCCCATCCAGTTCAGAGTGGCATGCCCCTGTTGGCTGTTGGAAAACTGTTCAAATTTGATTTACTCACTTGATTACATGTCTGGGCCAAAACGTGTCCGTGCCACTGCTGCCTGCCACACAGCCACCCAGCCACAAGCGCCACAGATTTTAGCTCTGGGCCAATTGTCGAGTGGCGTGTAATTTGCGTAAAAATGTCATATTCATATTCAGCTTTGATGTTGATTGATGACCAGCGATCCCCAGCTCAAGTGGTAAGCAACGCCTCAAATGTTGCATCGCAAAAAAATGAAACAGCAGTTAAGAGATACAAAGATGCTCTCACTTCTGTTGAAGCTGCAACAATTTTTGATAAGTGTTTCTTCAAAAGTAACTAAATATCCGATTTGGAAACTATTTGCAAGGATATCTTCAGATTTATATATTTGGTTTGCAGAGAGGTGTCCATTGTGTGTATAGGAATTTGCAGACTAAGAAGTCAACTATACGTAGTTTATAGAATCAGTAGCTGAATCCGCCGATTTTGTGATAATGAGAGAGAATTATCAAAGCACATCATTGCAGACTGTGCCAGGAAAAGATGTAGCCTAGAAAAAGCTGTTTTAAGCTCAGAGGATATGGGAAGAGTCCACCTTAAAGTAAAAGAGCTATAGTCTCAGCGCTATAGTCTCATTGTAAATTAACTTATGTTTATAATTATTATTACCTCCACTCATTTTAATCATCTGTAATAAACACATGCTCTAAGTCTTTCTAAGGTTTAAGGTTTATCTTATTGTAGATAATATATATATAGTATGTGTAAGGCATTGATCTATTGATGGTCTGCTTGGATTCAACTTCAGACCAAGTTCGTTGAGTGAATCCCCGAACTCTACTCTTCCTTCTGACGTGAAGTACATGCTTATTCCTATCCTTATTTTTGGTTTTGGTTCCAGATTGGTTTATATGCCTAGCCACGAATTATGTTTAGATGAATCTTCGCAAGGAACCATAGAAGCAGATAGATGCAAGTACAGCCTGGTAAAGTAATATTACCTGTGAGCAGACCTATGCGAAAGGCACCCACCAATCCATTGCAGGAGAGAGTGTATTGTAAAAATACTGTAGATTAGTTTGTGCAAAATATAGCTTATCATAGTTCTTATCTAAAATCGGCTTCTAGGGTAACTATCATCAAAGAAAAAAAATAACTCAAAAACACACATTTTATTCATAGCAGAATTAAAAAAACCATTCCTTCTAAACAAATCCAATTATTTCACATGGGTATACACATATATATATATATATATATATATATATAGACAATCTTGAAATTGAGGAAGAACATGGATAACAATAGTCGAGCAAATAAATAGCGCCAAGTGGTTTTCCAATGGAAATCAAAAGGAATGCTCGAATGCTGAAAATGAAAGTAGTTCGACAATGTAAAATGTAAGCTGGAGGCACTGGGCTGTGAGCAGGGGCAGAAACTGGGTATGAGGATTGGCAGGATGTCAACTTGAACAACTCCCAAACACACACACACTCCCACACACAGAGACAAGCACACACAAAAGTCAATAGAACAGAAGCAGAAAATGCGAACGAAACGAAACGTAATTTAAAATTTGGAAAAGAACAAAAATGCGAAGCTCGTAAATCCAAAAGGAGCCAAAAACTGCCAAAAGGACACACGCCTGATTGGCAAGCACATAGCACACACACACTCTCGCACACACACACACAGACAGACAGAAGACAAAGTCAAATATTTGATGTTGGCGCATTTCAGTTTCAACTTTTGAGAAAAGCAAGAAATGAAAATCCAGTGCCCCAAACTCAGCAGCAACTGCCAGCAACAATATAATGAAATTGTCTTGAGTGTGTGTGTGTGTGTGTGTGTTAGCTGTCTTATCTGCAGGCACACACACTCCCACACACACACACATGTACACACATTAGTACGGCACTCGTGTGTGTATTCATCTCTGTGCTAATTTCTACGCATTTTCCTTTACTTTCCTTTTTTTTTATTTTTTATTTTACTTGCCGCATATTTGTGACTCTTTGATAAGCAGCAATGTAGGGTGGAGGGCGGGGGATGGTGTATGTGGCAGCTGATTGCTGCAAGGGTATTACAAGGGTGTGCAGCAAATTAAATCAAAGTTGATTTCTTCTGCATTTAAAAAGGCATTTTGATTAGTCGCAAAGTGGCGCGTGGCATTTGGCAGCCATTTCTTTTCTTTCTTTTTTCCAAACTCTACGCAGTCTTTCTCTTTCTCTTTCTCTCTCTCTCTCTCTCTCTCCATCTCTCGTACTGCTTTTCTCTTTTTAATTTGAACCTTGGATTAGAGCACTCGAAATATCCTTGCAGTCAGTCCGAGCGAACCTTTGCTGATGTGAGCTGATAACAAGTTAAGTAAGTAACAGTTGAAAGGAAATATAACTGATGCCATAAAGTATATATATTCCTGATCAGCATACACAGTAAAGCCGACTCAGGCATATCCGTAACAAACCGTCTTTTGCTGGATTTTAAATTTTAAATACAAGTTCTAGCTTTTCAATGTGTTGCTTCAAATTTGAAATAAAAGTTCTAGTTTTGCAATTTAGTTCTTAGATCAGCTTCACAGTTCGCACACCACTCCAAACACACACACACACACACAACTTAAACACGCACAACACGTTGCTCTTTTTTTGCTGGCAGTTTCTCAAGTTTCTCAAGTTTCCAGCCCCTCTTCGCCACCCCTCAGCCGAGGCACGAGACAATGCCCTTCAAATTTCTTTAAATAAACGTCTCATTATTAGCGCAAAATGTAACTGCCACACCCACACACACCATCACACACACCCAACACACACCCGCACACACACACGTGTCAGTTGAGCTGCTTGTTGTACCTGTTTTATTTTTCAGCGCAGATTTTTCACTGCTGACATGTGTCCAATCAGTGGCAACGTGCAGCAAAGCATGGAATAAAAACCACCCAGCTTGCCCCACTCCTCGCCGCACACCCATCCCCAGCACCACCCCCACCACGCCCATCCCCCACTGCCCACTCTCTTTTCAGTTCGAATTTTTGCAAAATTTGTAACATTTTATTTACACTAGAGGGACACAAAAAAAGAGAGGCAAGCATCAGAATACATGTTGTGTGGCACGGTGTATGGTCTTATTTGTCCTGTGTCAACATGCCCCCTGCATATAAAGGAGCAACAACAGCAACAGCAACAACAACACCAAATAAGCAACAAAAGTTCAATTTCAATGCTGATGAAGAACGTTCTTTTTCTTGTGGCAAGTTTGTATTTTTCTTTTCATGTTTATCTAGCGTTCAAAATTTATACAATCCCAAATGGGCTAGATAAATATTTGGGGAAAGTGTCTCCCCTCCCCTCCCCACCCCATGCCCACCTCCCTGGTCACACAATCGGCTCAGCCCAGTCGGCTAAAAGTACAGTTGCCACAAAATGACCAGCAGCAAAAACAGGAACCAAAGGTCAAACTTTTGAGCAAGGCAAATTAGTTGGCCATTAAAAATGATTTGGACAACTGAGAATTGCAACTGACAGATATTATTATCATTATTATTATTATTATTATTATTATTATTATTATTATTATTATTATTCCTTGTGGTAGTTTCATGTTCCTTATTTAAGGACTCTACTCATTTTCATACTTTCTGGCTGTCTGAAAGTATGTCCTTTTAAAATGACGTACATTTCCAGCTGGAAAATTTTAAGCTAAATTATTTCACTCTGTACTGCTCACGCTCTATCTCTCTCTCTTTCTCTCTCACTCTGTCTCTTTCCCTCCATTTCTTTTAGCCAGTATCTCTCTTTCCATCTCTCTTTCTCGCGTTACCTTTCTCTCTTCACATCTCTCTTCCCATCTCCCTTTCCAACTGCCTATAAGTTTCCCCATTTCTCTTTGACAGAGTATTTCCGTCTTCTTTCTCTCTCATTTCTCTCTCTTTTTCTCGCTCCCTCTTTCTACATCATTGGTTCTCTCACTATTTCTTTCTCTTTCCCTCTCTCTTACCCTTTCTATATTTTAATTTCATGCTTCCTTTTACCTCTTTCCCTTATGTATCTCCTTCAATCTCTGTCTCTCAACCTCGATCCCTCCCTCTCTAAACCTGTCTCTCCCTCTCACATTGTTTCTCTTTCTTTCTCACTTCTCTTTCCCCTCTCCCTCTAAATCTATCAATCCATTAGCTCATTTAACTGTGCAGAGCCCAAAAGCGATACTCTTCCCGTTTCAGGGCCAAAATGATATTCGACATTGGCTGCAAATATGATTGATGAAGTCATTTTCGAACACCGATTAACACTTGCTTAACCCTTTTGTGTGCAAAGTGAGGCGATGGGCGAATGCCGCTCACCCCTCCCCTCTACTCGCACCCAAGTTCATTAAGAAGTTTGGTAAAATCCAGTGCCAAGATGGCGTCGAGCAGCGAGTTAGACGACGATGACATGGTGGAAACTCTGGTGGAAACGCTGGTGGAAACCCTGATTCATGGGGTTGAAAGTTGGCTGAAAGCATTTCGCTGTACTGCAAATGAAATCGAAGTTTGCAAAGTGCTCGAGACAGGTTAATGACCAAAAACAGTTTTGCATTCAACAACGAAGCTGGCTGCAACCCTGACTAGCAGCCCAGAGCCAAGGGCCAAGGGTTGTCATGACAAACGAAAATCTAATTTACAACATGCAATTGCTGATTATTTGGGGGGTGGAAAAGAGCGACGACTGCCAAGGATTAATTACGCGCTGCGCAGTCAGAGGGGAGGTGAATGTAAATGGATGGAGGTCGGATGGGGTATGAGAGGGGATGGGGTGGGGTGGGGTGGTGTTGAAGTTTAGGGCGATAAGGGGTTAATGTGGCCATTGTGTGACGCGCTCAAATTACCAAGAAACTTTCAGCATGACAATAATATGCGCCACAAAGAACCAAAATTCATGCGCTTTTCCCGTCATCCGTTTTTGCACTCTGTCAACTCTTTTTTTCGAACACCCCGCCCCCAAAAAAACCCCCCCAGAATGCGTAACTTTTTCATTAACCTTAACCCGCGCATGATGCGGCAGAAATGAATGTGAATGCGGATGTGAATGTGATTGTGAATGTGAGTGTGATTGTGAATGTGATTGTGAATGCGGATAGCACTTGATTGATTTCATATTAATTTCGATGAAATTATGAATGTTTCAGTCGCTGACAGTTGAGACACCGTTAAATGCGGTTCGAGTCAAAATGATATATGGGTTTCCAGCTGTGCTCAGAAGGGGTTAAATACTGCTGCCACAAGTTGCAAAAAGCCCAGTCACAGCGAACTAAATGTGAAGCTTAACTTAAATCAAGTGCGTGGCAGGCTTTGTTGCATGTTTTAATCCATTTCCCAATCTAAACATACTTTTTAGGTTATGTTTTTTGATTTTTGTTAATATTCAGAAAACCACTTCTAAGTTTCAGGATTCATTTAAAATTTTGAAAAAAATTGAAGATACTTGATTCAAATAATGGTTTTCCAGAATGAAAAGTGCTCACATCAAAATTTACAGACTCAAATCACAAATTTTTTTGATATTTTTTCAAGCTGGAATAAAATCCAAATAAAATATAATTTTTCTGTTCAATTTAGTTTGCTGAACAGCTTATACAATACTGTAACAAATCTTAACTCAATTGCCTCACACACATACACTACACACATATACACACACACACACACACTCAAACACACACTCGCTGGCAGCCTACATAGATTACAATAATAGGAGGAGGCGAGTGGGAAGAGTGACATTTTCACGTCTATAAATCCAATAAGAGTTATAATGCCTTGCAAATATCATAAATATCAATATGAAGGACATTTCGAGGATGTTTTTTATTTGGCGCAAGGAGTGGGGCCTGCTAACCAAAACGAAAGGGCATTAAATTTTATTGATATAAATTTTATTTTAATGGTCATGAATGGGGATAACATGAATGTCCTATTTAAAGGATTAGCGCCTTGAATTATGAGCTGGCCACCCGAACACCCGAACATTCAGGACATTCAGGACATTCGGAACATACCGGACATAAAATATATATATATATATATCTCGTGAATTTGCTTTTTAAGTTAATTTTATTTTATGTGACTTGTGTTGCAGAACGCGTTTCGTTTTTTTAATGGTGATTTATACGGAGTTTTAGGCTTAGTTTTGTTCCGTTTGCTGTTGCTTCCGTATACCCTGTAATCAGATAAATGGGTAAGGCGAGAGAGAGAGTGAGATTGATGGAGAGGTATAGTATATGTCTGGTAAGCTGTGTAACATGTAGAAGAAGTTTTAACTCGAAAATTCCAAGAGTGATCACAAAATATATATATAGAGAAAAATATCAAAAATATGTCAAAACTGAGCACAGTAAATATATATATATATATATAAAATATATATATTAAATAAATAATTTAATCAAATATTTACTTAGATTTTGTTGTGGAACAAAGAAACTTAAGCCTACTTAGTTCTCTTCTTACTACTCATTAATTATTTCTAATTTGCAAGTAGAAATACCTAATTAAAAATTAATTTCAAGATTCAAATAAAGTCCAAAGTTTTGCTCAACTGATAACAGAGCATCTGCTAGTCGATTAAGCCACACTTGCCCATTCATTTAGCTGCATTTTTTTGGCGCTTTTTTATGGCGCTCGCACGCCCATCAAAATTGACAAATGGCCGGCAGAAAGTCGACGGTCCGCAGTTGGCTGGAACCCATTAACCAGAGTTGAGGCGACTAACGTGTTACATATTAATTGCACATTATTTATCGGTGGCATTACAACGACTAGATACCACAATTTAGCCTGCATTCGATTCGATTTCGATTTCGTTTTCGATTTCAAACTAAATTAGACACAAGCGAATCAATTTCAAAGCTCATTAAATTTCAACGCTACAGCAATCACAAAGAAAAAACCCCAAAAAAAACTAAATCCAGCCCAAACCAACCAAATATATATATACTATATATAGTAAGTATATAAATAACAAGTCCAAGTCTCTATTTAATCTCAGGAGCAGACGCTGCTCTTAGTTTGGCTTCCTTGGGACACAATTGCAGTCTGCGCACTTGATGGGGAGCCCGGCATATTGATGTATTTGTGTATTTATCGGACTGAGGCTGAGGGTTAAGGTCCTGCAAATAATCATAAGTTACGAAATTGTTTTGACGCTTTTCCGGCATTTTTCCTTTTCGGGGGTGGTTGCGCTGCAAAGGTCCAGCATTTTACTTGTTCCAGGAAATACAATTTTCTCTCGTTTCTTTCTTTCTTTTCTTTATACCCTGTTGCCGATTGGTAAAAAGGGTTTAGGCAAGTTGACAGGTTGCAGAAAGCATAAGCGATTAATTATATATGTTCTTGTTCAACATTCGAGTCTGTCTGTCGAAGAGCTAAGGGCTTTGAAAGAGTAGTTCGTGCTCGGAAGAAGTTCCCTTACGGATATCTAGTTTCTTTCATTTAATCGATAACGAATATCGATCAAAATCGATAGCAATCAAACATCCAATTGCTTATAGGCTTTATGTATATATCTAAGGCTATATCTTCCTTTCAATTGATATATAGCAAATCTAAACATATTATTGATCAGGAAAAATTGTATTATAATCGGATTGAGGAAATTCAGATAATTCAGATAACACCAGCAATAACTGCAAGCCTACAAGGGTTCGCTATGTACGTTGTAAAGTTTTTCGTTAAGGAATAGTTAATCATATCGATAATATTATCGGCAATATTATCGGTTTCTGTAACTCTTACTTAAAAGTATCTGAACTTCTTAATTAAAAGTGACAAGGTTGCGTTTCTGGTTCCGCTTTGACAGCCTGATTTTATCTGAGCTTTAGGAATCCCCAATATTTATCTGTGGTATACAAAATACACTACAAAATCTTTACTTCCATATAGATATGGTCTTCCTTACAACTTCCAAGTAGCGCATTCGATAATCACATCGAATTTCGATTCGAATTCCACTTCTAATTCAGACTTCAGATAGCAATCTTGGCTAGCGTCCTTTTGACAGCTCCTGCCTATGGGTATCCATCGTTTTTATCCCCCAAACAAAATCTATTAGTCTCGGACAAGAATGCTTCGCCACCTTCCCCGCAGCAGGCTGCATGTCCTTGTGCGTGTCTGTGCCTGTTCCGTTCATGTCCTTGCACGTCGCCTGCATTTCTAAGTTTGCACATTTGTTTCCTTTTCGCCATATTTTTTTCTTCTTTTTTTCTGCTCAGCTCTTCTACATATTTACAATTAATATTCAAGCAACCTTTCTGCGCAGTGTCGAAAGTAGATGCCTCAGCACACCCCCCCTCCTCCCGTCTCACACCCCCCTCGCATAGTTGTCCCCCTTTGCTTTGTAGTTTTTGGCTTCACGCCCGGCCTTTTTTGATGGGGTGCGAATTGGGTTCAGGGTGCGATGCTGATGCTGATGTTGATGCTGATGCTGATGCTGCTTATCCCGAATATCCTGAATGCCCAGAATGTCTCGAGTTCTGTATTCAGTGTCCAATCTTATTTGCGGGGTGAGGGGCAGAAGGGATATTCTCCGCATTAAGTGTAGACATTATTCATTTTTGATGATGAATTTCCATGTCTCACATGTCTAGGCTTTTTTCTCTATCCCTCTTCGTGTGTGTGTTCGTGTGTGTGTCCAGTAATAAGTAATAAGTGCAGAGTTGAGGCAAGAAAAACCCAAGATGTGTGGGGGCGGAGGTGGGGAGCGGGGCGAGCACATGAAAAAACTTTCAGTTCTGTTGCTGTTTGGCATACAAATGAGTTAAAGTTACAATCCAGCATTCAGCATCCAGAATCCACTGAGCAGTTACAGTCCAAACACACCTCCCCCCTCCAACAACCTCCCCCCTACAACCTCCACCTCTCCCCTTTTGCCACTAACGTGAAAGTGAAGTGAAAATGAATGCTTATGGAGAAAGTGTCAGATGAGAGGGGAGACAGGTCAGAGAAGGGATTTAGTGTTAAAGCAGCATGATTTTAATGGATATTTGGCAGCACCTAGAATATATAAATAACTGTTAAATAATTATTTAACTTTATCTTTATCTATATATAAAATTCACATATCTGTTTTGCTATGGACCGTAATCATTTAAAAAGTATTTTCATATTCAAATTCCCAAATTGGCAGTTAAGTTTTATCCAAGTTAAATTCGAATACTTTCCAAGGTTTATCTTATTAATGATATTGTTATAACCTATGTAAGGCTTTAGAGACGACTTCGCCGATGCAATTAGGCACATATATGTATGTACATATATATTCATTATCAGTTTCAGTGTAGTATGAAATCTACAGTCTGCTGAAGAAGTGTGTTGACAAAGAACAAATATTTATTTTGAAACTACTGCAATAGCATCTATATTTTTTCAAATTTTTCTTCTTCTTAATTTTCGACAATTCTTGGGAGTTTTCAGAATTAGTTAAAACTATGTTGAGCAGAGCCATACATTTACCAAAAATGTGATATATTAAAAACCAAAACTATATATATATAAAATTATAAATTTAGAATGTCAAAAAAGTGTTTAATAATCAGCTGTTAAGGGTTTAACCATGTCCGTCTATCCGTCTGGTCTGTCTATGAGGTCTTGCCTTGTCTCTCTCTGTTAAAACCAACTTAAGGAAACTATATACTCGTATATCGAAATATATCTCTCTTTTGTGACCACATCAAACTACTTTACTGTCAAGCGATTTCTGTAAGTCTTTGCAACTTAGATAATACCCACATCGAACTATATTACTATATTATATTATTTTCAGTAAGCTACATAGCTCTCATAGGGAATATTCCCATATAAATATAATCAATATTAAATTTAGTTAAATTTATTTAATTTAACTTAATTTTTTCACTTTTTATTTATATTTTTTTCTTTCGAAATTTGCCCATTTCCAAAGCACTCGCAAATTGCTCGCTATCTGCGGAAAACACGCCCCTTTCATTTAACAGTGTATCAATGCTGAGATCTTACACACCTATCCACAGCCGCCCTAAATTACAACCCTCACACACACACACACTCATACACACACACACATACACACACATAGAGTAATGTTCGCTTGGAACGTGTAAAACTCATAAAACACATTAAATCCAATCGAATAATCGAAATGTCACATTAGTTTCTAAAATATGACCAGACAACACGTAAGAAAATAGTACCACACCCCCCTCCCACTCCTGCCTTGCCAAGTGGCAAGTTAACGAGAACACAAATGTGCCCAAAAAAAAAAGGAAACGAGCCAAAGAAAAACTCTTTTGGAATCGTTTTCTTCTTTCGCTTGCACTTTCCAATGCCCATTTTCCTGTTCTTGCTCATTTCCACCATTTCCACACAATTTCATATTCAAGCATCAGCAACCGCTCCCCCCCTGCCCCGCCCCCTCTCCATGCTACGCTTTTTTTTATGCGGCCTCTGTCCTGTGGGTATAATTTTAATGGTCAAATCGCTGTTGGGGATTTGTCTCCTTGTTTTTCCTTGCTTTCCTTCTCGAAATGGAAATTGCTTTCCATTCGTTGGCGCATTTCCTGGGCATTGAAAACGCATAAAAATAAACAGTTTTCGCATTTACCAAAAATTCCGCTCTGAGCCGCTAGATTTATATTCCTCGGACTAGTCATCGCCATCGATATCGGCTGAACGAAAAACAATTGCCAATTTGGGATTTGTTTTGAATCTGGCATAATTTGAATCTGGGCAGATATTTTTCTTACTTTTTCGGGTGCATTATGTCCTGCTTCTTATCCACCGTCCCTCCCTAACTAGTTATTATGTTTGTTTTAAATTATAATAGTTGGGCAGAACCAGCACTGCGACCTATAAGGTCTATTGTGCCCCCTTTCTGAGCATATAGCTCTTCCATCAACCTCAGTTTGAGGGTTTCTATGTCGTTGGGACTCAGGACATGCTTCCCTAGGATGCCCAGGAGACTTCTGGATTGTCGGAGTCCTGCTGTCTCTGCCCAGCTCCGTTCCCGCATCTGTCTTTCTTCGTCACTGATTTGTAGCCGTATTGTGTGTCTAGCTACGCCACAGTACGGTTCAGGGCCTATCATGGGTCTCTCTGCCCCCATTCTTGCTTGCTTGTCAGCCTCTTCGTTTCCCGTTGTTTTAAATTAGTTGTACTGATACCTCTCAAGACCTACTCGTTACTTCTTTCCAACTTAAAATTAAATTGTACTTAACATAATTTTACTTAAAACTGAAGAATACCCTAGATATACAACAAAATATTAGACATTCTAGTAGAGCATCTTCCTGTAATCCTTGCTCTGCCCCTTCCATTGCAGTTCTACGCCCGCTTGCCACACTTCAGCTGCCGCTCTTCGTCCTGCAGTCTGAGAATATAGTTACGCGTTGCCAGCGAGTCGATGCAGCAGATGATACCCTGTAGTTGCTCGCCCAGGTGCTGATCAAACTGATCGATGCGATCGTAGACGACACCAACTACTCCATAACGCTTCAGTTTGTTACGGGTGAGTTCATCATTATTGTCGGGACCCCAGCAAATGACCTGCATGCGCAGATCCTTGATCAGGCCCAGGATCAAGGGTTGCTTGAGCAGCCAACCGCTGTGCAAATTGAGCCCGAAAAACTCCATAGTATAAGCGAAATTGGAGGCATTCTCGAGCAAGTGCACGCGCTGATCCAGGAACTGGACGGGTTGCTCCGCATTCAGCAGCAGCAATGTGACCGGATACAGATTCTGCTTAAAGCGCAACATGACGCAGATATCCGCATCGAAGCTGCTGAAAATAATGCGACGCCTGCCCGCCCATCGAAAGACAATCTCCAGCACGGTGTCCACATAGAAATTGCGATCGAAGCCGGGCCGGAAGCCATCCCCCTCCCAGCGACGATTAGTCAACTGCTGCGGCCACTTCAGCTCTATGCAGAGGCCAAGTTTCTCGGACAGGTCCTGGCTGAAAACATCGCTGAGCAATGGAAACGGCAACTGATCCGTCAAATCACAATCCCTGCCACAAGCACCACTGTTGGTGGCCGCAAAGCGCATTGGTTGCGCCAGTCTCAGTTGCTCGTAGGTGAATGCCTCGAGGGGCACGGCAATGTGATCCCCCCGCTTGACGCCGCCCATGGCCAACAGTTGCAAGCGATTCAAACGCTCGTGTGGAAAAATGAACACATCATAATCATTGTCGAGCAACTTTTCCGCACATGCCGCCGTAGCCAGTGAGAACTTTAGCACATAATCGTGATGCACGACCACCTGAGCATCTTGCGTCAAATGCACATCGAGCTCAACGAGGTGTGCGGCATGCAACTCGGCCTGCTTGCAAGCATACAGTGTGTTCTCGCGATGCACATTCGCTGCCAATCGATAAGTATTGCCTGTGCCCCGATGACCGATATCTAGCGCAGTTTTCTGCTCCCGCCAAAAGCGCTCGAAGCTTTGGCTCAAATTGCAGCTAATCGCCGCCAGGGGGCGTATTATCAAATATCTGAGACACATCTCAATCAGAGGACGATGTGTTGAGGCACAAGTGATTTTGATACGCAACTGTCCCTCGGAGTTGATCAGTTGTTCCGGTCCAATGAATCCGTAGCCATAATGATAGGCTGGCTCATCGACAGCTGCCTTGTGGGCATATGTATAGAGATCGAGACGATATAGGGTCTGCTCGGGATATCGTATGGTGCAGTGGAATAGCTGCAGATCGTGGGGACCACAGCGAGAACCGCTCGCCGCTTGATAATGCAATCGATGGCTAAATTTGAGATTTGCCACCTCGGCGTAGGCCAGTGTTGTGTTGCGACTCTCGGCCGTCAGCGTTTCCCTTGGCAACACTGCAATTGTGGTCAGTCGCATTGGTTCCTCAACACTTTCGCGCACTCGACACTCCTTCGGCTCCGTTTCGTACATCGGTTGCAGGTGCACGTACAGCAATCTCCTCGGTTCTTGCAACCAAAGAAAGGGTGCATTGAAGATCTTAAACTGTACAATAGTCTCAACGGTTGCCCAACCCCGATCGATTCGCGATTGCTCCCCAAACTCTGCGTGTTTCCCGAAGATCTCACATAACCTCAAAGTATTGTCACAAGTTCTAATCAAACGGGCTCTGGGCATTACCTCCCAGAATCGGATAATAATATCCTCCATCATTGGATCGTAGCCGACGATGCAGTAGCGATATTCGATGTCTTTGTTGCGTGGTATGCGCACAGTTGCCCCAAATTTGTGGCAACGACAGGGCGGCTCACAGTGACAATCTACTGGCTGCATTAGATACACCCGATTGGGCTCCCAATTGCCGAGGGCATCACAATTGCCACTGATTGCGACGCATTCGTTGCCTTGCAACGCCTTCTTCACCTTCACACAGAATGGAAAATCGGAGAATATTATTTCTTTTACCGACTCCGTTTGCTTCTCTGTTTCCTCCCTGGATGCGGCATCCTCGGGTTTTACTGGAGCGCACTCCTCCCGCTCCGTCGCAAAGAACCAACGATGCATTCTCGATTTACTTGGATTTTGGACTAAATGTTTGCTTCAAATACGAAAATTTAAAAGTTGTTTTCTTATCGATGGGTTACTTTGTTGATATATATAATTTGTATCTGTAGAATAAAGTTCTTTAAGTTTACTGTGATACCTTTGCTTTCAGAAAGCTGATCATTCCTGATCCACATTACTGGATGAAAAAAACCACCTTAGATAAAGAAAACATTTTTGACTTAATCACAAACCGTACTTAAACTAAGTAAACTTTTTCAAATTTATATATCTTTAACATCATCCAAAAATTATAAAATTAATTTATATTTTCAGTTCAGAAAAAAATTTATTATGGTTTTTCTCAGCGCTTTCAATATTCTCCACTTTGGTCGACCTCGACTTGGTCGCTGCTGTTTGTGGGGAGTAAATTCGGAATAGATCCCATGAGAGACAACAAACTTGATTCAAGAATGAACATTTAAGATATATCTGAAGAAGAAGAAAGAATAAATTCCCGATTCGAACTGTTTTTAAAGTAAATTCCATATCGAAATTCCAAGTAATATCCAAATTCCAAGTACTACTCCCATTCCACATGCCACATGGATTTGATATGTTGCCACTGATTGGCAAATTGTGCGGCATATTTAGTATTTAGGATGTGTTTCTTCTTCTTATTATTGCGGTTATTATGCGTGTGTGTGTGTGTGTTTTTTGTGGGTAATTGTTCCCCCAGGCAAAGTTCAGTCGAACAATTCGAATTCGATTTTCAGTTCATTACTTTTCATAATTCCTGTGGCACAGGTCCGTTTTTTATGCCAACTGTTCAAAAATGCGGGCAGGGTGGGGCAGGGTCTTAGGGGTTGGGGGCTGTGGGCTGTGGGCGTTGCTTTCGGGTGGTTTCTCTTGTATTTTTGTGTGCTTTGGCGAAATCTAATTGGACCCGTGTCGTTTTATGTTTGACATTTTGCCCTCTAAATGTATAAAATAAAAACCAGAAATAAAAAAAAAATGAGTAAAAAAAAAAAACGGAAAACGAAGAAAACAAAATTCTATTTAAATTGTTGAAATCCGCTTAGGTCCTTCGGCTGCGCCAAGGACAAACCTTGACTGTTTCTGGCCTTTATTTTGTTGGCCACGTTTCGTGTCGAATTTCGAACAGCTCGCAAATCGAATTGTTTAGTTAGTTTAAGCTCAAAAGCTACTTAAGTTAAGTCAACGATGTCCTCGCATATCCAGCAGCAAATATGCTAAAAATAAGGACGGTTCGTCCTTGGATTCGATCTTAAGCGGGAACTGAGCTCAAAGTGGTGCAACTTAAGAAAAAAGACAAAAATTTTCCAATTTCTCAGCTGTATCCGAATTTTAAATGCTGGAATATATAGAAAATTATATTTAGTATCTTTTTGAAGCATTTTCTCACTTTTCTCGAATTTGAAAAATATTATTCCTTTTCCCATATATATATATTTAGTTTTTGAAGCATTTCCTTGCTGAGAAAATTCGAATTCCCCAGCGAGCGCTGTTTGCCGATATTAAATGGGTTTTATTTTGCGTCCAAAATCGATAATATGCAAATATTTCAGGGGAGAGCTAAGAACTCACACACACAACCACACACACACACTCGCACACACACACACATGTACGAATTGTATCAGCGCATAAAACAAACACAAACGCCTCAAGTCCTCAATACTACTCCCCCTCCATCCATCCATCCCCCTCGCACACACACACACACACACATCTAAACTAAATAACTAAATACGCATTAGCATCCTGTCGGATTTTCCTTTATTATTGCTGCCGCGGCGACGCGTGCTAAGAAGAAGAAGAAGAAGCCGCAGCATTGGTCGCTAGTTGCACGCGCAAACAGAACTAAAGCGTTCCGCACAGTGGCCCAAGTGTGAGTGAAAAATGTTAGCTGCAAATTGCCAAATAAATATATCAAATTTTGTGTAAGTTTTTTAGCTGCATACAAAGCTTAAACTTACTCTTAATTACCAATGCAATTTCTCTTAATAACTCAGCTTAATTTCCATGCTAAAAGCTTTTGGGACATTTCTCTAGAAATGCCCATTAGGCAATTGTGCTCCACCGCTCTCAGGGGAAATTTGATGTCGCTCACCAAAGCAGATCAGCAGAGTGGTGAGAGACGAAAATAAATTCCCTCTTAAGTCTCCAGGTGCTGCTAAGCTCAGTAGATGCGCATGTGGGCGCATGCAAATTAAGAAGAAGATACAGAAGTGCATTAATTATTACAGTTAGTTGAATATGTACATCTTACCTTTTTAACTGTATTTGTGTATTTTTATGAACATCATTTGTACATGCATGCGCATACATACACATTATTAATATATTAATTACATAATAATAATAATAGTTAAACATTAACATTAAAGTTCTTTATCTATATTATTTTTAATAATGATTCTTATAATAACAATAACAATAATAATATTTATTTAAATGATATTAAATATTTTTCAACTGACATTGTCCCACTGTGCGCCGAAGCGCTAACTTTTAGTGATGGGAGATGGGCGAAAATAGCAACAACAACAACAACGGCAAATGTTCAGCGAATGTATGCAGAGTGTGACCGAAAGCATTATTAATAGAGAATGTCGGCAACTACCAAACACACACACACCCACACAGAAACATACACGCAAAGGATATAAAAGCAATAAGAACATTCATCTTCATAATTATAGGCAAGCAGAGTGGGACAGAGAGAGAGAGAGTAGGGGAAGGAGATCGAGCTTAGGAATTCAAATGCAAAGAGAAAGTTTTGCATACGTCTGTCGTTGAGTGTTTGTTTGCCTTTGTGTGCATGCGTGTGTGTTGTGTGTGGGTGGGTGTGTTTGCCTGTCGCTGCTTCCTACTACGCCTCCACCCACACCCTCTTACTGAGGGATTTTATGGAAATGACAGTTAAGCTTAGGCCAAACTGGACGCTGGTCACCCTAATGAATGCTGTCCAAGTATCTATGTGTGTGTGTGTGCGTGTTGCTTACCGGCGTCGAAATGCAATCAAATGGAAATTGTTAAAGAAAGCAAAAATGCGAAACGAGCGAGAAGAACGAGTAAAGGGAAATAACGGGACTTGCCAGGCATAGAAAAATACGCTCGGCTGCCTTTGAGCTGAGGGTTGCAAGGGAAATTAGGAAGAAATGAGGAGGGGTATTTTTCGGAGGAGGGTGAGGGGTGCACTGTGTATTGGTCTTTTGCACTAATTACGCAGAAAAACATGTCCGGCAAGCTTCGCATTTATTTTTCGGTCATTTTTTTTCTTTGCCTGCTTTTTGACAGGTTTCGTTGTTGTTTTTCTTCTTCCTCTTGCGTTGCAATTTAAATGTGACTTTGTTTAGGAGGGTTTTTTTTTTGGTTGATGGTGGGGAGGGGGGGGGGGGTGGATAGCTACAGTCTTCAAAGGGAAACGTGTCTGCGATTAGATGGGCTTAATTCTAAGCCAAAGCACGTTCACTGGTCAGCTGGAAATGAGAAATAATTATTTGAGGGTTGCTTTTGTCGATCATTAGCGTGATTTGTTCTTATATATTGCAAACTGATTGGGGTAAACAATTCACATTTAATATGTGATTTATTTCTGATGGAAACTCAACGAAACTTTGAAATGTAACCGAAATGCTAAACAACCCAACTCACTGCACAACAGTTGGCAGTGCTGAACGCTTGTGAGCAGTTGCGCAACAGTTGCAACAATCGAACGCAGCGTGTTAACAACTATCGCCAAATATCTAGCTAAGACGCAGCACCTATCGATATGCCGCACATGGCTTGCAATATTTTGCGGACTGTTTAAAAGTCCATGAAAAATATATCTTTATATATATTATTAAAAACTGGTTATTAACGAAGCATGATACTTTTTTTTTTGAGTAAGTTAACATTGTTACTTTTATAGTAACAAATAAAGTAATGACAAAATAATTTTTTTAAAATTAAATATATATGCACATATATATTACAAGACATAAACATTTATATATAAATATGGTAACACCTGAAATATAAAGCTGCTCACAATAATAATTAATAATAATTAAATAAAATTGATAGTTAAAAGTAAAAAATGCTAACCAAGCACAAGTGTTGCAAAATCTGCAAAGTGTACTCAATTTTTGGGAAATTTGCGAGAATTGTTTGGTCCCCTTTTGAGTTCCTGGAATATTTTTGCAGTTTCTATTGAGCGGTCACACTGCGCGCAGAGTCAGTGTTGCAACGCAGCGAGCGTGTATCGCCCGACCGCCACAAATTGTCGACCGTTCGCGAGCCTGCCGTAAAAATTTCAAGGTGAAAAGTTTGTAATTCGAAAATAGCAACAACACAAAAATAAAAGAAACGAAATGCTACAGCATTATTAACTAAATAGTAAGCAATCGTCGTGTTACAGGCCAACAACAAAAAAAACAACCAAAATCTAATTCGTTGCACACACAACAAACACCAACACAGCCGAGCACAGCGCCGTATAAGAAAAATGTGTAAAGTGAGTCGCATGTGTGTTAGTGTGTGTGTGTGCGTGTCTCTATATACGTGTGGCTGTGTGTGTGTGTGCGTGCAAATTGAATAAGAAACGGTACCAAATAATGCAACAACAACAACAACAATCATAAAATTCGCTATATGTGTGTGTCTATGTGAAGCCCTCAACTGAAATCTATCGAAACTATTAAAGCACTAATTTGTTGCTGGACGCCGATGATTCTATATGTGCATGTGTGTGTTTGAGTGTGCCTCGCTCTCTCTGTGTGTGTGTGTGTGGTGAAAAAATGTAATTTTTTTTCTGTTGGCGACGTCGGCGCTAAATTGTTTAATGCCCCTTGTTGTTGTTGAATGTTTAAAGTGGCTTTGTCTTTTTCGCTCGTTTTTTTTTTGGCTTTTGCAAAAAAAAAAGTTTTTTTTACGTTTTTTGCAAATCTGCTTTGCACGAGCTTCGTTTACTTAATGCTCTCCGTCTCTCTCTCTCTCTCGCTCACACACACACAAGCGCTGCGACTGCTACGTATGTGTGGCTGTGTGTTGTGTGTGTTGAGCGCTCGCTTGATTTACGCTCTCTCGCACACTGGTCTTGCTGCTCTCTCCCTCTCTCACTCACGTCAAATTTGTTTCCTTTTGTCTGAGTTTTTTTTTGTGTAGTTGCAAAACGAAAATTGAACATATTTCTTCGTTCAGTTTTCTTTATAATTTCATTGAATTTAAATGCATGAAAAACTGGAAGCTGCTGACACTTTGTAAGTTAGTTTGTTTTGACAATTAAATAAAGGTTTTTTGTTTTTACAAAATGCAATCGTAGTCGACGTCGGTATCGCAGTCGCTGCTGCACAGTGCAACAAATCGATAGAATAGCAAGACAACAAAAATAAAATATAATAAACAAAAAAAATTGTGTTCAAAATGTGACCAAAGAATTTAATAATTAAGTGCAATGTGGCCAAGTTTCTGTGTGTGCGTGTGTGTGTGTTTTAGTGTGCGTGTGTCGCTGCCCTGCGTCGACGTTGACGTCGCCCATCCTTGCAGCTGTTGTTGTTACAATTTTCGTTCACTTTCGCTGCGTTTTCGCTGGTTGTTGTTGTTCTTCTTCTTGTTCTTGTTGCTGTTGGCAATATTTGCACTTTGTACCTTTTTTCGCTTTGTTGCTGCTGTCTTGCTCGCACGCACACATATGTGTGAGTATAGATTTTTTCTGATTGGATTTACAGCGGCTTTTGCTTTGCTGTTGTTATTGTTCAACAAGAAGAAGAAAAACAGCTGGCAAAGCAATTAAGTCATTTTGTTTATAACTAAAAAATCAGCTGTTTGGCGCATTGTTTACACTCCAGTTCATTGCAATTGCAATTGTTTTCCCCCTTTTTATTAGTTTAGTCAGCTTTCTTTTACATTGAAAATGAAATCAAAGTCGAGACGGATTTTGATTCCGATTTCCCAATAAGGTAAATTGAGACGATGACTAAATATTGTCCAATTGGATATATCTATTGCGTTATATTATTCCCCCACACTCATACCTCCTCCCGCTTATCGACAGTGAGTGCATATTGGAATGTAATATTTTTCCGAGCGGATGTTGAAAACCGAATCGAGTTTGCATAGTACTTTTTGGGGAATTTTTTCAAATGCGTCCCCGCTAAACTGGGGAATGACAAATGAATGTAATCGGAGAAACGGAATATCAGTGATTTTTTATTTGATTCTTGGTACAGTTTTAAATATTCAAAAATCGTAAGTTCCTCAAAAATTGTATTATAGCTTATAGACATTGTCGAACTTGGAAAACATTCAATTTGTTTATAAGTTTGTAAGATTTTTTTAATGCATTCTTAAATTTCGATTTATTTATACATGTTTTTCAACTTGAGAAAACTTTTAATTTCTAATATCAAATACTTGAATTTATTTTTGTATAATTTAATTAGCTCTTTATTTATTAACTATCCTAGCGCGACAAGTTTAAACCTTATAAATGATTGATTGATTAAAAAACAAATTTCCTCTATAGAAATCAGTGTTTTTCAGGTTTTTTTATTGCTATAGTTTCTAGCTTTACAGTTTTTATTGCACTTTAACTTTTGAATTTATTCTTGGGAATCTTTCAAAATGCTGTAAATGGTAATCGGATGGAATATTCAGTTTTAAATATTTCATATCTTTATTCAATAATTTTCGAGTCAGCTGCAATAGTTTTCTAATAAAGACAATTCAACTCCAAAATTAATATTCGAATAATTTTAAAAATAATTAAATAAAATAATTTTTGTATTTGTTCAAAATCCAGAATATTGAGAATTTTCATAATAAAAAATGTTTATTAAAATATGTTTATATGATTTCTAGACGATTGAAAACTTCCAGGCTTATTTAGTTTGCAATCACTGCTCTGGAAATTAACCTTGAGAACAGAGAACAGATGAAGGCAGCAGGCAATTTGTATTGTTGCCACTGTGGCACATGCCACAGAGTTGCAAGCTACGCTTTAATATCTTCTCTCGAGTGTCATATTTCAATCGAGTCTGCGATTTTTTTGCACTACTTTGCTGGTTTATCTTTTGTAGAGGCAGACTTCAGATTTTTCTTCAGAAATACGATCTGTTTATTTATCAGCTGTGTTGCTTTGCCCAACTTTATTTATTTATTTTTTTTTTTTTGATTTATAAAAGTTTGCAATCGATTTGAACAAATGTCTGCAACTCTAAAGCAATTTTTTATTATTTCTTTTTCGTTGTTATTTATTTTACAGTTGCAGTTGCTGCGTATCTTTTGGATATGCAATATCTTTTGTCTTCCTTTTTAGGCCTCTGCTTTGCTCTTGCTTTTCTCACTGCTTCTCTACTTCTTCTTATTCTCTTCTTCTTTGTTTGCTGCTGCACTACTTCCTCCTACGCGCCGTCTCGTGACTCATTTCTTGCACACGCTCTCTCTCTCTATCTCGCTCTCACTCACTCTCCCACTCGTTGTCTCTCCTATATATTTATTTCATTTAATTAAATTGCATTTAATTTTCGTTTTTAACGTGTTTTTTGTTTCTTTGATTTGCATTTCACTTTGACCTTTTCCCTTTTGCTCTTTATCTTCGTTGCGGCCGCAGTCGCAGTCGCCGTTGCTGCTTCGGCTGCTGCCTGCTGCTGCTGCTATCATCAATATTGATTACCGGCAGCTGTCTTCTTCGTCTTCTTCAGTGCCAATAGCCAGCAGCAAAAGAGAGAGGGAGCGAGCGAGTGATAGAGAGAGAGAGAGAGAGAGCGCGCAAGATAGAGAGAGCGACAGTTGCCGACAATTGCACGCTCTCAATTTCTTGTACTCTTTTCCACTCTTCTGCTCCCGCTCTCTTTGTGCATGGTGTGCACGCTCTCTTTTTGGCAATTTGCACTGTTTGTTTGGCATGCAGCCCTTGTCCCCCCTTACCCTCCCTAACCCCCCACCCACCCACTTGTAGGCGCCCACGTTGCTCGCCTGCTTAATGTGCATGCGTGTGTGTCTCTTCTATATATATGTGTGTTTGTGTGTCTGTGTGTGTGTGTGTGTTTGTGTGTGTGTGTCTGTAGGCAGCAGGCCAACAGGCTGGCCCCCTCCCTTCCTCTCCCTCCAGCTCTGCTGCTGCTGCTAAAAATTGTTGCAATTTGTTTAACGCGCATTCGCCTCTCTCTCTTTCTCGCTCTATCTCTCTCTTTCAGTCCATCCATATGTAATTTTTTTCTGCGCTCGCTCTCTCTCCATCTCCCTGTCCACTCTCTTTGCCTTTTTTTTCTTGCTTGGTTCTATCTGCTTCTGTTGTTGTCGCTGTTGTTGTTGTTGTTGTAGTTGTTCGTTCTTCATTATATTTTTGCTTCATCGATTTTATACTTTGTCGTTGCAATTAGTTCTTCTTCTACTCCTTTTGCACCTCCTTCTTTTGCTGCTGCATCTCCTCCTTCTTCTTCTGTTGAGGCAGGCATCTTTGCTCCATGGCAAATTGAAAACTGTAAATTGTGCATTATAAATTGTATCTTTTCTTTGCACCTTTTGCATTCATCTACCGTCGCGATTCTCGTTAATATTTAACGCTTATCTGTGAGATAAAAGCCACTAATATAAATCTGAATGATTAGATGTTTATCTATCCCCAATCACAATGGGGAATAAAACAATCAAAGTTCAACAATCAGAGTTTGACTAAGGAATTCCCCAAATAATTCCAGACAAACATTCCACGTGTTCCAATAATTAAAAGTTGGAAAAAAAAATCAAATCTCAAAGTTTTCGATTGCTCAATGGCAATATTTTACAGCCATAAACTACAATTTATCTGGTTAAAAGTTGTTTCAAAATTTGCCAAATACCATTTTACATCATAACTAAAAATTGCCTATGGGGAATATTGATATTATAACTATCGATTGTAAGCTTCATATAGTATTTTGATCTTTTAAATGAAATCATAATTTTATTCATATATTCAAGCACACAGCTCAAATCGCATTCCAAAATTTGCTTAGTAAAAAACGTGTTTTTTTATTTTTGATTCCTTAAACGGAATCCAGCAACAAATCTTCAATTTGCGATCAGTGTTAGCTTCAAAATTAAGTCAGCTGTGGACCCACAAGCAAGGCCAAGAGACTCTCTCTCTCTCTCTCTCTCTAGCACCTGCTGAGAACCCTGACCAGTGTTGACCTATAACTGATTTGACATACAAATATCTCTCCACATTCAAATATTTTGTTTTGTTTTTTATTTTGAGTATACAAAGTTTTTTTATTGTTGTTTGTTTGTCTTTTTTTTTTTTCTTGTTGCGTGCCCCAAGGTCTTTACTTTGCCTACGGGGCGGGGGCACACGCAAGAGTTCAAAACATCAAATACACGCGCGCGCACACACACACTCATACACACACTAACACACTCACGAAAGTTCACGCAATTTATGAATGATCGCCAAAGCTTTACGGCTATTAACAAATACAAACAGATAAAGCGACAAATCGACAAGCACAAACATGTCCGTTCATTTACGCAGTTTTTTTTGGGGCAGTGGCACAAAGGGTATACTAAGCCGACAGCTCTTATTTTGAAACTGGAAAAAAATTTTGAGGAATGCTAGAAAGCAAAACTTTTCTTTGATAAATAAATATTATAAATATTTTATATGATAAATCGAAAAAAGTTCAAACTCAAATGAAAATTTTCTAGGGTATCAATGCGCTGCATACAAAGCTTGAAAAATGTTTACTGCCTTTTTTTTGGTTGATTTTGGCATCGTCAATTGCGCGTTTATTTCCGTAAATGAAATCAATTAAATAATGCAAAACAAAAGCAAAAAATTGAAAAATAATAAAAAATGCCAAAAAAAGAGAGACCAAAGCAAATATTTAAAATATTAAAAACTGGAAAAAAGAGAGCAAAAAAAGACAGCAAACAATAATGCAGGCAAATGAGTGGGAAAAAAGGAAGCCTTCTAATGCGGCACTTAACTAATTCAACAAACTACGACGTTTAACGGAAATGAAGAAATCAATAAAAAAAAACACACAAAAGCAAAGAAAACTCAAAATCATCATCATCTCTGATTGATGATGATGATGATGACAATGATCATCATCAGCAACAGCAAAATACTTAAGCAGCAGCAACAGTGGAACTACGCAGTTATTAAATATCTACTACTAGCTGACATACAAATACATGCGCAGAACAGATACAGTTATAGCTAGGGCTTGACTGCCCAAAGATATAGCGGGAGAGTATACAGCATACAGTGCTGGGCAAAAACAAATAGTTTGAAAAATATTGTCTGTTATGGGCTTGGAAAAACTTTTAATGCTTATGAGAAACGACAACAGAATACAAGAAAATCGAAATTAACTGTAAAAATTACTTACAAATCGATTATCCAAGAGAATAACTTTAAGAGTCATAGTGCTGTGTTCGTTGCTTTCTTCTGGCTTCTGCCCTTCTGTAATGTAACCTTGGGGTTATAGAAAATAGAACATGATTTTCCAATCGGGTTGTCAAACCATATAGCATTTATGCTCCATTTCCGAGGTTGATTTTCGTAAGAGAATACCGTTATTTCTACAAATGCTATAGGCACCTTTTTATACGTCGGATCAGAATCAATAATCGAGTCGATCTAGCCATGTCCTTCTGTCTATTCATCTGTCTATGTAGCAGCTCCTCCCCAGTAAAAGGGATAGTAGAATGTTTTTCTATTATGTTTTAGTTCCGATCTGCCCGCCTTCGGTTTCGCTATTTGGGTCTATATACAATTTTGAAATGATGTTCTGATTCCACTTTGGATACTTCAGTTCACTTAGTACTTATATTTGAATACTATAAGTTCAAACGATAAACTTGTGTTTTCGATGCCGATTTCCATTCCTTTTTGCTGTTTTTGCTTCCCCAGCTATACAAATATAGTATAAGCAATGATAAATCCGGGAGCAGAGTAAAAAATGTTTAGTCTCACTAAATTTTGGATCCATTTGCAGAAGAAACTTTTCCGTTGGTTCTTTTTTAGTCAGTTGTATTTATTTTACTATTAGCACTTTGCTGGCAGTTTTTGCGGATTGTTTGTGGATGGATGTTGGCAATATTGGTTGTTGTTGATCACTTCATGATATATATACATCTATATCTCAAGTTGTGATATTTGATTTAATACTAATTTTTCATATTTTTTCCTTCTCTTTTCTGTCGCTTTTGCAGGAATTACATTTGTCGAGTTTACTGCCTTGCTGCCAGTAAACGGAGTCCGCAAACAAATTGTTTAATTAATTAATTGCGCGATAAACAAAAAATAAAAAAAATAATTCCGTGTGTGAGAAAGTGCAAGCAACAACAAAAACAAGTTTTTAATTTCATTAAGTTAAATTAAAATTCTTAGTTAAAAGTAGATAAAAAATTAAAGAGAAAATTAATATAAATTATAACAAAAATAATTTAGAATTTAATCAAATTAAATAATTGTGCTCGATTTAAGTGAATCATAATAAAAATAATATTACAGCTGTGCTGTCTGTGCGTGTGTGTATTAGTGCAAATGTGTGTGTGTGTGTGTGAATTGAACGCCCGCTAAGCAAAGTCAAGCGCTAGATGGCGCTGTCTGGGGCGCCTTTTTTAAATATTATTATTGTTGTTTAAAAATAAATAATAAATAAAAAATAATAAATGCAAAATAAATTGAAATTTATTCCGCGCCATCTAACAAAATCCACAATAAATAATAATTTTATTTATTTTTCGCGTCTCGCGCGTTATCTCGCTCGTCATCGTCGTCGTCAGTCAGTCCGTCAATCAGTCAGTCAGTCAATCAGTCAATCGATTGCTACTGCTACGCAACGGTCGCTATTATGTATCGCCGTCGTCGTTTGGCAGCCGCAAATTTCATCTTTGAAGTGGGCAAATCGTCGTTGGCAACAACAACGCCAGCAGCAGCAACAATTGCCGTCAAACAGCAGCAGCAGCAGCAACATTGCAGCAGCGACAGCAACTAGTTGCCACAGACAACAATCAATTTGACAACACACTCAAAATAAACACTTGAAAAAAGAGAAAAACATTTAAAAAGTAAATAAAATAATTAATTTTTTCCTGCATTAAAATAATCCAGAAAATTGTCAGCAAAACTGGATTATTTGCTAAAGACTTTGCGCACGCTGAAATCCAATTCGATTATGGCCGAGAATCAAAGCGCTGCCAACGAAGATTCCGGTCAGCAACAACAGCAACATCATCAACAACAACAACAACAACAACAGCAGCAGCAGCAACAACATCACGCCAGCAACAACACAGCAGCAGCATTGGCAGCAACAACAATTGCTAATAGCAGCAGCAGTCAGGCAAGTGGCAGCAATTCAGCTGCCTCCTCACCCGAAAACTCACAAGAAAACACAACAACAGCGGCAACAGTTGCAACAGTATCAGCTGCAACATCCACAGCACGCCGGCAATCGGCAGGCATACAGCAGCAACAGCAACGAGTTAACAGCAACAAAATGTTCGATCGTCCATTGAACACAAAGTTTAAGCCAAGTGATGCGCCACCGCGTCGCAATTCCATGCAGAATCCACCACGTGGTGGCGTCAGTGTGGTGAGTACGACAAGCATTAAGAAACCACCGCTGGCCAAATACAATTCACTCGGCGGCAGCAATGTGCAACAGCAACAGTTGCAGCATCATCATCATCATGCCTCGCATTTGCATCATCATCAGGCGCATGCGCAACAGAACAACAGCAGCAGCAATACTAACAGCAACAATAGCCACACCAACAACAGCAACAACAGTCACGGCAGCAGCAACAACAGTCACGGCAGCAGCAACATTCAGCGCACCACCAGCGAAAGTTTGCGTTTGAATGCGTTGAGTCGTGGTGCTGCTGCCGCAGCAGCAACACTTGCTGATTTGTCGCGTGCGAGCAGCAACAGCAGCAGCATTGCTGCTGCAACAACAACAACATCGAGCGCTTCGCTGGCGCCCAAATCAACCAGCAGTAGCAGCAGCAGCAGCAATAATCAATCGGCCACAGCAACAGGAGCAACAACAACGGCAACAGCAACAGCAACTGGGAGCAGCAACAACAGTAGCAGCAGCAACAGTACCAACAACAGCAAGGCCAGTTCGCCCAACAACAATGGTGGTGGCGCATCAGCAGCAACTGTTGCACCACGCAACAGCCAGCAACAATGGCAACAACAGCTGCAACAGCAACAACAGCAGCAACAGCCACACCATCATCATCATCACCACCATCATCATCATCATCATCACCAGCAGCAACAGCAGCCACACATCAGCCACAGCCAGGGGCATCAGCCGACAACAGCAACAGTTGGTGGGAACACTGCTTCAGTTGCTGCCACCACCGGCGGCAACAATCAACGCAAACCAAAGACGACATCCTCATTTCAAATCACGTCCGTTACGGTTGGACATGCCAAATTGAATGCAGCCGGTGGCGATACGGGCGATGAGTCCGCCGATGATCTAGATGAATCTCATACGGATGATAATAGTCGCATCACCGATCTCGAGAACGAGACACCCTCCATGTCCGAGGACACATTCTCCAAGGAGGAGGTATTCTTTGCCAACAATGCGTTAAGTACAACGGCGCCCGTCATCCCAACCAGTTCACAATACGGTCTCGTTGTCGTCGATCCCTCAGCGCCCTCCCTCGGCGGGCAGACCATACAGAATGTGCAGGTGAATGTGTCGGATAATATAATAAATGTGGTTAGTGCTGGTGGTGGTGGTGTTGTCACACCCGGTGGCACCAAGAAGAAGCACGAGGACATGAAGGAGACGCAGCATCGCAGTGAACGTTTCAAGGTCGTCAAAATTGAGTCAACAGAGCCGTTTAAACGTGGTCGTTGGATCTGCATGGATTATCTGGATCACTCCAGTGTGGGTGGAGCTGGTGGTGGTGCTGGCGGGGGTGGTGCTGGTGGTGCTGGCTGTGCCGGCAATAACAATGAAAAGACTGGCAATTCGGAGGCATCGCCAAGCGGCGGCACCGCCGACGGGTTCGAGGGGGCAGCAGGCATGGGGGCAGGAGGAGTTGGTGTGGGTGGTGCACCGAAGACAACGCAGAGCATGATACTGCCGCCGACAATGTTGCATCATGAGCCGCCTGCCGCCGTTGCTGCCTCGGATGCCAATTGGAATTTTGCCGAGCAGCAGCAGCAACATGCTGCACAGCTGCAACAGTCGCTGCTGCAACAGCAACAGCAATCGCTGCAGCAGCAACAGCAACAATTGCATCCAGTTGTGTCAGCACTTGCCACGCCCAGTGGCGTTATGACAGCACCTGCCACAGTTGTACATGGCATGCAACAATATGTGAACGAGGCACAGCAGCAACAGCAACAACAACAACAACAGCAGCAGCAACAACAGCAACAGCAGCTCTTTGATAGTGTTAATGCCAATGCTGGTGGTGCCACCCCTAATGCCACAAATGAGGGTACGCCCCATGGTCAGACCTTACCCATGGATTATGCAACGGCTGCCGCACAACAGTTGCAACAATCGCTGCAACAGCTGAAGCAACAGGAGCAGGCTGCAGCAGTTGCTGGAATGGATGTTGCTGGCTACAACAGCAGCAGCAACAACAACAACAGCAGCAGCACGACTGCAGCAGCAGTTGCCGGCGAGCTGACTGTCATGAGCAGCAGCTACATCGAACAGCAACAACAGCAGCAGCAGCAACCATTGTCGCCGGCCACACAAACGCCGCCAACGTTTGCAGCTGTTGCTGCCGGGCAACAGCAGCCGCCGCCGGCGTCAACAAACTTCCAGCTGGAGCCATCGCAAATAGATGGCATCGTGGCAACAGCAGCAACAGCACCGACTTCAACAACTTCCACTAGCACGCCAGCAACAGTTGGTGGTGCGACTCAAGGGCAAACGTTGCCATTGCTGGCGCACATGAGCAGCTATGAGCCGCCATCAACAATTGTTGCTACGTCTGCAGCAACAACATCAACAGTAATGCAAAGTGCACCAGCAACCATTGCCGATATGCAGCAATTGGTTGTTGCCGGCGTGCTCGATGAGCTGCAATCGCAAGCAGCAGCAGCAGCAGCTGCAACATCAGCAACTGCAACGTCAACAAATAACGCGAGTGTTAGTGCCAACAATAACAACAACAACAATAACAACAGTAACAACAACAACAATGTGAATGTGAATGTGAATTTAACGAATGCAATTGCAACTGCAACAGCAGCGGATGCAACGACAACATCGCTTAGCTTAAGCGATGAACAACAGCAACAACAATCGACAGCAGCAGCAACAGCAGCTGGAGCAACAACAACAGCAACTGCTGCTGCAGCAGGTGCAACTAATTCTGCTACGGCAACAACAACACCTGCAGCATCAGCAGCAGCAGCAGCAACAACATCGACAACCACACAGCAACAGATACAACAGCTACAGCAGCAACCAAATGCAGAATCCGAGACTGAAAGGTAAGTCCAAGAATATTACTTATATATATTATTTTCTTTAAATATGGAAATCGGTTTATATATTGAGCATGTTTATCTATGATTTCCTATGCCTATCCCATCTCTCGATGTCGAACTCCTTTCGGGTGAATAACTTCGCTAAAAATCAATAATTCCTTGACAAAGTTTTGCATTCAATCAAGATTGAGTCAATCAGAAAGAAATGCAGCAATTCTTCCTCTCCAAGGTGTGAAATCATTTGTTTTATAAATAAACTGCCTGATAAATCGATGCGTAGCTCAACTTTTTAGTGACTCACGTAATATGTTACAAATGATTACTCATTGATCACATACATAATGTGCGCATATCGCAGCTAATCACTCAGATTTATCTATGAATATTATGATTGTTAATGATTACTTTTCAACAGTTTAATAAAAAAGTAATAACTAATTGCAACGGGAATAATGGTGGAAAGCTAGAGTTGAGAGAGCTCGACTAAGAGATACTCTGCTTTTAAATACTTTTTTGGATTAACAAAATCTATGATTCTTATCTTAATGATCTATAATATATCTGAGTATATATATTTACTTTGCGGCTGTCTCACTTATCGATTTATATCGATATTTACGAAATTTTGGCTATCGAGGAATGTAAAATAAACTTGAGCGGCTTATGTGTACAGCTCTTCTAGACTCTGAGATTGAATTGTTTATACAGACGACTTTTGATCTAGATCAAGAATATATATTATAGTTTATGGGGCCTGAGATGCTTCCTTCTGTTTCTTACATACTTTTGCTGAACTTCATTATGTCAGTTTCTCATTTTATACCAATAAATTATTCTGCTGCTCAGCTCGTAGGTTAAATTATTAGTTAGGCAATGAGTGAGGAATAATTTGTGATAAATGGATCTCTCTCTTCCTCTCTCTCTCTCTCTCTCTCTCTCTCTCATAACCAACCCGTGAAGAATATTAAAAAACGATTAAATTGATTTATTAATTGCAATTAACATTTTTCGTTTTACCCCGTTCATGATGCTGCATCAACAGCAATAAAATCGACAAAATCTGAACTTGTTCAGTAAACACTTTCCAATATTCATTCACAAATCCATTCATTCATTCATTCATTCGTTCACTCGTTTATTCACTTCTTTGTGCCTTATCGCTGCGACTATTTGAGTTGGTCAAACATTTGTTCGCTCTATTGGCGCACTTTGTTTCCCTTTGTTCTTCTAGTTGTCGCTAGTTAATAATAGCTTTGGCCCCGAACTATTTTTAGAGTTGCCCCGCCCGATAAGAAGTAGAAGAAGAAGAAGCAGCAGCAGAAGACAAAGCTTCGATTTCTGAGAATTATCTAATTTTTAGCTATTTTTGGTGGCATTGTTTGCCAAAGTTTGTCAGCGCTGATTGTTGTTGGCTAGCAAACCATGGAGCTGGAGCTCCTTCTCTGCCTGCCTATCTCCTCTGTTGCTAACTGGTTTATACATTTAAGGGTGGCGGTGGGGGTTTGGTCTTTAGGGGGGGGGGGGAGGGGTCTCTTGGTAAAGTGCAAACACGCGCCACATTTTTAGTGTCGCCAATTTCTTTATTTTGCCCCATAAACCAATTTGTGCCAAATTTCTTGCGGCGCTTTGTTTGTTGTTGCCTCGCTCTTCTCTTTCTGCTCGCTGCTCTTCACGTTCGTTCATTCGTTGATTCGTTCGTTCGTTCGTTGACTTGCAACGTGCCTCGCGGGGGCAACAATAACAAGTTCATCAAGCTCATTATAATAATTTATTTAATAAAAATTCATCAATGAAATTAGCTGAGAAATTTGTCGTCATGTGTGTGGGTGGGCTAGCTGGCATGGACAATTGGAAAGGGGTGCAAGACGGAGAAGGGGAATGGGGCTATGAGGTATGTTCTCCCCAGTGCCAGTGCCAGTGCCACAAATACAAAACACACGGGGCATGACACTAAAGGTCGCTTCAATTAAGCGCACTTTAAAGTCAAGCAAATAAAATTTGATTCAATTGCGACGAGAGTAATTTCACTATTTTCAATTCATACGAATGTGAATGTGAACCGGTTCAAGAGTGCTCCACAAGTGCTTGAGCCGGTTCAAAATTGATTTAACATGCGCTAAACTAGTTCAAATGCGCTTCCAAAGTTCAGTCGAGAGAGAGAGACTAATATGTAAAAAGTGGAATGACAGCATTCTGAGGTCGTACGAGTTCATACATCTAATAAAAAATTCTTTTGAGCCAGCTCAAAATTTATTTGACAAGTGTAAACCTTTGGCGAAAAGACGAGAGAATCCAAGCTGTAAACTTTATGAATAATTAACTTCTATTAACCAGTTTATAATGAGTATATAATGAAATTCTTCGCTTGTAGACAAAGAGTGAAGAGAGAGATTTCAAGTCAGATTTAATGGCATTGAAACAAAATTACTTTCAGCCAGCTCAAAATTGTTTTAATATGTTTTTGTAGATGATTTGTAGTTGGATTTCAAGTCAATTACTGCAAAACTGAAATGCAATTAAATAAATGTAATCTAAATTAATTTGAGCCAACTCAAAACTTATTCATAACTTTTTATGTTCAGATGAAGAGCAAAGAAAGATAATTCAAGTCCAAAAATAAAATTCAATTCTTTGGCATGTCTGTAAAAATGTTCATTCATTTTAGCCCAAACTAAATTCCATTTCGTTACCTTTTATTCCCAAACATGTGAATAAGTTTATAAATATATTAAATTAAGTTTACTTTCACTGCAAAGAAGTTAGAAGAAGAAGAGTTAAAGTTTATCAAATTGTCTTTCCAAAACTGTTTTCGAATTGCGAATTAGTCAGCATGACTTGTCAAATTTCTTGGAACAAGTCTATCAAATAGAGGTACAAAACTCAGCAAACCTCGAAACGCAGCGCACAAAAAATTAGTCTAATATATATATATATATATATATATCTTTTTTTTTATGTACAAATATAAATATTTATGAGTGCTGATTCACGCTAAGCAAATTGAATGCGGAATGTTTATTGTCTGCAGGCAAAAATGTTTATTTTTTGCTTTTTTTCTAGGGTATTTAATATTCATCACGGTTGCAAAGTAATGTAAAATTGTTGTTGTTGTTTGTTTGGAGACACTGTTGTGTTGTCATCAGTTGCGGAAGGGGTGGGGACGGGGCACTCTTCGGTCAAACAGTTGTGCGATGACTAATTTGAGTGTTGGAATGTTTGAATGGTGATTTGATGACTCACTGTTGGTGTGGAAAGACTGATAAACTGATTGACCAACTGCAACATTGTGCCAATACCAAGTGCAATAAAACAGGCCAAGATTATGAGCAATACATATATATATATATATATATATATATACTAATAATATACATATATATATATATATAAGCATAAGTGTTTATAATATTATGAGCAATTATTAGTATATATATAAACATAATTGCTAGTAATCTGTATTACTATGTGTGACTTGACTATATGTATATATTGACTTGACTTTATATACATATATATATTGACTTGACTTTATGTATACATATTGACTTGACTTTATGTATGTATTGACTTGACTTTATGTATATATATTGACTTGACTTTATATATATATATTGACTTGACTTTACGTATGTATTGACTTGACTTTATGTATATATATTGACTTGACTTTATGTATATATATTGACTTGACTTTATGTATACATATTGACGACTTGACTTTATATATATATTGACTTGACTTTGTGTATATATATTGACTCGGAAAATATTCGCCATAATTTAGTAAATCGGCATACTTTCGGCGCCAGGTGTAGCTCATCTCTTTATTCAGAAAGTATATATATTTTTGTAATGCAGATTTGTCTCTCCCTAAAAATCGGGGGTTTTCCTTTCTTAATTTCAGTTTCGATTTTTCTTAAATGTACAAAAATATGTTTAATTGCGATAGCATTTTTTTATGAGTTGGTTTGAATTATTGCATTAGCTTTTTTTTATATTATTAATTAACATTTGTATTTAAGGAATTCAGCTATGCTGTTGACTTTTTTTCTGAGTGTATACGGCACAGATTACTTGTGTACAGATTGCAGATTTGCGTGTGACGTCGTCGAAGGCAGTCAAGTGGAGTCTCAGCCTGTCCGCCTCATCTTGCCTACTTCTGCCCGCCTCCTGCTCAATTTTCTTCTTCTTCTCCTGCCCCGGGAGTGTGGCACGTCAAAGCCAAACTGACAAATGCAGCTGGCAAATGTAAAGCGGCTGGCAAATTACTACGAATTATGTGGCTCGATATTAAAAATAACTACAGCCACATCAGAGCAAGAGCAAGAAGCTGATGCTCTGCCTCTGACTTTGCCTGCTGCGAATTTGAATGAGTAATGCAGCAACTGTCTGTCTGTCTGTCTGTCTGTCTGCCTGCCTGCCTGCCTGTTTGTCGTCTGTCCGGCTTAGCAACAGCTTCTGCCATGTAAATGCCTGTAATATACAACAGCAGCATTTAAAATGGAAGTGGAAAGTATTCAAAGGTCTGAAATGCACGACTTGAGAATATCCTGCGAATAAATTGTTGAAGGGAAAAATAAATAGAATCAATGGAAGCCTAATCTAAGCAGTTAAGTGTATATATATATATATATATGTTGTCTGTCTGTGTGGGTTAATCGATTTAAGAGACTATAAGAGCAGGAGACATACAATTTTCAATATACACAAGGTTATACTCCCTTTGATTGCCTGCTTAAAAAGTACAGGGTATAGAACTGAACTGGTCTGCACTTGACAACTTTGCTTTTATACATTTTACATTGTATGTTTTTCAGAAGAAGTTGCCGCCACAAACGAATTCAGTTGAGTTTTGTGTTATTGAAGTGCTGTTGTTGTCGACTGATTGATGCAATGTGGCAAGGGCCCAAGTTGTTGCAAGTGAAGAGCTTGCGGCATGGAGGGAAGGGAGTTAAGCATGTAATACCTACAAGTGGACTTTGACTGAATCAGTGACTGGTTTATTTTTATTATTATGGTCAGTCCCGCGAGCTGTGATCTTAACCTGCCTCTTGTATCTAATGAAAACGAAAGTCTTTCTCAATGGCACTTGACGTGGGCTTTGTTGCACAATGCAGCTGTTAAGTGTGAAAGAGAGAGGGGCAGGGGCAGACAGACAGACTTGGCATTTAGTTTATATAATAAGGCAGACCAAGACCAGTTAGCCAGTTTGAATTGGAGCTGCTTTTATCATTCAAATGGATAATTGAATAACGAAATGTGTCAAATGATCAACTTTTTCTCTTTTGTGGGCTGGATTTATCTATATATCTAATATCTAACTTCATTTCTGAATCAAACTGATTCGCGCAGAGAAAATCAGCTTCTTGAGAAATTAAATCAACTTGAGAAAAGCTCAAAATTTCTACTCTTAATAATATTTGAAACTTTTCGTTCATGATAATGCCTTCCCAGACTACTTACTGACCGATACTAGAGATGTCGGACTCTTAAAGTTGTGTTAACCATATTTGATTATTATTTCTTAAGAAACATAAATATTAATTATATATATATATATAAAGTCGAGTTCAGCCGAGACTTCTTTTAATTATTTCTTACTTCTTCTGCCTTAATTCAAATCTTTTCTTGAACTAATTGAAACGCTTGATGAGTGGAGTGCGTCTCTCAACCCTGACCACCCACCGAGCGCAACTCATACTCATATGTGAGCAAGCACATTTAATCATCATTCCACATATGTATATCTATATATATATATATATATATATATATCACTATCAATCCAAGCAGTGAGTTGCTCTGTTGTCATCATGGCCCTCAGCTGGCTGAGCTCATTGGGCAATTTTGTCATTCAAATTAGCAGCGAATGGCGACAAAGCGTATGAGAGACTAGAGATATTAAGGAAGAACTCTCCTCATAATTTGCAGATTAATGCTTATACAGTTGCGAACAAGACAATAGCACCACTCGCACAAGAAATGTTTTCCAATGTGTCTTTTATTTCATTTTTGTAAGGAAGTTTTGAATACTTTATTGGAAGTGGAAGAAGACTTTAAAGAAGTGAGAAAGAAGCAAAAGAAGTGAGAAAGAAGCAAAGGAAGTGAGAAAGAAGCAAAAGAAGTGAGAAAGAAGCAAAAGAAGTGAGCAAGAAGCAAAAGAAGTGAGAAAGAAGCAAAAGAAATGAGAAAGAAGCAAAAGAAGTGAGAAAGAAGCAAAAGAAGTGAGAAAGATGCAAAAGAAGTGAGAAAGAAGCGAAAGAAGTGAGAAAGAAGCAAAAGAAGTGAGAGAGAAGCAAAAGAAATGAGAAAGAAGCAAAAGAAGTGAGAAAGAAGTGAGAAAGAAGCAAAAGAAGTGAGAGAGAAGCAAAAGAAGTGAGAAAGAAGCAAAAGAAGTGAGAAAGATGCAAAAGAAGTGAGAAAGAAGCAAAAGAAGTGAGAAAGAAGCAAAAGAAGTGAGAAAGAAGCAAAATAAGTGAGAAAGAAGTGAGAAAGAAGCAAAAGATGTGAGCAAGAAGCAAAAGAAATGAGGAAGAAGCAAAATAAGTGAGAAAGAAGCAAAAGAAGTGAGGAAGAAGCAAAGGAAATGAGAAAGAAGCAAAAGAAAAAAGAAAGAAGTGAGAAAGAAACAAAAGAAGCAACTTTATTTACCTTTTTCATCTTATTTAAATCCAAATAAAATTAAGTTAATGAAATTAAATATTATGAAAAGCCAAGAAAATTAAGCACAATTTAAAATTATAAATAAATAAACGATTTCTATAATTATATTTTATTTATAACAATTTATATAAATGGAAAATAATTCCAGGAGCAGTATTAACTTTATTTGATAGGAGCAATACTTGACCATATATGAAAAATCAACAATTGAATTTGGTTTTGATTGGTTTGTTTTTCAATTTGTAAGTTCTGCTATTATTTTATTTCGCATCTGTATATGTATATATATATATATATATATATATAAGCCAAACAATTAACCGTTTAATTGCATTTGTCTCAGTTACTACGAGTCTTTTTCGCTTGTCAGACGCTGCGTATACGTAATGATTTTTTTGTATTTGTTTGAATGTCTAACACGCGTCTTTAATAACGGCTCAGCACTCGATCTCTCGATCTCTCGATCTCTCTCTCTCTCTCTCTCTCTGTCTCTTTGTCTTTCTTTTTTGCTTGTCTCCTCGCACATTTCATTTATGAGTTTTGTGTTTATTTGTTTATATATTTTTTTGCTTTGCGACCTTTTCCGCATTTTTAATTTATTTCGCAACAGAAAACGAAAAGCCGCAAACACATTGTAAATATATATCACACACACACACACACACGCACGCACACGCACGCTTGAGTTATTAAATATTGAAAGATTGTTGCAAAGAGTGATATATGCAGCATATATATATATATATATATATACCATACCATCGACAGATTTACTGCAATGGAACGCAACGATCCCGAGAAACAGTCAAAGTCAACGACCCAATCGAACAGTCAAGCGCCCAAAGCAACACGGAGCGCGAAAGAGAGAGAGAGCGAGATAAAACACAGAGAGACAGAGAGAGAGAGAGAGAGATAGAGAGAGGAGGCAGAGAACTTCACATGCGTCATGTGTGATAAGGCAGCGATTGCGGGACAGCAATGCTAATAATGCCGGGGCATGAAAATTGATTACCTCAGCCGCCAATGTGGAAAACCTTTATAAGGCGAGGCACAAAAAACCAAAAAAAAAACAAAAAAACATAAAAAAAATACTAAAGTCAAATGTGTCAAGTATTGGGTCTGAGGAAGGCTGGGGCATTTAGGCGTGTGGCATTGACCGACTTTGGGCGTAATTGGAAAGCAGTGGAAGAGGCAGAGCAAAAGGCGCCCTTCTGTTATTCTAGCTACGCCCGGAAGTGGAAAAACTATTACTCATAAGCAGCCCGGCTCTTTAAACGAATGCGTTGAGGCGCCACAACAAAAGTAATTAAAAAAAAGAGAAAAAACCAACTAAAAAATAGACAAATGAAGACAAAGCAAGTCAAATTTCGCAAAACGTTTTCATAACTATGTCAAAGTCATTTGTGGCTGTCAGCGGCGATTTCTCACCTTAAAGAGCTAAACAGCTAGCGATAATATTATGCTATATACTATATATACAATATAGATATATATATATCTATATGGAAAACCAGAAGCAGAACGAGAACAACGAGAACGAGAAACCGGCGAAATTTGACATTTATGACACCTGTCACTTTCGACAGAGCTCGTTCTCCTTCGATACGCTCGCATTACCAAAGTCAAAAACTATATATATATATATATATACCATATAAACAATAAAAAAAGATTGCTCGAGTCGAGAGTTCTGCCACTAGGAGATGATACGCTAAAGTCAAGTCTTTATCTGTACAAATCTTAGTTTTCTTGCGTGTTTCTTAGCCGATATTAATGATATTCAGATGATTAATATTGTGTCAAGATAAAAACGATATATCATGAAAATTGTGGATTTATTTATATATATTATTTAACCAAGAACTCTTCAATTCTAAACGTCTTCACTTGTGAATATTTCTTATCTAGTTGATACTAACTATTATTTATTTCTGATTTGACCTTTTCTGGTTCATTTTCCATTTGGATACGAGTAAGAAAACTTTAATTGGAAAACACAATTTTTACTTGCTTGCATTATTTTTACTTTTTCACGGATTTTCTTGAAATATCTATCTATATCTATAAATCGGCATTCAATTTGAAGGCTGCTTGTCATTATTAAGCAAGATCCTTGGAAGCTCATAATTTAAGCAATTATTGAGAACACGATGTGTTTATGTATATTATATATATATATATATATATATATATATACATATATATGTATATATCTATGGATTTATTATCTTCTGCAGCAAGGTCGTAAACATTTCATGTGCCAAAATGGGCCTTGACTTGGTTGGTTCTTCCTTCTGCTTCTGCTTCTGGTCTGGTCTGGTCTGCTGTGTTTTGGTTGCTTCTATTTTTGCCGGGTTTTGCTATTCTTTTCTGGTTTTTTGCGACTCATTTATTTTGATTTGCGTCTCTCTCTGGTTTTGACCTACTAAGCAGAAGCTATGCGTCAACTAATAATGCTGATTCCAATCCCCAAAAATCCACTTGTTGTTTTCCTAATGCACCCCAATAAAAATATAAAAAAGAAAAAGATATTCAAATACTAGAAATGTTGTCACTTCCGTTTTTTTGTTGTTGTTTTATCTCTTATCTTAGACACTTGTTTATCTAAATTATCTGGAACATAGTGCATTTATCTATTTGCCTGAACCAAATTGAACATGGCAAATGTTCCAAGAAAACAAAACCAATTGAAATCTGCACAAATGAAAAAGTGAATTTGAAATCGAAAAAATTCGCAGAAACAGCTGTGACAATAGAGAAAGGAAGGGGGGGGGGGCTTGGGGTTTGGGGCCGATAAATGCTGAGCAAATTAACGTCAGAGCAGCAAAGGAACCCACAAAAAAAAACATATGGCAATTGTAAATTATAAAGACGATTTCAAGAGGAGAAAAGAATTAAACGATTTAAAATGATTTGGCTAATAATTAAACTATTATTTCATATATATATATATATATATATATATAAGTGTTCAGAATTATGTTTTGGATATATTTCCAATAAATGACTTCAAATCTTTACTTTTTTCTATGTTTAGTTCATTAAACCTAAGAGTCAAAACTATTATCATGATAGCGTTATGCGTATTCAAAAAGTAAGCCAAACTTGCCAACTTGATCTATAAGTTGACTTATCCCGCTTATCTCGCCACATTTGGCAAAAGCTAACATTTGAATATAACTTCTCAAGATTTCTCAAGAAAATCATAAGTCTTGCCAGCTTTGAATATTTATTTTAGTTATAAATAAAAATGGAATCAGCTTTGTCAACTTCATGTTAAAGCCAACTTATTTTTGGCTTATGACACATAATATTAACATTAATATTAAAAAATCGCATAAGCACTGCCAACTTCTTAGAAAAGTTGAACTATCTTTGTATCTTTATCAGCCAAAATACTTCACTTGGAAAATAATTATAAGCCCAATGAAAATCAGCTAGAAGTTATGCTCATAAATATATATTTAATATATATAATAATATTATAATAATAATATATATATATATATATATATATCAAATAAAAAACTTAAAGAAAATACAGTTGTAGATGTTATCTTGAAAACAGACAGCACATAAGCTATGTCAACTTCATTAGAAGATTAACTTATCTTTCCAAAACCCATTCGAATATATAAATATCATAAGCACTTTTCTCAAAGGCAGCTTTACCCATAACTTTACTTATCGCTGGAAATGATATAAGCCACAATTTCAAAACATTTCTCGAACAAAATCAACTCGTAGATAGATGATATCATGAAAACAATTGGCGCATGAACCATCTCTGCACATGTGTTATGACTTTGGCACGTTCGCAACTTGCCACTTTATGGGCCAGATGAGCCCAGATGCTTGATAAGAATCAACAATCTATATATATATATATATGTATTCCACACAAAACTGTTGCCAATTTCACTTTCACTTGAGACTTGCTGCTCTTCAAATAAAAACATTCAAAAAATTTTCCACAATCAGCATTCATTTTTTTTTTGCTTCTAAAAAAATGAGCGCGTTGATAATGGGGAGCTGGGCATTATTATTATCACGTTATCAAAAAGAAAAAAAAGTATTCATAATTTTTTTGGTTTTTTTTTTGTTTCTCGAGGCTGACTTTAAACGTCACGAATTGTTACATCAGCGCGTTTTGGCCAGAACTAAATGATGCGTGTTGAGTGTGAAAGTGTTTTGTGGATTGCACAGTGGAGCAAAAATGAGAGACCCCATTGAAAAGATTAAGACTTTATCAAAAATACGATACGAAAAGCTGATTGTACAAAGTTCTTAAACAATCTTTATTTATTTATTTATATTTGTTGTATGGCAAAAAACGTGTCAAGATTCATTTCCTTGTTTCTTGTACGTATATGTGCATTTTGAGATGTGCTGGCCTCGCCCCCCTCGCCAACGCCTCTTGGAATAGGTGTTGTGTAACGCTAAATGAGCTGCGCCTTATGCGCAGTTTTATATACATACATATATATACATATACATAGTATATACATACAGTTGCGCAGGAAATAATAACACCACTCTTATAAGAAATGCTTTAAGGAACTTTTGCATACGTTTTTGGAAGTGGCAAAAGACACTTCAAAAAAAAGTTTAACAGAAAAATTTCTTCATTTTATTCAACGTTTTCAACTAATTTCACTTTATACAATTTGCAAAAATTGCATAACAAGTAATTTGTCTTATATTTGGCGCGATTCGTAATGCAAAATGTAGTGGTGCTATTATATTTCCCGCCACTGTATTTATATTCATATTCCAGGTGTACTATTGTAGCTGAGAGAAACCCAATGCCAAACTCAAAATACGTAGTTACGTCGTCGTTTTGTTTTTTCTACGCAAATGCAAACGCAAAAAAAATAATATGTAAAACGCAGTTTGACCTTCAATGGAAATTTGATTCGCGACTTTAAACATAATACAATGGTTCATAGGTGGCGGGCGGGGGTGTTAAGCGCCACACACACACAATCATTCATGCAACGCAAAACAACTTTCTAATTGATGACGGGGCGTCTAACGTATTACGATTTACGTCGAAGCATTTATTTTTTTTACAAAGATGACGCTAAATAGTAGTAAAAACAACAAATACGTCGGTCTGTCTGGGAATGCGTTGTATGGGGGAGGGGTGGGTAACTTCCACACGGCGCTAAAGTGCTCGCTCTTTGATTTCCAGCGAAAATCGTTTGTTGTTTAATTGGAATTGCATTATTATTCCAGGCGGTGTTAAAAAAGTTAATTTCTTGTGAAAATCAACAAAATTTATTACAAATACGCCCCCAAATGAGAAATGAGTTGTGGCAAATGCTAATATTAATATACTTATTTGAAATATTTTATGGATTTGAAAAGTGCATTTAAAATGCGCCTCAAGAAAAAAAAAAAATCGCATTGTCTGCATTTTCTCTCCAGTTGCTGCTGCTTCTTCTTCTTGTGCCTTGTACACGACAGGCAGGCAAGCAACAGGCAAAAACAACAACAACGAAAGGCAACAACAACGACAAAAGTCTCATTGCTATGATTACAGCACACACGCCTTTGACGTCGCGTCGTCGTCGTCGTCGTCTGTAAGGCGTCTCGTCGCCAACAAGCACGAATACAAACGAAGTCAGCGCTGTACTCGTGTACATGCGAGAGCTTTTTGCATTTGTATTTGTGCTTAGCTGCATTGATCGTTGAGCCGGCGCATTACAGCGTATGCCTACACTCCTCACACCCCCTTGCCAGAAGCACTTTGGTTGGCGCTCTTCCACTCATACGCATACACATAAACATACAGGCATGCACAGGCAAACGGTCATGCGTTCGTTATGTTTGTGTGTATGTGTGTCTAAAAATAGCCACAAATATTGATGTTGATTTTTATATGCGTTGTTTGTTGCTGCTGTTGTTGTTGTTGCTGTTGGTTTTGCTATCAACCATCAGCTATCAATGTTTGTTGTTGTTGCCTTTATTATATTTGTTATGCTTATTATTGTTTTTGTTGTTGCTTAAAAATAAACTCGGCTGCGCGTGGCATTTTTTTAGAAGCTTTGCTCTCTGAGAGTGACGGCTCTCTTGCTCTCTCCCGCTCGCACTCGCACTTATCTGCTTATTGAAAGAGTCAATGGAATGAAATTCCATGAAACGTTAATTCATGCTTTCGCACTCGCTCACTCTCGCTCTTGCTCCCGCTCTCTGGCTGCTAGTCTCTCTTTGCTGCGCTCTCCAAATGTTAACTATTTATTTTTGCGAAAAAAAATTGGCAAATTTCACCACAACAAACATTGTTTTATGCGTGTCTCTTTTTTTTTTTTTGTTTCTCACGCGCACATGTTTAGCATCTTTGCGCCGCCTTTTTTTTAAATTTTTTATTTGTGTGGCATTTAACGAGCTGCTGCTGCTGCCATAGATGAGGGGGCGTCGTTGCATGTCTGCATTGTTATTAGTTTTTTGTTAACTCTGTCTACCGCCTGCACTCACTAATTGGATGCATTAAAATGTATGCATAAAAAATACAAATATGTTTTCCAATTGAAAAAGTAGTTAAAGCTTTTACGTGCATACATGCTGTATGGAAATACATATTTCAAGTAAAATTTCGCTTTGCCTTGTCACAGTGGTCCCAGTGTCGATTATCCTTAATCAAATAATAGTTTAATTGTTGACCGAATTTTTTAACATTTTAATCTAAATTATTTTAGGCTTTACCCGACTAAAGCTTATCTTAACAATCAACGAAATAATCTTGAATATTATATATATTCTATCTAATCAAAACTCAGGTGAATCACATGCAAAAATTCCGGTATTTCTATTTTTCTTTGCTACACTGATTCATAGGTCGCTCTCGCATACATGCTATACATATGTATATATAGAGGAAGCTGTTGCCAGGTTAAAATCTTGATCGCAATTCGAGCACTACACAACCTGCCCCACTGTGTCTCAACTCACCTAAAAATAACAACCGCAACAACAATAACAGAATTTGTTTAACAGGTGTTTCCATGTGCAAAAAGGGAATACCTCAGATTACGAAAGCTCTTCGGCTTTCATTTGTTATTGCCTTCAAATTGACACGTTCTTCTTCTTCGTCGTGCTCACATGTCTTGCTGGTTGTTGTTGTTGCATTGTGACAGGCGCCAAACGGCACTTTATTGATTTATGAGCGATTGGATGGCTGTGTGAAATGATTGATTGATGATTGGGCTTTTGCCTTTCGTCTCTTTTTCGATATGCCCGCGCGTGAGTAAAGGAGAGCAGAGTATCGCTCTCTCACACAGACACACACCCACATGAAGAAATCTTTTTGGGAGAGCAAAGTGAAATTAGACGAAAGCAAAGAAGGAAATTATTGATAGACGTCAGTTGGCTGCGATCGTTTTGCTTTATAGGTGCGGGATTTTTTCAAGGGGAGGACGACGACGAGGCGACGAGGACAGCGACGAAAGACGGACGAGCACATGATTGAAATAAAACAAAGCATGGCGCACAAAAGAATCCCAACAAAAAGGAAAATACAAGAACAAAAAGCAAAAAATACAGGAATACACACACACACACACACATACACACGGCACATGTATTTATTTATTTTAGTTCATAAATATCAAAGCAGACCCAAAATGTTGCTCTCTGTCTCTTTTTGCCGTTAGCTAACTGTCGCTCTCTCGTCCTTTCTCTATCGCACTTATATCTAATGCCGCCACAGTGTGTCAATCATCAATGATAACGCCACAAAAATAAATAAGAGAAATGAATGCCTCTAAATCATAATATTTGGTCTAATCAATAATTCACCATAAATATATAAAAAATAAATATTTTTATTTAAATAATAATAATTATCTTGACGGTTTCCACCTTGCAAAAATGTCCATTTTGTGGAATTTCCTTTTGGTTCGAGTCATTTCCGTTAAGGGGGGGAGGGGTAATTGGAACTGGCGCCAGAAGTTGACTTTTCTACTTGTGTTTGTTTTTTTTTTCCCCTAATTTCCCCACATTGACCATAACCTTGACTATTTTATATGGAAATTGAATGCGGCAAAATTGGTGTTTTCATTTCTGGTGGATAAAACAAGTTTATGGCCGCCATCAATTAGCCGGTTGAATGTGCCGCATGTGGCACAAAAAGAAAAGAAAACTGAATTAAGAGCACAGTTTACTTTCGACCTAAATAATATTTGCCACTAATTGCATTAAGCTAAAAGCTAAGAAAAAGTCCACATCAAGTATCTTACAGACTTGTCATTAATCTGAATTTGATTTCATTTATTTATATAGTATAACTACTATATATAATATAATGTGAGTGTGTGTGTGGAAGATGTACGCCCAAACAACTTTTGCTTTTGTTATGCATGTCAAGCTTAATTTGTTATTTATTTAGACAACAATTTGTTTGGCGTTCCCCGCCCCTTTCCACCACTTAAAGACTTGTAAACAAACGCCAAAAGAATCGAACCAACAAACGGAACTAACAACTTGTGGCATGGTCGTTAAGGGGCAAGTTGCAAAAAACGACAACGACAGCGACAACTTCCAAATTAGCATTTGCCCATTTTCCCAACTTGTGCAAATCTGAAAATCGATTCTTCTTCTTCTTTTTTCTGGTTTTTTCTTGTGTTGCATGAATTACCAGCAAAAGTTGTGTTTACAAATTATAATGAAGTTTTAATGGGGAGCAGACAAAAATAGCTATCTTTTTGAGAATCGATGGGATATAAGCAGTCGAGAGTGCCCCCGACTGGCAGATACCCTGCAACTAAAATATATAATATGAAATATATATTATAGAAACATTTAAAATTATAATAAATATGAAACTACTTTTGGCTTACGAAATTCTGTAATTCTTTGCGATCTTTATGAAATGTTTACAGTTTAACTATAATAAATCTGGCTATACTATATATATATATATCATTAATGCCATTTTAAATCGATTTGAGTCTAAATTTTGAGTTTGAGCTGCTTGAGGTATACGAGAACTTATCTTAACTAGTTCCTATGGTCTCTAAGATCTAAGTTCTAAGGAAAACTCATCCATTTGAAATGTATATATCTTCGCACTTCCGATTTCCAGAGACGAATTCTAAATTTAATTTAAATACGACATTTATAAAAGTTCAAAGTGCAACTTGAGCGAAACTCGCTCAAAGGACAGGTGGAGGAGTGGTGAAGGAGGAGGGATAGGTTGAGTTGTTTACTCTTCCGCCGAGTGGTTGGGGCACTGGTTGACTGCCACAAAACGAACGACCTTGACAGCGAAAGAAAAACTTATTATCGGATGTACAAACAGTCGTGGAAAGGCAAACTTGATTATGGATTTGCATTTTTGGGGGCAGCAAAGCAGAGACAGCGAAAGAAGAAGAAGAGGAGGCAGCAACAAAAGAGGGGCAAGAAGAGGAGCAAGAAGCAAACGCAATTTGCACTCGTCGTCGCAGGCGAAAAACTAGCGAGAAAACAAAAATGAAAATCAATAAAAAAAATGCAGCAGACGAAATAAAAAAAATTAAAAAAGGGAAAATGGGAAAATGTCAAATGACGCCAAAGCAAAAAAAAAAACATCTGAGTGAAAACCAAAAAAGCCAAGTGAGCGTGAAAGTTGCACAATTTGAACATCGCTTTTGGCCACGTTAAAACCGAAATGCGAATGCGAAAGGCAAAAAGGCAGTCAACACTTTTCATTAGCGCCTTTCTCAGCTCGAGGAGGCTGTATGGGTTATGAGAGAGGGGGGGGGGGGGGGGGGGGTAAAAGGGGGCTAGTTGGAAAATTGAGGCGTTGGAGTAAACGGAAATTGGATTTTTCAACTGCAGCAAACGAAATATTTATATTTATGTTTAGCCGGATTTGCTGTGGAGGTTGCCAGACAGATAGTCGTCGGTCTGGGCGTTAAGTATCTACCAGATACATTTGTAATATTTATTTGCAAATTTTGGCATATATTTTTAATGGGAATTAGTTGTACAATGTAGATTTATGGTACTCAAATTACTTAAGTTTCTTTTGCAGAACTGTCATCAGGTTCCATAACAACAATTTTCATCTCATGGAACTTTCATTATACTATATTTAACTATTCCAATATCAGCCAATCCGGAATATAAACCTCCAGCCTCCTTCAGCCTCCACAAATTACGCAACTACAATCTTAATCCTAATCACAATCTTTCAATCTTAACCTCAATTTACATAACTACAATCCTTATCCCAACCTCAATATCAACCGCAACCTCAACATGAGTCAGCAATTTCCAATATGAATCAACATTTGTGGATTTTGTTAGACTGATATATATATATATATATATATATAAATTATATATAACAACAATCTTGAGCTCCATCCCAATCCAACAATCCGTTCAGTATTGATCCTATTAATCAGATTTTCCCATCTCAATCCTAATCAAAATCAATCAAAGCTGCAATTACAGTTACTTTGAGCTGTCAGCTTGTGGAAAACGAGGTTTTCCCTTTGGTTGGAAATCAGTTTGAACAACTTTTGACCTGTTAACAACTAGCATTAAGGGCAGCTCGAATCGATTGAGTCTCGTCTGAGAGAAGCCAAATGGCAGATTCCACAAGTGTGTGTGAGAGGGGGGTGGTTGGGTGCCAACTTTACATGTGCGTGGCGCCACAGTGTTGCACAATTTGCGTGACAAAATGCACTCGACGGTTTATCAGAGCGCCATTTTGCTTTGGGTAGCCTAATTTACAGAGCTTGGGTGGCGGTAGAGGCGGGTGTAAGGGCGGCAGACAACACTCAGAGAAATGTTCTTGCTTTTAAATGTAATTTCTTAAGATAAGAAAACATTTTTCTTAAATTAAGCAAGGCTTGCCACAAATCGGCAATCCCAAAAATATACAATTTTGGAATTTTACTTACTGAATAAGTGTTGGCGAATTTCTAAAATTCAGTGGGTTTTTTTGCTGAGTGTAGACTAGGTTCCTTTGTTCCTTAAAGGTTGCTTCAGGCAGCTGGCGTTTCGTTGTAGCATTTTAGCACCTAATTAGCCATAATGCGAGACAGAGGCAGAAAGAGAGGGAGGGAGAGGGAGAGAACTGTTTGCTAATTCATTAAGCATATTTGTTTTGCTAGCCGAGAAGGGGGAAGAGTGTGGAGAAGTTGGCTAGAAATGGTTGTGTTCAGTGTGTCATCAGAAAAGGCCAGCTGGTGGAGAACATTGTTTATAGCGGTGGAGGGGGGGGGGGGAGCAGGAGGAGAGATTGGGGAGGAGTCCACTTAAGTGAACTGTCGCGTGGCTGGGCAGTTAAAGAGCCCATTGATTGCCTCTCCGGCATTATTGTAATTCATCGCTTCCTTAATTTCGCATTTCTCATTGACTGAGCCACCAAAATTCGGTTTGCCATTTAGGCATTTCCGTTCCGTTTCGTACCATAGAAGCAGAGGTCAATGTCCTCTCGTAACTATATATAAATTTATGAAATATGTATATATATATACATATATATTTGGCTTCTTTCCTTTGAAATGAACGGGTCGATTTTTAGGGTTCACTTTAATCAAGCCAACTACAAATATATTTGAATCGTTTCGAATTTTAATTAATTCAACTTAGTTGGAATTTTTTTTGTATTTTTTGTTTATAATCTTTTCATGCTGTTCCCAAGCGAATTCTCTTTGTTCAATTTAATCTCTTTAGTTGAAATCCCCTAATTATTTTATTGGCCTTATCATTTGATTTGAATTGAAGTTGGCTAATTTCCGATTCCTTTTTTAATTTGTTTAATTTGCATTGCAATTCTAATGAAATCGGCTCATCTTCAATTATTTAAAACAGTATAAGATTAGGCACTATCTGCAGCATTTGTTGATAGCAACTAACTCTAACTCTAAAAGATATATATGTATATGCGTATAAAATGTATTGCCACTGTCCAAATTTAAGTTAGTCCCATTCGAACACTTTTGTGGAAGAGTTCGTTCAAGATGAAGGCACAAATCGGTACTTATAGAAGAAAAACTTCAAAAGGGGAATATTTTTGACATTTAATCAATCTTGCAGTCCTGCTTAGCTGTTTGTCCCTGTTGGTTGTTGCCACCAACGGAGCAGCCATCAATTTTAGATCGGAGTCTTATATCTGCCTAAATAAACCCAATGGTTTTCGTGCTCCACAACCCGGCAGCTATTCGCAGTTTTATGAGTGTCTCGCAGGAATCGCTGTACCCAAAATCTGCACCCAATATTTTGATTCAAGGACTCAGAAATGTGTCAGCTCTGAGCTCAGAGAAGCAGCTACAACTACAACGAGAGGAACCACTCTAGGTACAACGGTATCAACCGCTCCAAACACTTCAACACAAACCACCCCAACTACAACGAGAGGAACTACTACAACGAGAGGAACCACCACCCCAGTTACAACGAGAGAGACAACCATTCCAAATACTTCATCAGAAAGGGAAACCACCGCTCGAACAACAGAATCAACTCCAACTACAACGAGAGGAACCACCACCCCAGTTACAACGAGAGAGACAACCATTCCAAATACTTCATCAGAAAGGGAAACCACCGCTCGAACAACAGAATCAACTCCAACTACAACGAGAGGAACCACCACCCCAGTTACAACGAGAGAGACAACCATTCCAAATACTTCATCAGAAAGGGAAACCACCGCTCGAACAACAGAATCAACTCCAACTACAACGAGAGGAACCACCACCCCAGTTACAACGAGAGAGACAACCATTCCAAATACTTCATCAGAAAGGGAAACCACCGCTCCAACAACAGAATCAACTCCAACTACAACGAGAGGAACCACCATCCCAGTTACAACGAGAGAGACAACCATTCCAAATACTTCATCAGAAAGGGAAACCACCGCTCCAACAACAGAATCAACTCCAACTACAACAAGAGGAACCACTACAACGGGACTCCAATGACGAACAGGAATTACTTCAAGGTCCCCACTCTTTCGATGAAAACCAACTCAAAAAAAAAAACCACTCCAGGAACCATTCCGAAAAGAAAGAGAAAGAAAAAGACATGTTTTGAAATATTTTCATCTACAGATTTAAATTCATATTTTGCGCTCTTCAAGCGAACAGTTCTAGAGTATTTGGAATCTGATGTAATTAAAGATTTGATTAATTAATTTGATGAGTTTCAATAATTAAGGAAATTATTATGATGATTATTTTGATGTCATGCGAAATTTGCATGCAACTCAAATCTGATAAAAAGTCAACAATTAGTTTAACATTCATAAGGGAAAAGTGAAAATTAATTTAATTAGCCAAGAAAAGGATGGCAGAAGAAGAAGAAGAAGCAGTCAGAGCGTCACACATTTTTCGGCACATCAAATAATTAATGGCTTATTTGCTCGCCTACAAGTTGGGTATTTGTTTACGGAGGCGTTTATTGGCCGACTGGCTGACCACCCACATAGATAAAGCACCAACGCCCAGCCCTACCCCCTCTGGCAAAAAGAGAAGGAAACTTTTGTGGCAACAACACAATTTTTTGGCAAATATTTATCATAATTTTTGAGACTTGCAGAGACTTCCGCAAGTTGCCGGAAATTATTGTCAAATGGAAATTGCTTTTTCTTTGTGTCAATTTATATTTATTGTGTTTTCATTTGCAGAAGAAATTGCAGCTTAAAGTGGAATAGAGAATGGAGAAGATGGGAATAAAGAAAGATGAAAAGAAAGATTTTCGCAAATTAAATATTTCACTTCTAATCTATGCTGTGGTTGTTGTCTTCGCTACAGATCATTATGCCGTTTGCCTATGTGTGTTTGTGTGTGTGTGACTCGATATATATATACAAAATTGAAGCCGGTTTTTTCTTTGTTTGCCGTTTTCAAGCTATTTTGCCGGTTTTTTTATTTTATTATGGTTTGGCCCGTTATTATTTGTTGTTGTTGTTGTTGTTGTTTGCCTTTGCCTCTGACTCTGACTCTTTTATTTTGTTTTTATCTGGCTGCCACTTATTATTAGTCATCATCAACCACAGCCGCAGCAAACCTAACCTCACTCAATACCCCCCACCCCAGTCCAATCCAGCAACCAAAGCCAGCGGCAATTTACAAAAAAAAAAGTTCACATCCACATGCTGCGTCTCGCTCGCTCGCCTTTGTTTGCCCGCTCTGCATGTGTGTGTGGACTGTGACGAGTCAGCTAAGCGCGCTCAGCTGATGACAGCGCCGCTGCTGACGTCGACGCGCAGCTGTGCGCAACGAGTGCTTAAACAGCTGCTTTTGTTGCTTCAGTTTTTTTTTTTTTTGGCTGTTTGTTTGTTGCCGGCGGTGCTCGGTGACAACGCCCACATGGCATCCACACACAAACACACACAGGCAGCAACTCGCAAAAATAGGGAATTTGGAAGCACTGAATCCCCGCTTCTCGCATAGCAGCCAGCTTTTGAGAGTGTTCAGTGCTCTGCTTTGCACTTTTTAATTGAGTTTTTATTTCGGTTTTCTAATTTATTAATTGCTAATTGAAATGCAAAGTTTGCGACGGCGCCGCAACGCTCCATTAATTTCACATTAATTTTCTTCACGCGCACCGAAATCTACAATTAATTTATTTACTTTGCCTAATAACGGTTGTCGGTTGTTGTTGTTGCTGTGCCAAAATTGTTGTGACCACATTGCATTTGCCACGCCCACACACACACGCACACACACACTCAGACACACACAGAGATAATGCATAATGTTTTCAAATTGAAATAAATAACAATTTTGTTTTACGTCAAGCGCCGCAGAAAATTAAAAAAGACGCAAGCGACTGACAACAACAACAACAACAAAAACAACAACAGCAGCAGCAACAACAAATACAATCACAACAACAACGAAAATGTTAATTAAGGAAATTTTGTGTGCAGTGATCTTTATTCTATTTGCACTTGGATACGCTGCAAACACGAGTAGAGCATATTGATTATGTGAGCAGGGATGTTACCCAGGGATAAACAATTGAGTTTGGACTATTATTAATATTTGTAGACAATTAGTATCGATGGTTAATGCTCTAATTGCGTGTTATCGATAGTTTAAATGTAAATGTTGTACTCTATACAGTTATAGATAGTTCGGCTGTGAATTACTGAGGAGTTAAACAGTTTTCAAGTAGTTTGAATTTTGCATAACTATTTTAGAGTATTATCGATAATTATCGATAATTTGTGCTTCAATTGCTTGTTATCGAAAGTTTGCACGTACATTTTATACATTTATCGATATAATATCGATGAAGCCAATCAATTTCGATAAAAAGTCGTATGACATCGAGTTTGAACTCTTGATAAATGTTTCAATTCCAGTTTTAATCCCCGTCGATAATTCAATTAAATCTTTTTTGGCAGGGCATCTGACAGTCGTCCAGCTAATCGCCGCCTCTTCCATTCTCTCTCTCTCTCTCTCTCTCTCTATTAGCATTAATAGCCTTTCCTCATCTTATTTGCTTTCGATCGGTTTTACAGCAATTTTTCATTGCCAAAGCGTCGCAGCAGCTGCCGTTATGCTTGGCCAGCGCCAGGGGGCGCTGCAGCGGCTATCGCCCGACTGCATCTAAAATCAACTAAAGCGTCGCATAATAAATCAAATCCTTAACTATATACTATATAAAAACGGACAGATTCAAATGAAATATGGCCAGAATCCAAACTGAAAAAATAGAAGCAAATTTATCATTTGCAATCGGCCAGTTTTTCTGTGTGGAATTTGTGATTCTAGCCGCAAGATCGTAAAACGGTCTTCTCGGATTAATATGCAAACATGAAAAGCGCGCAATAATTTATATATATGCATATATCTTATATAGTACATCGTATATAGTACACAGTAGTTTACACATTTTATCGTTTTCCTATTTTTTCTTATTTTTCGTAGAAACGGGTTTTCATTTTATTTACTGATGAGTAAACAAAAGTTGCGACTAACTAAAGCATTTGTCATTCGTACATTTATCAGTTTCCGGAATTTGAAGTGACTTACGTTGAGCATGCACCTTTCACTGCTGTTCTTTATTCCTTATCTGAACCCTCAGTGATAACTGCAGAGCCCATCGATTATGCGTGTCTTAGCTGAAATGCCCACTGTGCCACTTGCCTAAAACTATACCAACTATGCAAACATGTACTATATATATAGTTATATATATGTATATATATATATATAATGTTCATACCAGCGTCAAGTAAATTGTACTTGAATTTTTGAAGGTCTCTTTGCAATGCACACTTGATGATAATATAATACCACTCGTGCTGCACTTGATCGGTGGTATCGGACTAGGGAGATATTCTGTAAAGAGACGCAGACTATCTGATCATTTATATAGCTTTTTTTTACTATTTAACACTCAAAATGGGAACTCAAACTTTAAAGTAAATTCAATATTCATATTCAAAATTAGTCTAAATACGAATTTGGTTTGAAACCCAGCTTTAAAGAATTCATGCAAATACTTTAAGCTATGGTTTGGTACTCCGCTATACACTGATTTAATCGATTCCTTAACAAATCGAACTCTCTTCACAATAATATTAAAACTCTTTTCTTTATGGCTGTTACATAGGTACGCTATAAAGCATATACACTGCATGCAGCCCGCCTTTTGTTAGGGTATGCACAGCAAATACTGCAGAAGAAGAAGAATTGAATAATTTTTGTCCGTTGACAGTTTTTAGCACTTGGCGCCAGGGCGCTTAAATTGCCGTGACGATAACACGGGGCGTGGGTGCTCACACACACACACACACACATAACAATACATATGCACATACATTCCACACATTCATTCCAACAAGCGCATGTGGAAGTTGATATTGGGCATCTCGCTCGCACCTCTGCGCGTCATGCGATTTTTGCATTTTTCATCAGTTTGTTTTTAGCTTGTTTTTCATTTGTTGTTGCTGAATTTGTCTCCATTGATTGACAGCAACAACTATAATAATAATATAACAAAAAATTGAGACAAGGCGACGGTCATCATGCCAAGCAAAAGAAAACAAGAGACAAACAAAAATGAAACACAAAACAAAGATTGCAAAAGCGACCAAAAAGCGAAAACGAACTGGCGACAAAAATCAAACAATTCGTTTTGCAAATCGTTTTAAAATAGTGCGCAATTTTAACATTTTTTTTCTCTATATTTCTATTATAGCCCTAGACACAAAACAAAATAAAAAAAAATAAGACGCTTTGACAACTCTCACGCTCGCTCGCGCGCTCAAAGATCAACAGTTAGAAGCTCTCTTGACCTACCTTGCTCTCTCTCTCTCGCTCGCGCTCTTATCATCGGCTCTCAATTACAACCGTTTTACACACGTGAATGAATCCAGCTACCTCTCCCGCTCGCACTCGCACTCGCTCTCGCTCTCTATTTGCTAATTGCAGTTGTTTTTTTTTTGTTTTTCTCAAGAGTTTTGTTTTGTTTCTGCTTCTATTGTCGACTCTTCTTTTTCTTGTATGGCTGTTGTTGTTTTGTTGTTTTTGCAATCGATCGCATTGCACATTATCGCCATGTTTGTATTTGTTGCCATTTTTCGTTGCGCTAAAAAGGGTATTGAAAAAAATAAATCAACAATAACAACAAAACAAGGCAAAGCAAAGCAAAGCGCACAAACTGAAAACGGTAAACAGATTTTTTATTGCGTTGCGAGCTTCTTTTGTTGTTGTTTGCCTTTTGCTGTTCTACTAAAATTAAGAAATTTGACCAAGTATTTCGGGCTTATTGGTGGCGGATTCAAATGGATTCCGCGAAAAACAATCAATATTTGTAGATTAAATTCAATTTAAATGTTTCAATTGAATTTCGTTTTAAATGTTGCAAATGTTTTTTAAACATTCATATTTTTAATTAAAAATTGAAATACATTAGTTTCTGCATTTAATAGCAATTTTGAAATTTAATAACGATTTAATCAAATTGCATCTTTTAACTGTAATAATTACAGATTTTTTGCAAACATTTTTCGAAATTCAGTCTTATCTGTGCTGCATGTCTTGGCTGAAAACACATTCCACATTAGCAAAGACACACTTCGTTTAGTTTGAGTGGCTGCTGTAAGCGAGGTGTCTTAGCTAAGTCGCACACTTTGGGAGGCACTGTTAACTGCTAAGTGTGCACTCGTTTTAACTAGCTCATGTGTCTCGGCTAAATTTCCCTCGACAGTTTTGAGCGCATTGGGCAACTTGTCATTCGTACACATTAGCACAGACAGCAACCCGCAAAAGCAAGCAGTGTAAATTATGTCCACAAGCAGTGCGCAAGCAGTTTTGTGCATTTTTTGACTTAAAAATATTTAAAAATTTTGATTTAATTTTTTCTTGCTCATAACTAATCAATATTTGTATCTTTTGTAATTGCAGGTAAGCCTGAGTTTTATTTACTTAACAAGCCGAGTGAGTACGCCTTGAACCTAGTCTATTTCCTCCACACACCGCAAAAAACAAAATTCCTTTTTCATAATTTCCCATTTGACAAAACAAAAACCAAAAAAAATTCATGCACAAAAATTTTGTTGAACATTAAATGAAAACTTTTTTACAAGCATTTTGCATTCATTTAATGTTTACTGTTGTCGGTACTCGTTCTGTCTCTTTCTTGCTCTCTCTCTCTCTCTCTATCTCTCTTAAAATTGTACATATAAAAGTAGAAAACTGAATTTAAATTTGATACCTTATATACTATGTTTAGTTTTAAACAGGGTATTTCAAACTTCTTCTTCCCTTATTTCCAACTAACGGTTCCTTCTTGTTTTGGCTTTGTTTTTTCCCCATTTATTTGCCTTAATGCCAATCTCTGATTGCATTCAAAAAAACGTTTTTTGTTGCACTTTTCCTTTTTCCATTTTCTTTTGCATTTTCCCAACTGGTCGACAACAACAACAACAATAACAATAAACAACTACAACAACAACATCTTTAGCTCCATTCACCTAATTTCTTCGTCTTGTTTTGGCCAAAAACTTTTGTTTCCTTGTTTTGTTGTTGTTGTTTGATGTTGTTGTTGTTGTTTATTGTTGCTTGTTGTTGTTGTTGTTGTTGCCTTGCAGGCGACACACTGAAAAAACAACAATAATAAAAACAAAGTGCGCTGCATAATTTGTGCATTGTTTTTGGCATATAATGCAGGCGAGCGGAGGGTTGAGGGCAGGGGCAACATGTGCGAAACTCGCATGCGATTTGCGTGGCAACAACAACAACAACAACAGTCACGTTGCAAGCCATTTGAATGCAAATTTTTCAGTTTTTTCTCTTTTTTGTTGCACGACGCTTGTTAAATTGTTTTCTTGTTGCGATTATGTAAGCAAAAAGCCAAAAAAAAAAGAAGAAGAAGAAGAAAATGAAAAAGAAGAAGAAGAAAATTAAGCAAACATTATTTTGATCAGAAAGATTAACACACAAAGTTCATAAAACTTAATTAGTTCAACTGAAAAATAAAAGATTTTTGTAATTAAAATAAGTTGAGGCAAAAGTTGCAAGTTTTAATGGCAGCAAAGTTGAAACAGCGAGTTTGCAACTTGCAACGCGTTCAACCAAGCAAAAACTGGGCCGAAAAGTTCTCGAAACAAACCAAAAAAAAAAAGTTTCAAAAAGTGTGCAAAGCAAACTTAAAATAAGAAAAAGAATTGGCACTTTTTGTGGCATGCAACACTTTTCAAATACTCTCTTTCGAGTTCTGCAAATAACGCAAAAAATTCATTGACTTTATTGGCTAAGTTTAAGTCGAAAACGTCTTAAATTAAGCACAAATTATGTTAATAAAGTATTTTACTTGCTGATTGCTCTTTGCTCTTGACCAACTGAAGATTTATTATGGCATGTTGTCAAATCTGCCACAAAAAGTCTAATATATATCACTCTACAAAAATCGATAACTTATCGATAATTAATGGCCTGGAAATACGTTTTTGGTTTACATATACTGTTTCTGCTAACTGTTGTAATCTCTTTTTTATCCGATGTATAATCAAATATATCAATTGGAAGACTATATCTTTAATCGTGTAATTTTTACTGTTATCGGAAATCGATTTGTATCGATATTCACGAAAAGTCATAAATATCCAAGAACTGCTTATGAGGAATACGAGAACTTATTCCCAATTAGTATATTCTTATAGATTCAAATGGGTCTCTGGCTGGGGAGGGGTAGGTGGAGGCAAATGTATCTTGCCGATTCTCATAGCTAATATGCCCAAAAAAAGAAGCGCAATAATCAAGTGAAAAGCGCGCCAAAACTGAAAGTTTGTTGTTGTTAATGAGTGTGTGTGTTGGTGTGTGTGTGTTTATCCCGGATGTTGTGCGGCGTTGACTGAGTGCTGCTAACTGCATTGAATGCAATTGCAACTGCAACTGCAACCGCAACCATTGTTGTTGTTGTTGCAGCTGCTGCAGCAAATGGGGTAAAAGTGTTTTTTGTTGCTGTTGTTGTTGTTTCTTTATTTATTTATTTTATATTTTGGCTGCTGTTTGTTGCAACTACTTTGTTGCATGTTGTCGTCGTTGTTGTTGTTGTTGTTGCTGCTTGCCACCAGATCTTTCTTCGCGGCTGCCTGCATTTTATTTATGTTAATCGTTAGCCGCAATTTGCGTTTGGCTTGCAACCGAAACTTGCCCCCAAACACAGATGAGGATGATGCGCATGCAGCTATATATCTTTATTAGAGTGTGGGTGGCACTCAAGTCAGATGCAGACGGATCGGCGCACTATATAATCAAGCTGTCATGCGAATAAACGATTTGAAGTCGAGAAAAACAAAATTTTAAACAAAATACAAGCAAAATTTAAAATTAAATAAATAAATATTAATAAATGATTCAAATGTACAAGAATATATATATATAGATATATATATATAGATATATATATATAGATATATATATATAGATATATATATATATATATATAGGGTATTTCAAGCGACATCAACTCTGTTTACAAACTGTTGCTTCTTGCTTTGGTTGCCCCCAAATGGAGCTGAGGCTGATGAGGCTGAAGATGTCATTTTACATATATATTTCTATGTACTTCTTAGCCATATTTCTTAGCCGTATTTCTTAGCCATATATCTTAGCCATATATCTTGGCCATATTTCTTTCCATTTGGCGTTTTGTCTTCGACTTCAAAAGGCGTTTTTTTTGTGTTTTTGTTTTTTTACTTTTAGTTTTTTGTGTGACGGAAGCGAATTTTGCCACAGAATTAATTGGCTGCACTTTATTTGCATCTGCTGCCTCATCTGGTTGCATGCAACAAAGCAATTTGACAGTTTTCTTTTCATTTTCATTATGATTATAATTATTGCAATCATGATGATTATTTATGCCACATTCACATCATCAGCTTCTCTTTTCTTCTCTCTTCTCTTCTCTTCTCTTCTCGCTTGTTGCTTATGATGAGAACTGGAGCGCATCGACATCATGTGGCTGCCACAAATGTTGCATCATCTATTTGAGATGACGCTTGTCGCTTTTTATGCCAATTTTTCTGCATCTATTCAAGCAGCTGAAGAAGAAGAAGCAGAAGTTATCGATAGTTTCTATTTGATCAGTTATTTTTGGGTTGTAGCAAATTAATCGATTGTTTTTTTAGTGATTGGGATTTTTCTGCTTAAAACTTGAAATGAATAGCATGTTACAATAAAAATTAAAACTGAGAAATCGATAATTTATCGATAAGTTGTGGATGATTATTAGATATAGCATTATTTACTATCCTCATCCATAATTCCGCTTTAAAGGGTAACCCGAAGCAACCGTCGAGTTTAGTTCTCGAAAACCTATCGATAACAGGGCAAAGGTGATTATAATGAATATATAGTCTATAATGAGTATAATTTTTGATTAATCGATAATTTTACTTGGATTTTATTATTAAAAAGTGCTTCAACATTTCGATTAATTGATAATTTCTTAACTTGCCGGAGCAACTGAACGGTAATTTTAATCGACACATAAATATATCGAGTAATATGTAGTTGAACTTCGCTATAATTTCGATTAATCGAATATTCTAAGGAACATTTTGATTAAATATACAAATAGTAATCGATGCTTAAAACCATTTCGATAAATCGAACATCCTCTGCTAACATTGGTAATTGATGCTTACATATTTATATTAATCGATATATCGATTAGTGTGTTGGTCGATAATTTTATTAATTAGTTTTGCTCGCTTCTTGGATGGTTTTCTTTGGTCGTTTTACGTGTTCTCATTCACACTACTCATTTGCCTGCCTTGTTGAAGCTACACAGTTCAGATCATCTGCCACGCCCACACCCACAATGCGGTCATCTCTCCCGCCCCTCTCTTCCCCTCCCCTCCACTCACTCACACCACCAAAATAATTGGCAAATTCATCATTTTTTTTGATTTCCTACATGGATTTCACTCTCCTTTTCTCCCCCTCCCACTCTCTCCCTTTCTCGCTCTCTCTTTGACAATTTGACTGCCTATGTATATCTGCTGCTTACTCTCTCCCTCTCTCTTTCTTTCTTTTGCTTTATTTTGCGCGCTTTACACACACTATAAAATTATCGATACACCATTTGAATTGATCGATACACACACACACACACAACAAACACAGCTTTAGCCACGCCCTGAATAATAACGGTAGTCGCAAGCGTGCTCTTAGCAACCCCCACATACCCTTCTCCTGCACCACCAACACCACCAACTGCCCCACCTCGTCGTCAGCGTCGGCGTCGTCGTCGGGGCTGCGTCTGCAGCCGCATCTTTACTACTACTACGATCAATCGCATTCCGGCCGGAGTAGTTTCTGCGTCGATGCAACCCTTTGGCCCGCCGCTCTCAGCGAGGGGCAACTCTACACGACGGCGACGACGTCGACGATGGGTGCCGACGAAGATCCCGAGGAGGCCTCCGATCAGTTCTCGCCAACGCTCTACACTCGCCTCGGCTCGAGTCGTGCCATCAACATACCCAGCAGCAACAGCAGCAACATTAGCAGCAGTGCCGGCAACAGTCCACAGCATCATCCGCTGCATCCGCATCTGCATCCGCATCATCATCTGCTGCACCACCGCCAGCAGCATGCGCAACGTTCCCACAGCACCGGCTCAGCTGTAACTGCAACTGCAACAGCAGCAGTGGCAGTGGCAGCAGCAGCGGCTGCTTTTAGTGCGAGTCCCACGGGATTTGTGCATGGCTATTCACCGTTTTATGCCAGCACACCGGATGCCCTGGCAGAGATGGGTGGTGCAGGAGGTGCAGGGGTTGGCGGTACTGGTGGCATTCATCGGTTGCAATTGCCAAGAGAGTTTGCAACAGCAGCAGCAGCAGCAACAACAACAGCAGCAGCAGCAGCAGCAACCGCCGCGAGAAGTTCACGTTCGCCGCTGGATGGCGCCACAGTGTTGTCTGTCAACAGGTCGGTGTGTTGGTCAACGACTCAAATTGTTGCCACAGTGTTGCTCAGTGTTCGATTAGCCAAGCTTCGTAACACTAAAATGTCAGTTAGTCGGTTGAGTATCGATTAGTAATTGTTTAAAAAGTTATCGATACGCAAATAGTCCTCGTTTAGCGATTTATCGAAGTTATCGATACAACTTGTCTATCGCTAAAGTATGAAGTATCGATTAACTCATTCTAAAAGCCTATTTGCAAATTTATTTTCAATATGGTAACAATATCTCTGATTCTAATCGAACATTGAGCTTACTTGGCCTACAACTAATGTGTTTAACTGTTATCGATTGCCTCGCTTGTCGATAACTCTTTGTTGCACGTCTGCAAGTTGCTTTGCAAGAAAAACTCATGTTTTCATCTCGCATTTCATTTCGGTGTCTTGCTGGTTTTCCACACATTTTACATTTTCTCATATTTATCAGTGACTCTTCTTGTGGCATGATTATCGATAAACGTTTGCTAATGTATCATCTGAGAGTCATCAGTTAATTGTTGAGTTAATCATGCAGATAATAATAAGTATTCATTATTTTTATGTATTACTAATTACTGGTCGCAGTTAAAAATGATAAAGTTATCGATCAAATGCGATAAACTCGACTATCGTTTGCTATACGAAAACTTTAATTGCTTGTTTGAAGCTTGGAACTCTTAATGCCTCTGAGATCGGTTTGTCCATTTAGATGCATATGGCTAGATCGACTCGGCTCTTTATGCTGATCAGGAATATATATAAAAACATAAAACATATATATACATATGCATAGCGAGCATCTATATTTTGAATGACTATATATACTGTCTATCTATATGTTTATCCTTCTATTTATAGATCTGTCTATATATACATCTATCTATATATTTTTGTATTTACTTGATACAATCTCAAGCTGTATCGACTATCAATCTATAGCTATCCATCAATCTACTGAATCCATTTATCTTTCTACTACAGTCTCAATCCCTTCAGACTGCCTATATATACTATTGATCTGTCTACTGAATATATCGAATATCATCGATCTACCTATATGTACTATATATATATATACATATCTGGCTATACGTACTGTTTAGCTACTGATCCATCTCCAACTAACTTATTCTCTTGGTAGTCACACTGGCTATATCTGTCTATATCTATAACCACAAACTCAATCTCCTCATGATTAGACTTACTATATCTACTATGGATCTATCAATCAGACTGACTATATCTTCCATCTACAACAATCTCAATTTCCTTTTGCACTACTCTGCAACTGATGCAATTTTTCAAGATGCGCTGTCAGCAGCAGAAGAAGAAGAAGAAGCAGCTGTGGCAAATGCGAGAAGATTTCCGGCCGTCAGCCGTCTTTGCCACAGATGATGATGCATCATTTGTCATGGAAACGGATGCTTGTGGCGAATCCTTTTGCAATTTATTGTTTTTAATTATAAAAAAGCGAAACGAGAATCGCTTTTTTTAACTTTGGAGGCATGTCAGCTTGTCCATTAAGATGTGGAGCTAAGGTGCGTGGCAAGGAGGCGCTTGAGGTGCCTCTCTTTTTTTCAATTTGCAACAGCTAAAGAGTTGTGCGTGTGAGTGTGTGTGTTGGAGTGTGTGTGTGTGTGTGAGTGTGTGTGTTGGAGTGTGTGTGTTGGAGTGTGTGTGTGTTTGAGTGTGTGTGTGTTTGAGTGTGTGTGTGTAGTGCGTTCTGACTTGATTGCCAAAAATTGAAATGATGTCATATCTAAACTTGAAGGTTTCTTTTGGCTTTTTTGCTTTTGGCTTTTGGCTTTTTCGCGTTTCGCATTTCTTTTTGCGCTGTTTTTTATTACGTTTTTTCTTTTGTTGTACAACTCCTCAACGCTGTTGATGATGATGATGATGATGATGATGATGATTCGCAATAAAAAAGCAATTTATATATATATATATCCATATATCCATTTATTCATATGTATATATATATATATAGAGAGAGAGGGAGCAAGGGAGGGGGGGGAGAGAGAGAGTATTACGCAGTTTGACCATTTGGCTAAGAACTGCGCATTTTACTGCGGGAATGCTTCCCTCGGGGCACTAGTTAAGGGAATACCCCTGGTCTTCCCCCCCTCCTACATTTTTGCATGTAAACTTACTCTATCTCTCCCTCTCTATCTCTCTCTATCTCTCTCTCCCTCTCTCTCTCTCTTTCTCTCTCTCTCTCTTACTTCTGTCTGCGGCTAATTTGTATTAGCCATTTAGTTTTTGTTGGCTTTGTCGTTTGGGGCATTCGCTGCAAGCACATTACAAATAAAGTCGCAATTGCAAATGCTGTGGCAAAGGGAAAATTGCTAATGAAAAAATACAATTTTAATTTAACCGTTACAAATGGGATTAATTTATTTTTTATTGATTCAAATTCCACTAATTAAATTTAAGCCTTGAACAAATATGAAATAGTCGAGAAGCAAAGGCTATCTTGGCCAAGAAGCAGATTAGATACCAAAGTTAAAAATGCTGAATTTACATAAGATGGTCAATCAATCAATCAGTCGGTCAATCAATCAGTCAACATTGCAATCTGGCAGTCAGTTTTTCAATCATTCTGTGCATCAATCAGTCAATCAGCAAGGGAATATTAATCAGCTAGTCAAGCTGTCTGTAGTTCATGGAAATTCCACATTTTGTCAAGAACTTGCACTATCATTAACAAAAAAAACTCACCTATTTATATATATGATATAGTAGTCTGATCTTAATAGTTTTTGGAAACATTGGATGGGTTTGCTTGGGCTAACTTGTGAAACAAAAGAGTTGTTCATAAAGGAACTTCTCAGGGTATGTACATGATATAGGGATCTAACTGCAGCTAAGATGCGAACATGGGTCAAGTTTTATATAGATAGCTTTCAAACTGATGTACTCTTTAGTATAATAGTTGACAGACAGTCAGACAGACAGACAACATCTAATCTATATCCTCATAACCCTCAATATCTGGCATATAGAGACTGAGTTCGCATGGTACATGCATAAATAGGTTAGATGAAAGACTTTATATATACATGTGTATACTCAACTATTGTTGCTGATCAGATATATATATATATATACTATACTATATATATATACTATACTATATATACTATACTATATATATATACTATACTATATATACTATACTATATACTAAACTATACTATAAAAAGTAAACAAATTGATCAAGTAAATTACAAATAAAATTGAAAATTATATTTAAATATTTGTATAGAGAAAAGTAAATACAATAATAAATATAACTCAATATCTAGGTTGAACATTGATTATCTGATGTATATATATATCTGTATATATATATATATATAATGAAGTGCAAGTACAGTCCACACTCAATTAGAAAACACTTTTCTGATTCTCATGCGTCGTTGACTGCAGCGAAGGCCACACAACGAAAAAAAACTCACTCCAATAATTTATCTGCATACGAATACGCATGCATATATATATATATATATATATATATAGAGATATGGATATGGATATATATGTGTGTGTGTGTGTGTGTGAAAGTCTTCTTCTTGCTATGCCCAAAAATGCAGTCGCTGGCCAAGTTCAAGGTTAAAAAATGCTCGCTGCATTCTGGAAAAAAGAACAAAAGAATAAAAAACCAAAAAAACAAAAGAATGAAAGGGTAAAAAACGGGGCACACAGATTGCAATTTAATTATGCAGTGTGCAACAAAAATCGGGACTCGCTGGACACATTGTGTGGCAAGCAGCCACAAATATGGCGAGGGGGGGAGCAATGGGTAGTTATGCGCAAATTCTGTTTAATCGCATGGCAAACAAACACAAGACACACACACACAGCACAACAAGCAACCACACACACGCACACAACATGTTTGTTGCCTACCCCCACACACCCCCCTCTGTGAAGTGTACCCTTCTCCTTCGCTGATAAGTGAGCTGCGTTTCATTGTCGACATTTGGCTGCTTGCCTCGATGATGTCAGCATTTATTTTTGGGGCCCACAAAGCACAAAACAAAGCACACACACGCAACACACACACACAACACACACACGAAAGCCGCAAGCCTTAAAAAACATGCCAAAAATAATATTAAATGTGAGCGCAAAAAAATCGAGCCAAAAAAAAATAAAGCGAAACACACTCGAGTATAACCAATAACAATTACGAGCATCTGCCTCGCAAAAAACCAACAAAAAAAAGAAGAAACATAAAAAAACATACAAAAAATAACAATAACATGCGCGTAATGAGAGGCAGTCTCCCTCTCTCTCCCTCTACCCCACTCTCCCTCTCCCTCTCTCTTTGTCTGCCATAAATTGGCGTATGTATCTTGAACCTGTTTTTTACGTCCACTCACCAAAGTTACCCCCCAAAAAACAACAACAACAGTCAAAGCCAAGAATATACATTTTAAATTCCCAAAAAAAACGAAATAACGAAAAAAGTGAAGCAAAGCTAAGTAAAAGTCAGGCCTCAGTTTCGACTTGACGAAGTGAGGATTACCCTTAAAGCCCCGTTGAAGATTTATCCCTAGGCATATTCCATGATTGCCAAAAGTTGAAAGAACAAAATGTTCGACGGCTTAGCGTGTGTCTTTTGCCAATTCCTCTTTGTGGCGCATTCGTAAACGTCGTTAACTGCTTATAAAATATGGAAAGTAAAGCAAGATCAAGTTGGAGTACCAAAAGACTAAAGGGAATATTATATTTAACGCCCCATTCTGTTTTACTAATTCCTCTTTGCATCGCATTCGTAAACGTTGCAACTAGCAAGCTGTCATGAGCTTAAAAGCTCTCTTAGTCTACTTTCGAATCTACTGCTGAATCAAAATTAAGAATAAAAGACACAAAAAATATATATTATTAAGCTTTTCAGCCCATTCTCTTTCCACCACATTCGTAAACGTTGCAACTCGCAATACTCTGATAACTTTGAAGTATATACTCAAAGAAAAGCAAGATCAAGTTTAAGTCTCATTTATTTGGTAAGGCCAAAAGGTTAAGGGAATCTTATAGTTAACGCCTCATTCTATTCTACTTATTCCTCTTTGTCTCCTATTCGTAAACTTTGCAACTCGCAATGCTCTGATAACTTTTAAGCATAAGTCGCTGCTTATAAAATATAGAAAGTAAAGCAAGATCAAGTTTAAGTCCCAAAAGACTAAAGGGAATATTATAGTTAACGCCTCATTCTGTTTTACTAATTCCTCTTTGTCTCCTATTCTTAAACGTTGCAACTAGCAAAGCTTTAACTTTAATACCCAATGCTGGTGCTTTGCCTGTTTCTGATTTAAACTTATTTTGAAACAATGCAAAACAAAAGATGTTATCACCTCGTCCTCTTTGACTTGCATTCGTTAACGTTTGTTGGCGTTTCAATAAACTGATTCTTGAACAATGGAAAACTGAAGGTTCAGTTCAAAAGCGAAACTATTTTTCATGGCAAATGCTGTGAAAAAAAGCACTAAAACCCATTGCAAGGGTAAACAACGAAGCAGAATTTGTTTACCTTGGCCCAGCAATTTATCTGCGTCTCCCCCCCCCCCCCCCCAATCTCCGATCTCTCGGATCTCTGCTGCTAACTGCTGGCTGGGATGTGTGGAGTCTTCAGTCTGGTTTTTTGTGTCTGCACTCATATCAAATCTTGTGGTTATTTTTGACTCCGCTTTGCAACAATGGATTGTTTACCAACTGGGCTGAGGCTCTTAAGCTCTTGTAGGCCGGCAAAGCAACCTGAAGAATTTGCTAAAGTTTTTTATTTGTCTTGTTTTTTATTTGTCTTCTTCTTCTTTTTTTATTTATCTTCTTTTTTTTGCGCCTCTCACTCGATCGTTTTTTTCCCCCTGTTTTTTGTTGGTTTTCGCCCACTTGAAGCGAAGCACTTTTGTCTGCTTTTGGAGTTTCAGGCCTTGTCATCATCATCATCATTATCACATCATCATCATCATCATCATCAGATCATCATCATCATCATTATCATCATTGTGTGGAGCTCGTGACGAATTATGGCCCATACGTATTCGTCACTCCATTCTAACATTTTTCTTTCTGTTTGCACTTTTGGCTTTGACTTTGAGCACTTTTACCAAAAAACTTACTAATTGGCATTATTTACTATAGAATCCATTTACTTGTATATATCTCTTATATATTTTAGATTGTTTATATTTAGCTTATATTTACTTATATATATATATATTTGATTCTTTCATTACAGGTATGTACAAGTTACGAATGAATGCCATAATATGCGTATGTTTTTTTGGTGAGTTGAAAGTCAACTATTTAAGGGAGTTTTAAATGGAGTATACTGGGAACTGATTCTACACTGCTGAAGGTGACCTCTCACGAAAGTTGAAGCTGTCTAAGATTGATCAAATCTTGGCAGATATTTAAAGTTGAGCTCATTATATTCATGGTTAGTCGTCTATATCTAGATCTGTGATAATGCATTCAGTTTTCCCCAAGAGGGGCCGGAGCAAGTAACTCAGAACCCATAAGTATATGTATTCCTGATCAGCATCAAAAGTCGAGTGGATATAGCCAAGTCCCTTTGTCCGTCTGTATGAAGAATCGATTTCGAAGGCTAAAAGAACGAAAGACGAAAGAAATTTGGACTATCATTTCTCGCAGATCAAGCTTATCGCATTTTATCGATAATATCGACATAAATCGATTTCCGATAGCAACAAAAGCCACAATTATAAAGCCTTCCAATAATATACACAGGCAAGATATTACTCAACTGTAAAAATGGTCTTCAGATCAGATATGAAACATCGATTTTGGTATTAAACAGTTTTTCCAAGTTTCTTCCAGTCGAGCTCTCTCGACTCGTGCATTCTAACTAGTTTTTAGAAAATCAAATTAAATTTCTATAATAAATGCAAGTAAATCGCTCTCAAAAAGTCCCCTGATTGCGCTGATTGTTCAGTTTATAATTGAACTACAAAATAGACTCGAACAGTTGCAAAACTTGAACTGACTTTCAAACCGATCCAAAGCTCAATTCAATTTGTGGCTTGTGGATAATCGTTGTGGCATTTGCCCACTGACATTTACAATTGCCACGCTGTCATAAGTCCAGATACCAGAATAGTTAACAGTTAACAGTAGTCAGTAATCGAGTCTATAATCATATGGACATCAATCAAAGTCAACGTTCCGATTTCACACGATTCGTGACGCACTTCGAACGCGACACGAAGTTGCAAATCAAGTTTTCTCTATGCAAATGGCGCTGTGTCAATTTTATAATTGTGAGCCTGCCACTTGATGAAGATGACAGTGCTGCACAGAACTGAACCATATAATCATAAATGAGGCATGAACTATAATGAACCCCAATAAACATTAATATTTAAGCACCATTTGGGGAAGAGGCAAGAAATCGATGTGATTATTGTTAGGGCAATTAAGTGAAGGAACCACAGACTGAGCTACAGAAAGAGAGAGCGAGAGAGAGAGAGAGAAACGACGAGCGACGCCACATTGTCTGGCATTTCAACTAGCAGAGTGAGAGAGGGGCAGCTTGGGTATTCCACACTGTTAATTGCCACACTTAGCGACACGCTTACACATACATGTACACAGCCATAGATGCAGCTACAAATGCATTTACACAGCTATAGATACAGACACAGATACAGTCACAGATACAGCTACAGATAGATACAGATACATGCATTTCAATGGCTGCCACTAAAACTGCCCCTCATTGTTGTCGTCGTGCATAGATAGTTGCCCCCAATGGAGGGGCATCATCATCATCATCATCATCAGTTTCCAACATTTGACACGTGCGCAATTTACTTGGTTTTTTTTTTTTGGGCACAACAATTTTATTACATTGTTTTTCATTATTCCGTTATTAACAATTACAATGCGCACTCGACGCAAATGCAGCGAGGGTGGCTTCTAAAGTTGTGGCAGAGTTAGAATTAGGACTCTTTAAATGCCAAAATAAAGCACAAATTTAGTCAGATCCAACTAGAATAACTATCGAAGAGCCACAAGTCAATGCACAACTGTTATATACAACAACAACACACATACTACACACACTTGCCACCTAAGCCAGCAATTAATGTGGCAAACACTAATAAAAGCTTTGATTTAGTGGCCGTTGCAAATAAATTCAACTTTGGCCGCAATGCCAAAAGTCGACTTTTATTTTGGGTGCGGATTAAGCCCCACCCTCAAAGGGAGGGTAGTGGCAAAGGGGAGCGGAGGGGTCAGCATTTAATTACTTTTTGCAGTGAGCCACGTGGCCAATGTTTACACACAGCTAGACACACACACGCACACCCACACACACACACACAGTCATGTTAGCGAACATAAAAAAAAAGAAAACATTTTCATCATATTTCGACGAGTGTTTATTTGGCCAAGCTAATGAGCTGGTGGCGAATGTTGGCCAAAACAACACAACAACATTCCCCCACCCCTCTCCCTCGCCTGGGCTAGGCTCTATAAATAAACCAATGCTGTTTGCCACATTACGCGAGCTTGCCGCTGCTGCTGCTGCTTCATTAGTTGCCACAAAACAACACAAAATCGCCGATGAAGACCCAAACCACAAGAACAACACTAACATTTTTCGAGTGCTTAAGTTCGTTATGGTTGCGGGTTTGCGCCTGCCACATTTTGTGGCGAGTCTAGACTCTAGACTCTAATATGAGCAATGACGGCGCAGACTGTTTGGCGACAATGGCCAACAATAAAAAAACTAAAAAACAAAAAATCAGCAAAAAACAGTAAAAAAAAACGCGTCGCACATTTTTTAGCGCTTTTTTTGCTTGATTTTTGCATAATTCTTATGAAAGGCAGCGAAAAGAGGAAGGTGAAGGGGGTGGGGGGATTGGAGAGGTTAGAGAAGAAGAAGAAAAAATGCAGCGTAATTTTTTAACAATTATTTGGGCAAAATGCAAAGCAATTCAAAGCGAGAAATGATTGCTTCGTTTCTCGTATCGATTTTTGATTGATATATAGCTCATATATATATATATATATATATATATATATCAGTTGTATTTACGATTTGAAACTAAACTCTGCTTAAGTGTTATGAGTTTGACCAATGTAGAAAAATAGAAAAATAATAATCTCTCCTGCATAACAAAAAATGTTCAAATGGGAGTCTATATCTTTAAGAGAGTGTCTTCTATTGCTATCGGAAATCGAATTGTATCGATACTTATCGATCAAATTAAATGACGATCAACGTGTAAAGAATGCAAGGAATTAGAATTCTCCAGCTAGTCTCTGAGAACAGCTAAAGCAAATCGACTGATTGAAGCTGATTAAGAATATATATATATATATATATATATATATATATATATATGTTTACTTTACTTGACTATATGTAAAAATGTAATCCCAAATAAATCATAAAATTTGAGTTTTCTAATCAGTTTTCGCATATGCCACAACAATGTGCAACATTTTGAAACGGAAGCCGACAGCGCCCCAATTTGGCCTAATTGCACAGACATTTGCTGCATTTGACTCGCGTTTCGCAACTGCCACTGCCACACTGCAACATGGGGCAAGCGCAGAGTCAGCATTTCGCTGTTGTGGCAAACTTCAAAGTTTCCCGCCAGAAGAGCCACAGAGGCAGTAAAAAATTCAATTCATTTGTTGTAATTTAGTGTTATGGCCTTTCTTCCCTCTCTCTCTCCCTCTCTGTCTCTCTCTCTCTCTCTTCTCTCTCTCTCTCTCTCTCTCTCTCCCTTTTTTCTCTGGCCTTATGTGCATTTTATAATGTGCAAAAAGTTTGCAGGCAAAACTAAACAAAGTGCATTCATGCAACACTCTAGTGAACGTGCCTCATGTGGCATGTGGAGTTGGTTTTGTTTGAGTTTATTGCTTGCGCGCTGCGGCAAGCGAAATACGAGACTCGAATAGGGTTATTCCCCTTTTTTGGTTTACTTAAGCTGTACACAAGTTCGGAGTAGACTCGAAGTAAGGGGATTCCCATTTTGAGTATTTACTTGAATATGAAATATATTTGTACTATATCAGAATATGTGCCTAGAATAGGGATATTCCCACTTTTATTCAGATCTTACTAAATAACTGAATATGATTAGACTATACAATAATGGGGGCATTCCCATATAAATATAAATATAATAAAAATTATATCCGAATATATTCCTATCTCAATTCTAAAACTAATTTTGAATCATTCACTTAAAGCGAGTGAATGAAAGTGAATCAAATTTCGGTTCCTTTTTTTCGATTTGATTTGCCATCAAGGATTCCATTTCCCATTTTCCAATTTCAATTGGCTCATTTCTATTTCGATTATTAGCTTAAGATTCACTTTACAAATCAATTGTGAATAGTTCAACTGAGTGTGAGTGTGTGATTGTGAGTGTGAGTGTGAATATGTGAGTGTTTGGCTGGCACTCATTGTTGCTGTTATGACTGCTCGCTTTAAAATGCTCTTTTCGAAACTGGAGCAATGAACTGTGTGCAGTTGGTGGACGAACCTGCCTCTTTTGTAACTAACTCCCTCTCTTTCACTCTCTCTCTATCGCTCTCTCTCTCTCTCTGTCGCTCTGCACACATTTGCATTTTGTTGTAGTTTGTATTTCGACCGGAACTACGAGTTCGTAGTGCCCATTACGACAAATGGGGGGAAACGAAATAAAAGTGCGCCATGAAAAATGTAAACATTCCAAATTTATGGCAACAGTAATCAGTGAAGGAGAGAGGGGAGAGGGGGAGGGGGTTTGTGGCTGTTTAGTCCTGCTAACCCACAAAACTCCTGAGGTGATTGCACTAAGCAAGTCCTTTTCCCGCCCCCCTCTTCCTCGCCAAGTCCAAACACGCGATATTTTCTGCGCCGACTTTTGAATGGCAAGTGAAATATTTCCCGGAATGCAATTAGAGAAATTCATTGTTGCTGTTGCAAGCATTTGTTGCATTTGTTGCGTGTCAACGCGAATGAATTTTTGATGAAAATGTATTCTTGTTGTTGTTGTTGTTGATGCCACACATTTGTAACTGTTATTAGCTGTGGCCCTTAATCAACGCCGCTTCTTCTATTGAATTAACCCAGTTTCAGTTTGAGTTTCAGTTTGAGTTTTCTGTGATTCCACGCACAGCAGCGAGAAGCACTGCGGAAGCTGTGCAAATGTTTACACTTACTTTTCGAGTTTTGTAAATACTTTGTACAAACATCAATAAATAATAAGAATAAATAAAATAGTAACAAAATAGTCAGCGCCTGGGACAACCAACAGAGAGTCAGAGCTGGGGAACTGCAAAATATTTGTTTATATAATCATAAACAGAGCGACAACAGTGCGGGGCAACTAAATAAGGCTACGCTGAATAATTCAGTGTTGATTAACAGTCGAATTTTACCATCAACTAAAGTATCGTAAGCAGACATAAAGCTAAGTCAATCCGCTGCGACCATTTAGTCACAATCTGGTTTTAAGATCAATAAACATAAAACTAGTGAAATCGAAATTCATTTAAGTTGCTGGAAACCTGAAACAAGTCTCTGCTCACATCAACTGAATTGTTTTCAACGAGCTTTTTGACTCGTTAGTCAGCGATTAATTAATGGATTAATCATTCTGAAATGATGCAATTGTCCTCTTCGAGAATGATCACATTCAATATACTGAGTCACTGACTGTGTGAAGTCATCCGTAAGTTAAGAGGTCAAAGATTCGAATAGATCGAGTTCTACTTCACTGAATTGACTTATTTTAGCAGAGGTAACAGCTGAAGTTGCTTGAAGTAAAAATAAAATAAATAAAATAAACAAAATAAAACAAATAAATAAATAAAATAAGTAAAATAAATAAATAAATGAAATGAATAAAAATAAATAAATAAAGTAAATAATATAAAAAATATAAATAAAATAAATAACAAATAAAATAAACAAAATATAAAAAATAAATATAATAAATAAAATAAATAAATAATATAAACAAAATAAATAATATAAATGAAATAATTAAATAAAATAAATAAAATAAAATAAATGAATAAAATAAATAAATAAATAAAAATAAATAATATAAGTAAAATAAAATAAAATAATAAAAATAAAATAAATAACAAATAAAATAAATAAAATAAATAAAATAAATAAATAAATAAAATAAATAAATAAAATTAATAAATAAAATAAACAAAATAAATAGAATAAAATAAAAAAAATAAAATGAAATAAATAAAATAAAATAAATAAATAAATATAATAAGTAAAGTAAATAATATAAATAAAATAAATAAAATAAAATAAATTAAATAAATAACATAAATAAATAAATAAAAATAAATAATATATTTAAATCTTTCGTATGGAAATTAGTTATAATCAAAATCAATTTCAATGATATAAAATGAAAAATTAATAATTAAATGAATATATATATATATAAAATGAATAATTAAATGAAATTAAATATATATATATATATATATATATATATATATATATATATATATATATATATATATATATAATGAATAAATTTGTTAACTGATTTGTTAACTGATTTATTTCAAGCATCCTTGGCTGCAACTCAGCCCAATTCAGTGTCATTCACACCCCGCCAAACGCAAACAATAAACATTAAATTGAAATGTATGGGGGAAAAAAGTGCTTTGTTTGTCTCAAATATAAATATTGATAAATGAATTTTGCTTGGTTTAAGTTGTCCGAAATTAATCGCAGTCAAGTCAAATTTGGTTGCAAATGCAACGTGTTTGATTAATTTGCTGACTTTGGCTGTAAAGTTCATTTAAATAACTCGTTTGACTTTTGTTTGTTGTTGCTGCTGTTTGCTTGTCGCTTGTTGCTTGTGTCTTGTTGCTTAGTTTTACATAATTAAATTCAATTTCATTTAACTTTGTCATTGACACGTCCACAGCAACTATATATACATATACATATATATATTCATATTCACTCGCATAACTCAGTAATTATTTTTCGTCCCCTAAAAAAACTTTCACTTTCGTCAATTTTTCTGAGGTTGAAACGCTTTTTGCAGGCACAAGCAATTATGGCTGCATAATGGGGAAGCATACAAAATAACATCATAATTATCACCAAGTGAAGGAAACGACGACGACGACGACGACGACGACGACGGACGCCCAGCACAAATTGTTTAAAAATACGCACGATAAAAAACGGAGGAAATGAAATTCCGCTTTTTCTCAAGCATGATTAATTCGCTCTGCGTAGGGGCACCCACACTTAAAATTAGCAGCTACTTACCTCAACACCAACCCCCAACCCCCTCCCTCCTCCTTGGGGTTAATTCTTTTCCTGAGTGGGCGTATTTTTTGTGTGCGGCTGAGAATATCTCATTTTTCTCGAAAAATTAACACATTTATCAAAACAATTTTTGTTTGTTTTTTAAGTTGTTTTTTTGAAACTTGTCTGCACAAACCTGTTGTTGGTATATTTAGATTGTGAAGTGGACAAAGTGCTGATTAGGCTTATCAGCATGTTTTGATAGTGGCATATGCATTTACCGTTAGATAGATTGCTGGCAAATGAGACACTCCAAAGTGAACTTTAGACCAAGTCTGCAAAAGCGTAGTAGAAGTGGATCTAAATTTAAGTTTTTTTTTATATATTAGAGATACTTTAAATCAAATGTCGACTTCTTCAAGATCATTTAAGTTCAAGCTAAAGAAATTATTCAACTCAATGCTTAAGCAATATTTAAGGCTAATAAATCTTAGACAAAAGCTGTTTGCAGCTTGCAGCTCAATTGCTCAATTGCCTGCCTCCCTCTCTTTTGCTCTGCTCTCTTCGCACCTGTTGCCCAAGACAGACGATTATGCAAATGAAAGCCAAAATGCGAAGTTTTATATAAAACGAGTGAATATATTTATTTGAACATGCTTAAAATATAGCTTAACCAATTAGGAAGTACATGAAAATACCTGTATGCATGTATATAGGTACACAGGTACAAGTGTTTACACTATTAAAATCACATTTCAATTACTTACAAAACTAAAACAAATATGAAGGTAGCTGCATTTCACCATTTTTTTTTTGTTGAGTGTAGGAATCAAGCATCAATAAAGAAACGCAACCAATAACGAACGGGCACACTGCCAAATGTGTTGAAACAGTTGCTGCTGCTGCTGCTGCTTTTGGCAAGTGTGCCCTATTTTTTTTTTATCGCTCTTTCTCGCTCATAGGACGGTCATGGCGATGAACATGAGCAGAACGATGATGAGCCAAGGGCAAATGAACATTAGGCAAGCAACCTCAAACATGTTTGTGCTTGTCGTCGTTCTTGTTGTTGCTGTTGATTTGAGCTGCTTCGCTTGTGTTGACAACTGTTGCTGCTTGTCCTTAATTGTAGTTATTAATTGTTAGTTTCTGTCACATGGTCACACTGAGTTTTTCTGTATTGTTTGTTTGTGCGCTTTTCTTCTTGCCATAACACACATGCCCAGTAAGTGAGTATGTAAGTAAAGAAGACGAGACAACAACGTTACGTACGGCGTTCACTGTCACACTGAACAACAAGCGGGCAACCCGGTTGAATATTCGCTGCTTTTGTCTTGCCTTGCTTTGCCTTGTTTTGCTTTGCGTTGCTTTGCTATGCTTTGCTCTGTTGCGTCGCCGGTTTCAGTGTTTACCTTATTCGCCTTGTTTTGTGTTTAAGTGTGTACGTACATGTGTGTGTGTGTCTGTTTGTAAGCGTCAGTCAGACTCACACTCTTCGCTCTCTCTCTCTCGTCGTACGTTCGCTCTCTTCGCGTAGTGCTTTTACGTTCCGATCGCTGCTACAGCTTCAGCTGCTCTCTCTCTCGCTCTTTTTCTCTCTTCTTTTGCTTACCTTTCAAGTGGTGGAGGGAAGAAGAAGGAGCAGCGCAGCTTGAGTTTTACTCCGCGCGCAATTGCGTTTTATTTCATAGACCCCCAGGTGGGGAAGGGTTGGGGCACATGTTTTTGCTTCCACTTTGTTGCATTTCCTTCGTAGTAAGCACTTCTTTTGTCAGCCATCAACATCTAAGCTAATCTTAACCTCAAGCGCAAATTAACTGTAATCAGCGTAGCTAATTTTTCACTTGAACTTTGACTTACCCTTTTGAGTCGTCGTATGTTTTTTTTTGGAAAGCTCTCTTTTCAAAAGCTTGAACATATGAATTTGTGAAGGATTTCAGAAACTTAGCTTAAATATTTTTTTAGGATAAGGAAAATCTATTTGTGATCATTGCAAACTGAAATTAACTCTGAAAGGAAAGAATATTCTACTGAATTATTTATTTACCTCAATTATTGCAACTCGTTTTCCATGTGTCATAAAAATACTCTTGTAAATATTTATATATTTATATATTAGATATATTTGTGCCACAATTTGAGCGCATTGATAATAAATAAATAAATACACCCATGTAAAATATCTAATCTTTGTTTATTTGTAATAAATTCACTCGTGTAAAATATCTAATCTGTGGCCGAAACTTTTCCGCTGATTATCAGCTAATACTCAATTTACCTTCTGTGTTGGTGGCCTTTTACAGAACTGGTCCGAAAATATTCCAATTCGACTATTTTGATGGTCGTATGGAAAATTACACACAACCAGTTTTTTTTTTTATATTTCAATGATTGTATTTTTTTTCACTGATTGTATTTTTTTTTTTTTCAATGATTGTTTTTTTTTTTTGTTTATTTGTCAGTTGCCCTTATTTATTATAGGCAGTTTTCAATATATGCTGCACAAAGCAGAACATCGACTTCTTATCTTACCAGAGCTACACACAAATAATATATATATATATATATATATATATGTATTGTCTATATGTATGGCACCAATCAATTTGAAGCTTCTCGAAATTGTTCAATTGTTGCGCTAAAAATATAAACGAGCCGCAATATAATAATAATAATAATAATAATGATAATGATAATGATAATGATAATAGTAGCAATATCAGTTGGGGATTTATTGTGCAACTAATAATTATCAACTGATTGCGTTAATTAAAGATTTCTTTATACTTGAGTAGCACACTTATCAACGATATTCTTTCTTTTCTTTGCAGGTATGTTTGTGATTCACAGTTTATAATACATTTATCTATATTTAAAAGTGAGTAATCGAAACTTTAATATTTGATAAGCGCAATGCGGAAATGATAACTACTAACTAATAGGAAGATAAAGCTCAAAGATAAAGCTAATATTTGCTATGAGAAAAAGAGTATTGCTCCACTTATATCTAGTTTGCATCCAAAGGTACTTAATAATCGGATTTCAATAAATGTGGCAATATAATATTTGATTAAGTCAATAGGCGAATTGTAATTACTTCCGATCAGCAAAGCTTTTCCTAATCTAATTATGTGAGCTTAAAGCTTAGACAAAAAGCTTCACTTTGAAGAAAATGCCATAGGCAAGTGATATTTAGTTCACATCAGAAAAGCTTTACCGAGTTGAACAAAGTGAGGATTAAAGCTCAGACCTAAAGCTCTGCATGAAAAACTGAGCAAAACTTGAACGTCATCTATTGACAAAAGAAGATTTTTCCACTTATTATTATACATATATGCCCAAAAGAAGAAGAAGAAAATGAGGAATATAGTTTGTAAAGAGACTCATAAAAATATTTATGAATGGATTGCTCAATTGGCTAACTATAACAGATTTGCTGAGTTTTGTTTCTATTGTTTGATTATGTGGGTCATGCTCCAGTTGTCCGATAAGTGAGTGTGAGAGAGACCGTGAGTGAAATAGATATAAGAAACAGTTACAATTAGCATAGTTCACTCAAGCAAAAAGCAAGAGAAGAGAAGAGGAAGCCGAGCAGACAAGTGTCCTTAGTCAAATGACCCGTTTCTTTTGCTCCTCTTCCCCTATTATTTTTATTGTCATCATCGCACTAACCGTTATGTGGCATTGATTTGTCATAGCCTCGACTAGCAGTGACTATGATTAAATATTTACATTTGTTTTATCTGTCTCTGTCTCTCTCGCCGATTCTCTGTTTGTTTGTCGAGTCCTTGCACAAGGACCTTAAAATTGTGCGCCTCGCTGGATTATTTATAAATCGTCGTAATTAGTTAGGAACAGTTAGCGGAGCCAAAGCCAAAATTAGGACAGCACCAAAGGCACTCACAAGGAGAGAGCGAATGAATCTCAGAGAGAGAGAGAGAGAGCAGCGTTCATTTCTGCACAGTAGCAGCAGCAGCAGTCACTCGCTCTCTCTCTCTCTGCCTCCCACTTGTTAAGGCTGCCAGCAGCGATGACCCAGGCAGCAAAAAGTATTGTGTTTGTATTTATGCTAAGCGCAGGCGCCTTTTGCAGCAGTAGCAGCGGGCAGCGGCGCCAGCAGAGCGTATCAAGTGGATGTATGCTTAAAGCTTCCCAATTCTGCCCATATTTATGTATGTATACGCAAGAGAGAGCTGAAGGAGAGAGAGAGAAAGAGAGCGCATAGGCTAGGAGGCAAGTCGTCTGTAATTACAGCCACCCACTCTTGCTCTCACACACACACACACACAGACGCACATGCTTGCCTAATGCCCCTGGGCGCTTTAGCTTAATCAATGCGTGCGCCCACACTTAAAAGGCAATTGCAACATAAGCTCTCTTCTTACACTCTCGCGCGCTCACGTGGCAAAGTTAAGGCAATGAAATGAACTGTGCAGCGCTGAGAGAACGCAGTGAGAGAGAGAGAGAGCGCATTGAGTGGGAGAGGTGAATTGCTGCGCTCATCTGCATGCTTTGCTGCCTGCTTGGGCGATGAACGCGCCAAACGGGTAAAACACAAAAAAAGCTACCCTCAGAGTGCTGCTGCGGCTGTCAATCTACACTTTGGCTTCTTTCTAACCAACCCAACAAAAAAATAAATAAAAATAAAGAACAGCGCGCACTTGCAAACATCATAATAAATAATTATAAATAATAAATAATTTCCAATATATATATATATATAGATTAATCAAAAATAATAGTTAACTGTTTAACAAACGGCGCTCTTATCTGCAACAACATAAAGAAAAAGAAAAGAAATCCGCCGTTTTGTTTTGTGTGGCAAATGCGGAAGTTGTCGTCGTCGTCGCTGGTGGCAAATCGTCGTCAGTCTTCGTCGAACTTTGGCAAGTGTTGTGAGTGCAACGCACAAGTTGCTTGCCTCAAATCTATACAATCAAAATACCAACAACAAAAAAAAAGAAGTGCTTTGTGTTATATAAAAATAATATAAGCTAGAAGAAAAGCTAGAAGAAAAGCAATAAAAAGGCTGTGCAGAGAAATATACATACATATATTTTTGTTTATAATAAATAAACGCACGCAGCAGCAGCAGCAGCAGCAGCGCAAACAAAAATCATTTACTAAAAAGCGCCTCAGCCCTATTAAAACAGGCGACGCTTTGCAACACTCAATCACGCGTGCCCTCTCTCTCTCTCGCCCGCGCGTTCGCTCTCACGCTCGCTCTCTTTGCGTGCGTGTGCGTGTGTCGGTGTGTAATTAAACGTGCGTGTCTCCGCAGCTCTCTTGCTCCTGCATAAATCAGCCAATCAACCCACCCACCCACCGCACCCCCTTTTGCCCGGTTTGCAGCAACCCGTTAAATTTCGCGCCTATTTCGCCTTTGTCGGTGCTGCTTCTTCCTTTAACTACTCTGTTCGCCTTTATCTCGTCCAGCAGCGTCGTTCGTCGTGCCTCGTGTCGTGCCTCGCGTCGTCATTTCAACAACAACAACAGCAGCAAACAAAAAGTTTCATTCATGGAAAACAAAAATAATCTCGAAATTGCCTTTAATAACGGAAATATATTTATTAAAAGGTAAATTCCATTTCGAAATTCTAAAATTGATTTATTGCGAGATTATTTTCTTTTACTCAAAATTGTTAGCGAAAAAAACTTTTATTTTTAATTTATCATAATGTAAAAACATGTTTAAAACTATCTATCTGTCTCTCTCTCGCTCTCATGCATACCATGCTTATCTATATCTAAATCTAAAATCAAAAATATTTCTCTCCATTTACGAATATTTCGTCAAGGCTACGCTTGCGCAGTATTCTAGCCCTTGCTTTGTAGTCCTTGTTCGAGTGTCCTTCTGCGTGAATGTGAACGCGAGAGAGGGTGTGTGACGTCACACGGTGTGGCAAGGTCAATGTGAATGTGACTTGAATGGTTTCAACTGAAGGCCTCCTAACCTCGCGCATTGAAATGCCTTCAGGGGAATTGTATTTATTCTGGCATTTTTTTAATTGTAGCAATTATTCGCGAGGTATTTTTTAATCAGCCGTTTTTTATTCTACAATCTGCTTACTGGCATTCCACAGCCAAATGACATTTGTAAGCTGTTATTTATGTTACTCTTGGAACCAGTTCCGCATATAAAACTAGTTGGTATTAAAGGGTTGAATTATTTGAAAATGTAAAAATAGCCATAATTACAATTGGTAGTGAACTTTTCTTATGTAATCTTCTATCTTCTATTCAGTATTGTATAAAACTGATAATCCCAAAACACTTAAAGTGTCTCCCAGATAACCAGTTCTCAGTCGTACTAAGTACTTCACACTTAGATTCCTTAATTAGATACTCTGGTAGTCGGTAGTCCTTATAAGTACATAAAGTTGTCAAAAGCTGGGAACTAGTGAGCTAGTTCTTTGCAACAAACTAGTCAGTATATATAGCTATACCAAGCGAGTTCTTTGCCATAATCCCTGTACATATCTCGATATACCATAACTTTTACTTTAACTGAATGAGTATATCAACTATAACTAACTCGAAGTCAAATCGATTAATATAACTTTCACATATCAAAATTCCTATACTACCCACTCTGATAGTCGATAGTTCTTCTGGGAATTATAATTGATATCTCATAAGTCATAATTAACTAGTTCTAAATAAATTTAGTCTTGTTTTTCCATTTTCCACACTCAAATCGATTAGTTTATGCTTCGCATGTGTAAGTTCCCCGGCAACATGAACTAGTTTTGGCATTTGTCTGGGGGCCATAATATTTATGACTTTGCAGGAAGCGGAACGAACCCATAAAAGTAAACATATGTATTATGCTCCACGAAAAGTAACCCCAAAAAGAAATACTTGCTGGCAAAGTGCGTGTAAAACATGCGATGTTTATCCAGACAACACACACACACGCACACTCGCACACACTCTCAACACACAATAAAATATTCACACCCGCCACAGAAACAGGCACAACAAAATACTCAACTCGATGTCAGATTGTTGAGTGTTGTCCTTAATGCCGAAATAGCCTTCAATCAATGGCCTTTTGTCTATTTGCTTTTGCACAGCTCTTGCCTGCTTCCATCTGATAAATAAAGCGATAACCTCAACTAACCCCCTCTCCCCCAGCCCCACCTCCCACACCCTTGCTTTTGCAAATTGCTTTTCCAATAATTTGGCTTGAACTTGAGCAGGTGGCAAATAGCCTTAAGGTCATGCCTCAATTCAACTGGCCAAAATGTGCTGCACTCTCTCGAGCAAGTATTCAAATCAACTGAATTTTTACTCGTAGTATTTTCTTTACAATTCTTTTGATTCCTTTTAATCTCTTGTTGTCCTTTCATTCACTGCGATTCCTTTGTCTATTTTTCTATTCTTCAAGCAGAGCAAATATATGTTGAGGCATTCACTGCTCGTTAGAAAGATACCCTATAAAAGATTGAAATATTTCTTTGCTTCTACTGTCTAGAGAGAGACACGCCATCTTTTGTGCCAACATCTCACTCTCTCTCTCGGTCTCTTTCTCTCTCTAATGTGCTATACCACCCTAGGACCTTTTATATTTCCTACAGGGTATCAAAGCGCGCCATTGTCTCCGCAAGTTTTCGTCCTCGCCGAAACAACATTTTTGATGGCTTCGTTTCGATTACGCAATGTGCTCGTGCTCACTTCAAGTTTGTTTTCATTCATTTTCCCATTGTCAACAATAACAACAAACAACAAACAAACAAACAACAAACAAACAACACTAAAAACAACCCGAAAACAACCCCTTTTTGTTGGGGGTCTGCTATTTTCTTTGACAAAGTGCGCATAACACTGCGTATACGCAATATCTTATAACTGACCACATTTTGTGGCAGCTGTCTCAAAATAGAGTGGGGATGACCTCAACCTAAGTCAACACACCCCGAAAACCAAAATAAAGCACATAATAGCGAATAAATATATATGTATTGAGAACGACGGAGTGGAAACAACATCAAATGTCAAAGCAGACATTCATTTTTCACGATCATCCCCATCCCCATCCCCATCATCATCATTATAATCACCTATTCATAGGCATTAATTAAGCTTTTTGCCAAATACCCTGTAATTTTTGAAAATAAATCACACCAACGGATACTATGCAAATAAATAAAAATCTAAATTTTATTCCCATGAGACTATTATGATGAGAGACTATATGAGACTATTACAGTTAGTTTCGTAAAGTTAGGAAAAACGAATTTACTACTAAAGATATATATATATATTTCCTTAAAAAACTAAAAAGGAAACTAATTTGAAATGTATTTGAAGCTTGCCAAAGAAGAAGAAGAGAAAAAAAATTCGAAACTTATTTTTTGAGCAGTCAAAATTTGGTGTTGTAATGGAACAAAAAACTCATATGTTTCCATAAATAAACACAGGGTATGTTAAAGTCCAGCACACCCTTAACTATCACTTATTCGCTTGAATGCAACTTTGTTGTCGCTTTTGTTGTTTTTCTTTATTTTTTTTTTTGTTGCCAGTTGCCAGTTTTGGCAATTTGGAAAATGAATTTGAGATTTTGCTGATAATTTTGGCATTTATTATAGACATTTTCCAGTTGTTATTGTTGTTGTTGTTGTTGTTGTTGCTGTTGTTGTTGTTGAGCTACCCACTTTGATGATAGGCCAACGCCGACTGTTATTCGCTTGAGGTAGATCATCAACCATCCATCGAACAACATCTGCGCTCAGAGACTGCCGTTCATTTAGCTAATGGCCCAACACAAACCCAAACCCAAACCCATTAGGAAGACACGACTTTTTCGCATGCCTTTTCAGCATTACAATTTGCAGTATTTTCTTGACGTCAGTCGCTCGAATTATATTTTATATACAATCAAGCGAATCGAGGCGGTTTCTTTGAGATCAAGATGAAGATATAAAGAGAGGCTGCTGGGGACAGAGAGAGAGAGAGAGAGGGAGAGAGAGAGCGTCGTCAATTGATATTTATTGCCTCAAGATGATGTCGATCAGATCAAGCGTTAAGGCTTTCTGGGAATTTCTAGAAAGCACACAATAAGATTAAATTCGGCATGGAGCCAAACTTGGGCTTGGAAGTGTTTTAAGAACTCAATTTCGGGAATTTTGTACGAATTGGGAATGCGACTTGTGAATACCCTAACATATTTTGTATATCTTTGTTTAGAAGAAGCCTGAATCCATTGGAAATATGTTAGAATATCTTCAGACAGTCTTCAACTATCTGCTAATTCTTTCAATGTGAAAGTGCCTTTCAAAATAGTTTCCTTATATTTCAGTTTTTGGGGGAACTGGAAAAGTTTTCCAGTTTAAGAAAGTTAACTCTATTGAGGCTTACGGGAAAATGAAAATCAAACCTGGCCGAGATACAACCCTAGACCCCGAGAAATCATAGTTTGACATGGCTGAAGTTGCAAGAGGTCTTCGATTTTGTTTTTATATAAGTAAGATCTGCTAGACTTTAACATGAAGCGCATTCAGGCTGAGTGGCAACAAGAGTTGAGTTGCACCAACGACTCGGTTGCATGGTGGCAAGCAAACTGATGCTGTATGCAGAAACCAGCCACCGGAATAGGACCAAAGGCAACCTTCCGCTGCGAGCGTAGCCTGTACTAATTAGCTTAACTTAACTTAACTTGATAGAAAATTTCATGGGGGAAAACTTTGTTATCGCTGTACGGAAATTACAGTTAAGTGCAACGAAAATTTATTTCATGCTGCAACTGGAGTTGCCTCCTTAAAACTGCAGCAAAACATAAATTTCAACTTATGCAACTCATTTCAGGCAAATTACTTTAATTGCAATTAAATGAAATCAATTTTGATCAATTTACTTTATATATATATATATATATATATATATTAAGCAAATTACTTTGTTTACAGTTAAATTGAAATTAATTTAAAATTTTTGCGACTGTTTTCAAGCAATTTTCTTGCTTGCGAAAAGTATTTTTGAAATTGCTTTCTTGATTGCTGCTGACACGAAAACAATTCGAATTTGGCCCATAAAAATGTTGTTGTTATCGAATCCGCTTTTTGTGGCACATACGCAACTTGCCACATGCCACCAAAAAAATAATGTGCCAACTTTTTGATATAAATTTCAAAATGAAACGCAAGCAAAAAAACTTGTTCTAGTTGAGAGTTGATTTTTACTTGCAACTGCCACAATAAAGTTTAATATGGGGCAATAAAATTAGTGTATACGTGCGGCATGTGCCACACACACACACACACACACACAACAAAGCAACTATTATGTCTAAATGTGGAATCTATCTACATCTGGTTGCCAGTGCTGCTGTTACTGTTGCCTGCATCATTGTTGCATCAAAGAACTTAACTCAAATAACAAATAGAAATGTGCCACATGCGGTGTCTCGCTTGTCTCGCATTTCCTATGCTCTGTGTGTGTGTGTGTGTGTGTCCCCAATACGCATCTCTGCAACTGCTGTGTGTGCCACACAACTGGCAACCCAGCCACCCACTTGCCACGTTCCTGCCACATGCAGCAACGTTTTCAGGTCAAGGTTGCCCCAGCTGCTGCTGGCAGTGTGCGTTTTTCTCTCCATTTACTAGTTTTTCTCTTCTTTTTTTGTTGCTTTTTGGTGTCCTCCTTTGACACACTATAAGTGTGTATGTGTTGTGTGTGAGTGTGTATTGTGTGTGTTGCGGTTGTAGTTGTTGTTGTTGTTGCTGTTGTACTTGCAGCAATGCGCTTTTAGAAAGTTGATGGAATCCTTTGGCGTCGTCCTTGTGGCGTTTTTATGGCGCCGCGCAATGAAGCGCATATTCTCATCACACACACACACAGCACACATACAGCACACACAGCACACACACACATAAAGTGTGTAAGAAATTCACAGCAAATATTTTGCATAATTTTGTTATTCACGATTAATACGCCTGTGAACTCAACGCGTCCTTTTGTACTTGCCACCGTTTGTTGCCTCAGTTTGTTGCTTGTTGTGCTGTGCTCCTCCTCCTCCTGTGTGTGCATAAATTTCACGCTTCCATGCGTTCAAATGGGGCATCTTTGCCATTTGCTCTTTCAGGGTTAATGCGAAAATTATGCGAAAGTCATTCAAAGACCCAAATGAAAGTTGCTGAAAATAGTTTTGTGGCTTAGTTGCAACAATCAGTGAGTGTGTGGCAGTTACTTATTATTTATTATTATTATTATTTGTTGTATAAATTAATAATATAATATAAAATGAAAAATCTGTCATCAAGGCCGTCAACAGCGAAAGCGAAATTTTGAAGTCTTCTTTAAATCTGGAAAACATTTTTTCAAGAAAATTATAAATGCCGACTCCTCTCACATTTGAAGCCATCAAAAAGATAATATCTACTTACAGAGTAGAGTCTTCGAGGGCGGGATTTATTTATGGAATCTCAATCCTCATAATCTTCTTTCCATAGTTTCTTATTTTCCTCTTTTCGAGTAACTGCTTTGGGAGCTGTTTCCTGAGTGGCTTGGTTTGTTGAGCTCCCTCTTGAATAACTATATAGAGAAAGCACACATTCCACCAGCAGAATGGAGCACTTCAAAATAATCGCACACATTTTTCAAATTCGATTTCCTTGCTTATGTTGAACTTTTCAGAATACGAAGCTGAGTTGTGGTTTCGATTAATATTCGTTGGGAACTGGACTGGACAGAGAAATGTGGCAAACAAAGCAAATGACTTGCAAGGCCAACTTTGTTGCACATTTTGTATATATATTTGTATAATGGGGAAAGATTAATTCCAGAATTGGAATAGATTCTCTTTGTTGACCCCCCTGCACCTATTAATCTAACATTTTCCAGTATTTGCTCCTCATTTGAAAGCAGCTGTCTTCCAGAATGTATTCTAAAGTCACGTCATTCCCGAAGCAGACTCCAAATGTGGCATCTATTATGCTCCAGCATTTTTGTACTTGCTCTCTACTTGACTCTGATTTGTTGCAGAGATTCACACAGATTCCCATTCAGTTGGCTGCTGATGTTCTTAACTCAAATTCAACTTTTGTTAGCCACAGTTTTCAATCTGTCTTTTTGGCTTTCATTCGCTTTCAGCCAGATTATTCTTAGTCTGCTACCCGGACTAGATTTAGATTTAGTTCCAAGCAAAATGTCCTTGTCAGAACTAACATTTGATATTATTTCGCTGTGTTGGCAGCCCTTCGGCCAAGAGCCTTGACAACCGCAGCAGCCGCCTGGTTTTGCATTTTCATTTTCATTTCCATTTTCATTTTTATACATTTCGCTTGAATACAGATTTTCTTGCTTGTTGGCTTTTGTGTACTTATGCCCTAGCAGCGAGGGTACGATTACTATGTTGTGGATAATGAGCTGTAATTATATATAGTCAAATATATATCGTCTTGATCAGCAGCGATGGTCGAGCTGAGACGATACTTGAGGCATCGCCAAACTCGCATCAGAATCGACAGAATAGGTTCACTATATTATATAGCTGACATAGCAAGAATCTGTCGAATGTTTGTACGAATTATAATGCTGACAAAATCGACAAATATTCAATTTTGAAATCTTGAGTTTTCGTATTGAAAACATTATGGTTTTCCAAGCTATCCTAACTAAGATTCTGATATCATAACATATATTTCACAGAGCTGCCGCCCATTTGCAGTTGAAGGGTGTGTAATTCTCGTTGTGCATAATAGAGCAGCTCCTTGCTGTGAGTGTGTGTGTGTGTGTGTTTTTGTTGTACGTTATGAATACATTTGAGAGGACAAGCAACTTGCAACACGTTTCTCAAATTTTTCCATTTTCATTTGCAATTGAGTGGCGATGCGAGGCTGGCTGCAAGTCTTTTTATATTTATGCTGCTGCTGCTGTCAGCTCCAAGGTCCTCTTGTGTGTGTGTGTGGCACTTGAAACGCACTTGGCAACCCTACCTGGCACTCGACAAACACACACACACACACACAAATACATACCTAAGTCAAGTCATCAAATTCAAGTGTCTCACTCAGAACGTGACTTGTTTTTTGGGCTTACAACTTGGGCGCTGTCAAGTCAAAGTCAGGGTCAGCCTCAAAAAATGATAATTAAATAATAATAATAATAATAATAATAATAAAAATAATAATAATAATAATAATAATAATAATAAAAACAATAATAATAATAATAATAATAATAATAATAATAATAATAATAATAATAATAATAACAATAATAATAATAATAATAATAATAATAATAATATACTCGAACGACTTGTGTACAACAATCAAGGCACCTTGCCTAATTGAAGTGGGCACCTTTAACCTTGTGTTCAGTTCCAATTAAATATTTCTTTCACTGATTCAATTATGCATTTGTGGCACGTGTCTCTTTTAATTGAGTATGTTACATTTTATTGTGGCAGACACATTTTGGGTTTTTTTGTTGTTGTTATTTCTGCTTATCTTTGAGCAAACATTGTTTTCATTTAGCTTGCATGTTGTGGTTGTTGTTGTTGCTGTTGCTGTTTTATGTTGTACACTTGTTAAAGTTGCAAGTTGACAAACTAAACACACAAACACACACACACACAGAGAGAGGGAGGAGGGCCTGCAGCCTGTCATAATAGGAACAAAGCTGTCAACAGGCGACAGTCATTCATTTCTAGCTGTCGTCGTTCAACAACTGCCTGACTGTGCCCCACTAACAGCTATGTACACACACACACACACACACATATATATATATATATGTTTATATATGTCCACATTTATGTAGAATCAATCTTTTTTTGCTGACCAGCCTTTGTCCTTTTTCCATGCTACAAGTGGAGGCAGCTTCAAGGGTTTCCTTTTGCTTTTAGTTACAGCTGAATGTGATTGTATGGGTGTGTGTAGTTTGTGTGTTAATCAGCATTATATCAGCATTACATCAGGATTATATTCATTTAACAGCTATTATTTATGTTCCTGCTTAAAAAGCAATTAATAATGCGCAAGTCAGGATTAAGTTTGCCCAGCAGATGGCCATAACTCAAGCGATATCCTATCATAAGTCATACACATTTTAGATGTTTAAATGAGCACTCTGATTTATGTAGGAATGTGTATGTACATAAGTGCACTCGGAAAAAAATCACACTGAATATTAGAAAATGTATGCAGTAGTTTCGAGTGTTTGTATGTATTTATGCATGTATGTGTGTCGAGAAAATCCTCTATTGACTTCTTGTTTCCAATATATTAACAAAAATAGGTATAAATTGTGAAGATGTTAAAAATTTCATTCGCACACGTTTTGCAGTGCGTATTCCGTGCTGTTCACTTTGTGTGGGACACGAGTGTAAGATACAGTGGCGTCTACACCAAACTAACCACTCAACTAGTGCCGTTATCTAACAACGTCTATGTCTCGCTATCTCTCTCTGGATCTCTCTCTCTTTGGCACTCCCCTCTCTCTCTCTCTCTCTCTCTCTCTCTCTTTGGCACTCCCCTCTCTCTCTCTCTCTCTTTCTCTTTCGCTTTCTGCATTTTTGTAATTTGTGGTTTCTGATTGGCATTTCATCAAGAACCGGAATGTTAATTAAATGCTTGGTTCAAACTGTGTCGCCTCTGTTTATGATGCATGCCACACTCACACTCAAACACACACGCACACACACACACGTACACACATCTGCAGCACTCTAATTGAAATTGGCAATTATCACAAATTTGGCAATTGCTTTTTGTAATTAAGTTTTAATTATTTGATTTCAATGCAAACCGAAAAAATCAAAAAACAAAGTTAAGAATTTTGTTCTACCTCGTCGACTAATCAAAGGTGCTGGTAAACAACACAATAAAAACAAACAAACAACTCGACAACAACAACAACAACAAGAACAAGAACAACTGCTTTAACTGTGCATTGTGCATTTAGCGCTTAACAAAATGGCCGCCAAATGACTGCGCTGGTCAACAAAATGGCTGCCAACATGGCGACAGCAACAGGCAGCAGCAGCAGCAACTGCATAACTACAGCACTGCAGCAACAACAACAACATCTGCAACAACAGCAACATCAGCAGCAGCAACAACAACAACAACATCAGCAGAGCAGTGGCCTTATGGCCGCTTCCGTGATACAACCCGACTATTTACTCAATAATGATCGCGGTTTATTTAAGGTTTATTGTTTTATCAAAGATTTCATTGGGTAAGTATAAATCTCATCGTATACGCAATACGTAAAATGTTTACCGGCTAAATGTTTACCAGTTTACCAGTTTACACTTTACCCAACCCGACGTTGAATATTTATGTGAACTACGTACACTATATATATATATATATATGTATATATATTGTAACGAACCTTTTCAGTTCGTCCAGTTTTAGCTGGGCTAAAACTCAGCCGAGCTATGGGTTCGAGCAACAAATTTATATTTGATTGCGCTGCGATAATATTAATACCACGTGTCCTTTATATATTAACTAAAGGTTTGATTTATTTTAATTATTATTATGTTATTATGGTAACTGCCCTAAGGATATCCCTTTGATATCCGGCGTTCCATGTACCAGCTAGGTGGCGATCAGACCTTCTCTGTCTGGCTTCGCTCCTAGATTTCGCACTGACTGCGGTGAGTCTCAGACTGCCTGCCTCTGACTGACTCCTTCGAAGCTCCTTGCTGGTGGATCGTCCTGTTACGATCCACTGGTCGACGCGTTGCCTCTGCTCGTCGACTTGCACTGCTCCCTCGAAGCTCCTTGCTAGTGGATCGTCCTGTTACGATCCACTGGTCGACGTGTTGCCTCTGCTTGTCGCCTTTGCACTGCTCGACTTCTGTATCTGCGACGCCCTCTTTTATAGGTCGGTCGCATTGGTGGCGTGAGCTTTTTGGTATTTCTCTAATACCGTTTTGCGATCGCTGCAGTAAAGCAGCGGTGACCTATTTTAAGGTCGCTGTCTTCTGAGGTCGCTGCACTCGCTGAACTTAGGAAAAGTGCGCACCTTGCGCTGTCCGATACGGGATGTGCTGACCGCGCCCATTTATCCGGTAGCGTCCGCTGAAGTAGGCACGTGCGCTTTGGTTGTAGGTTGTAACTCAAGCTTACTTTCCCACAGTGTCATTGGTTGTGGTTTGCTAACCTGCTGTCCCACTTTCAGTATATGCTGACCAAGGCGTTTGTGTTTTTGGTTCTGGTCGCTGTTGCTGTTGATTTCGTCGTCGTCAAAATCTGCTGATGCGGTGTAAGATCCAATGTCGTTTTGTTGCGATCGTTGCGAGGGCTGCCCATAGCGTATGTGGCAGTTGTTGTGAGGGGCGCATATAGCATATGTTAGGCTATATGGTTCCTCACACTCCCCCCTTCCTTCGGTAAGTGGAAGACTTCCACTTCGGTGATCGTATTGACAATGTTGTTGCCTTTTCCGTAAAAGTGTTGAGCAAACGTTTTTCGTTTGTACTACGAGTTGTAACGTTCTTGACGGCCGCTGCCTTGCGTTCTGATTAGTGCCGCCGTTGCACTTTTCCTTCTTTTTGTTTTTATTATGTGTTTATTATGTCGAGTGCCGTTCCAGTGAATGTTATCGTAGGTCATGGCTACATTTCTGCATTCTTACTGCAATTTGAGTGGTGTGTGAACATTCGCCGCGTCCAGGGCTGTTCACCTGTTTTGGACTTGCCTTAGGGCTCCAATTCGTGTTTACATTTATATTGTTATTCTTATTATTTTTTTTTTGTTGATATGTATATATCTATTTATTTATTTATTATTGTCGATTTATTTGTTGGAGTCTTTCTTTAATTTTGGGGGCTTGGGGACTCACCAGTCTCCTTGCTGTGTGGCTTTAAGTCGCTCACATGTGTCGTCCTTATCCGCTTATCTGCCCAGCTCCTTAGCTTGCAGATCACCGGTGACGTGAAATCCATGATTTGGTACGAGCCTCCGTATCTCGGTGCTAGCTTGGCTTCGAACCCTTCAGCTCCATTTGATAGGTGGTGTAACTTCACCCACACCCTATCTCCGATTTTGGGGCTCCATCGCTTGCGACGTAGGTTATAGTGGCCTTCCTTGGTCCTGCGAGGCTTCGACCGCGGCCAATTGACTTGCCTTATATTGCTTACATTCTTCGCATTGTTGGACATACGCTCTTACGTCTCTATATAAGCCTGGCCAGTAGTAACGCGCTGCTACTCGGGCTATTGTCTTTCTGCTCCCCGTATGTCCTGCGGTGGCGGTGTTGTGGCTCTCACCTAGAACTTGTGTCCTTTGCCCGGTTGGCACACATAATTTCCAGGCTGCTACATCCTCTTTTCCCGTTCTATGAGGTATGTGTCTGTACAGTTTTCCAGACTTGTCCATGTAATCTGGAAACTTCCTCGGATTTCTCGTTATGGCCGTTCGCATCTTTTGGATCCAGTGGCAGTTTTTATTGGCTTGGTCCATCGTGTCTCCCACAATTGAGGTTCTCCGGCAAGTCTCCTTCTGGGGCTGTCGAGATTTGGCATCTGCAACACTTACTGCTGGTTTGACTGTCTTTGCTATGTACAGTCTCTCTTCCTGACGCTCTCGAATTCTTTTTCCCGGTATATTTATCCCTCAGGCCTGCGCACTCCAAAACCGTTCCCATCCCAGACAGAAAATCCCATCCGAGAACTAAGCCATCGATAACTCCTGGGAGTATCAGTAGAGTAATATCCATACTACTCCTTCCGAACCTGATATTCACCTCGACTTGTTCTCGGACTCTGCAGTTTCGGCCATCTGCCATGCGGACTCGCCGTTCGGTTGCGCATCGTCGGCCTACGTCGAACAGTCCACGAGCTAGCTTCTCGCTAATGAAACTACTCGTGGCCCCTGTATCGATCGTAGCCTTGTGCTGGCAGTTGTCGATATCTACGACCGCTGTCAGCTGTGCTCCCTCGTCCTGCAGGCTGCCTATTAGCGTCTTGGGGTTGCCCTTGTTCGGCTCCCGTTCGCCCCTCGGTGGCGAACGCCGGTGACCTTTTCCCGACGGACAACATTTTGACGTGCGAACTCCGATTCGTCCACATATCCAACAATAGTCCAGCATAGGATTTGTGCACTCTATCGCACGGTGTCCGTTCTGGCCGCAATATCTGCAAGCCATCGCTGGATTATTTATATGCGTTTGTCTATTGTCGCGTCTCGTCTTCGGGGCTGGTCTGGGTCTCGTGTCGGTTTCGACTCTCTCGTGGTACGCTTTGCTGTGTGTCCGTCCACTATCCTCTATCCGCATAAGTCGTGGCCAGTTTTGCCTTGGCGCGGGCTCTATGCGGTGATAGCGACGTCTCTGTGGTGGATCCCTGTGGTTCTGTTGAGGCTCTACTTGCCTTCGCTGTGGAGTGTTGAAACTCGGGTGCTCCACGCTGCTCTGCTGTCTCAACTTCTCCCTGTCTACCTCGAGTTCCTCAAACGCAGCTGCCAAATGCATCAATTCTGCCAAGTTGTTGAATTGACCTGGCCTGGCGTACGCTCGTAGGTCTGGAAGGCTGTTGCTGTAGATTTTGTGTAGTTGCTCCACCGCCGAATACTGTAGTGGCCGCATTAGCGTCTGCATCTCCACCATATACAGCTTAAATGGCTCGATTATACCCTGACGTCTTCGGGTGACTTCGTCTTTTAAGTTTTCGAAGTAATCTCTTTTGGCAAGAAGTACTCTTGAAAACTCTGAACAAATGTTCCCCATCTCGTCCAGTGTTGATTGTTGGCTACATACCATTTCAGTGCCATTCCCTGGAGTAGTTCAGGCATGGTCCTGGGAATTAAATTCAAGTCGAGTCCATATGTATCGGCTGACCACTCGACTTGCTCCAAGAATTCTAATGGTTTCGTGGTGCCGTCGAAGCGAAAATTCCACTCCCGGACTTGTTTTGCTACCCTCGGGTATTCCTGGGACATATCCGTCGCCGTGTTGTCGCTTGTGGGCACTCTTCTTGATGGCTGTGGTGTGGGTGTTTTCCACACTGTGTTGTTGTCGTCTCGAGCGCGTGCTGCTGCGCTAGTTGTTGGTATGCTCAACTGGGCGAAATCTACGTTCGTCGCTTCTCTTGCATCCGCAACTTTTCTTATTTCTTTGGCCTGTGGAATTCTGCCATGAATAGCTGCCAAATCCTGAATCCTCGTGCTGTATGGTAGTCTGGATTCGTGAGTGTCCACCCACTCTCCGAATTGTCGACGCATCTCATCCAGTGTTCCTCTGAGATCTACTTGGAATTCTTCTCCATATCTCAAGACTTCCTCCTTCTTGAGGGTGTATACCCAGGCGCGAACCATTTTTGTTTTGTTAATATATATTATGTGTATTAATTATCGCAACCACCAAAGTTGGGCGCCAGTTGTAACGAACCTTTTCAGTTCGTCCAGTTTTAGCTGGGCTAAAACTCAGCCGAGCTATGGGTTCGAGCAACAAATTTATATTTGATTGCGCTGCGATAATTAATACCACGTGTCCTTTATATATTAACTAAAGGTTTGATTTATTTTAATTATTATTATGTTATTATGGTAACTGCCCTAAGGATATCCCTTTGATATCCGGCGTTCCATGTACCAGCTAGGTGGCGATCAGACCTTCTCTGTCTGGCTTCGCTCCTAGATTTCGCACTGACTGCGGTGAGTCTCAGACTGCCTGCCTCTGACTGACTCCTTCGAAGCTCCTTGCTGGTGGATCGTCCTGTTACGATCCACTGGTCGACGCGTTGCCTCTGCCTCGTCGACTTGCACTGCTCCCTCGAAGCTCCTTGCTAGTGGATCGTCCTGTTACGATCCACTGGTCGACGTGTTGCCTCTGCTTGTCGCCTTTGCACTGCTCGACTTCTGTATCTGCGACGCCCTCTTTTATAGGTCGGTCGCATTGGTGGCGTGAGCTTTTTGGTATTTCTCTAATACCGTTTTGCGATCGCTGCAGTAAAGCAGCGGTGACCTATTTTAAGGTCGCTGTCTTCTGAGGTCGCTGCACTCGCTGAACTTAGAAAAGTGCGCACCTTGCGCTGTCCGATACGGGATGTGCTGACCGCGCCCATTTATCCGGTAGCGTCCGCTGAAGTAGGCACGTGCGCTTTGGTTGTAGGTTGTAACTCAAGCTTACTTTCCCACAGTGTCATTGGTTGTGGTTTGCTAACCTGCTGTCCCACTTTCAGTATATGCTGACCAAGGCGTTTGTGTTTTTGGTTCTGGTCGCTGTTGCTGTTGATTTCGTCGTCGTCAAAATCTGCTGATGCGGTGTAAGATCCAATGTCGTTTTGGTTGCGATCGTTGCGAGGGCTGCCCATAGCGTATGTGGCAGTTGTTGTGAGGGGCGCATATAGCATATGTTAGGCTATATGGTTCCTCACAATATGTATATATAGACTGAGTTCAAATTGTACAAAGTTGAAGGTTTTTTGAGCACTTCAGAAAAATGATAAACAAAAATCTATTGACCTCTCGGTAAAATTATAAACAAAATCTGTTAACTTGCGGATAAAATTGTAAATACAAATCGGTTGACTTGCGGATAAAATTGCATATAAAGATCGGTTGACTTGTGGATAAAATTGTAACAAAAAATTTAAATAAAATAATCTCTTTAAAGAGCATTAACAATTCAGTTTGAGTACTACGTTTAGGCTTACAAATGCATCAAACTGAGCATTGAATTCTGTTGTTAAAGAGATGCAATTATAATATGATATATATATATATATATATATATATATATATATATATATTGTAATTTGGAAAAAATCGGCTTCGAACCAGTTAAGACATTAGCTAACTCTGTGAATTTCATTGCCTTCTTCCAAGAAAGTGAGAATTGGATTCGGTTTCTTAGACTTAATAAGTTTTCAATCGATTCTTCCTCTTCTTCTCTCCTCTGCCTCCCCGCACTTGATGAAGACTATACTAATTTTCAATATCAGCTTGCTTAAGGCTTGTAATCTAGCTTATTTCTGTGTCTAAAATTGATGTGAGTGGGTGTTTTCTGATTTATTACGGGAGTCAAAATCAGAACCTAAACTGGAAAGTTTTTTAAAACCGAAATATCGAAACTGATCGAAAGAACCGTAAACCAAAACATAACGTAGATTGAACGGCTTCAAAACGACAAAAAAAATGTTGGGGTTTCCCCGGGAAATAAAGTTAGGCATTTTGGAGGGTGAAGGGTTAAGCAAGCGTGCCCCATTTTAAATTTCCCAGCTTAAACTGTTGTAAAGTTTCAAATGCAGTAGCTGCTACTGTTGCACACCTAATGCAGCACACACTGTAAGCACACACATTGTTATTTGTATTTACGTACACACACAAACACGCACACACACAACACACCCCTTGCTCAAGTTCTGCTGTCAGCAGTCAGCAGACTGTAAGGCAACACCCTGTATACAAAATTGCCTTTTATTTACTGGCGCTTATCATTTTACACTTGTGTGTGTGTGTGTGTTTGTCTTTGTGTGTGTGAGTGTCTGTTGGTGTGTGTGTGTATCTGTTGATGTGTGTGTGTGAGTGTGTATATAATTCATATTTAATCAACTGATAACTGCAAAAATGTGTACACATTGTCAAGCAAGTGCTTTGCTGCCCGCTGCCTGCTGAATGTTTCTGTTTCTGTTTTTTCTGTTTCTGTTTTTGTTTTTCTGCCTGGCTGTGCTCCAATTTCTGTACTCCTGTTATTTTCACTGCCATTATCACCTGCTGCTGCTGCTGCTGCTGCTGTCGTTCAGTGATATCAGTGAGCAGCGAGAACATTGAGTCAGTCACAGTCCCTCGGCTGATATCACTTGATACTCGTACTCCGAATTGTTATCAATCGTCAATATTTGTTTAGCTGCCAACTGTCGACTGACATCGCTCGCACCAAATCCAATCGAGTCGAGCCCCGAAAACACCCCAAAAACTGGAGAAGAAAACGAATAATGAATGGAGCAGTAATTGTGCAATTAGCAGCTGTGTGAATTTGTTTAATTGATCATTAAATCAATAACAAATATGAAAAATATGCTAAGCGGTTTCCATTCTTTCCTCATTTTACAGTTGGTACTTTTTTATTGGTTGCAGAATAGAAAACTGAAATCTGTGGCAAGTTGGCAAGCTGCGATATGACAACTCATTATGCACAGAATCTTGTCAATTAGACTTATTTGAAATATGTTTGAAAGTTGGCCAATTTTTTGGAAATTTTCCCAAGAGAATTGTTTTGGTTTCTGCAATTGAAATTCCTTCAAAGTCAGCTTACTTTAAGCAACAATAATGTTGACAAGCAGACACTTCTCAAGGCCATGGATCAAAAACCAAATTGCTAATTTAGATTAAGCATTAATGACAGCTGTCTATATCTATGAAGATGATGACTTTGATAACGGTTAATGTGAAGCGCTTATTTTGGCGGTTTGTCAAAGAAGAAGAAGATTTATTCACAGTATGCTTACATCTAGTGGTGGTAGTTGGGGTATCGATTGCAGTATCGATATCGCTGTTATTATCGTAAGTAATCGATAATGTTATATTGATATTTTCAACAGTTAATATATAATGCAATAAGGAATTGAAATATCTATATATATATATATATGTTTCATTTGTCCAACACTCAATTAGTATACAAATTCGATTGTTTATCGATCTGTACTCTAGTATATATAAGCTTAAGAATACTTAAGAATCAGTTTTGCAGATGGGTTTCTTTTGGCTGAGAAGAAAAAAAACCAAATATTTGCCAGAATTGCAGCTAATTTGATGAGTTTGAAATAATTTGCTGTCACAATAAGCAGAAGCCAAACTGAAATCTCTTACAACAGGGTTCATGGACATTGTGTATTGTGTATGAAATTCCTAGAAATCAACTAGATGTCCGCCCACTTTTGACATATTGCTTGTGATGTGAAATGCCAAATGAATAGAAGCAGAAGCAGAAACAGTGGCAACGCAAGTGGCAGCAACAGAAACAGAAACCGAAACATTTGCAATTATTGTAAAGCACTCGACGAGTGGCATCAAAAAATGATGACTCATCATTCTATTCATTCCCATCTCAGACATCAAAGTCTGTCAAAGTCTGTGTGACGGCTGAAGAAATATTGCAAATATGTTGAATGAGAAAAACGGAGGAAAAACTGCGGAAAAACTGTGAAAAACCTAACGCCCACATTTAGACGAAAACTTTTGTATACCCATACATATATATATATATATATATATATTGTGACACCTGCCCAAAGTGGGAAATGCAATTTTCATTTTCATTTCACAGCTGACTTCGCAGTTGGCTTGGCTACAACCATATATCCACATAATATATATCCGATTTGGCTCGATGGCTCTTCTAAATTTCATTGACAACATTTTGGCCGGTCGAGTGGCTCTTGGCCAAATAAAGTGCATTCAAATTTCTTGGCTCTTGCCACCATTTTGCTTGCTGTGACGTCTGTAATTTGAGTTTATTTTTATGGCTTTTGCCAGTTGCTAAACACGCCAATTAATTAAATTTATCATCTAGTGTATCTATACTTTGTATCTCTATGTATATCTCTATCTGTATGTATATCTCTATCTGTATCTGTGTCTGTATCTGTGTCTGTGTCTGTATCTGTATCTGTGTCTGCATATATCTTAAGACTTATTGCGTCGCCAAAATTGTCAACATTTTCAATCATTTTGCATTTAATTAGTATTTATTCAAATATTTATTGATGATGGTTTTACTTTTGGCTTTATTTGCAGGTGAGCGATAATTTTCAAATGCCAAAAGACTACATCTATTTACTAGACATACTACCCTCCCCTCTTTCGGGCTTGGGCCGGGGGTGTTGGTTCCGTAAGTAAACAAAATTTGTTATAATTGATGCGAATTTGGGTATGCAAAATATGTAAACAGGTTCAAAATCAAGCGGGTTTTTTCTGGTTGTAGAGCCTTCTATTCTCTACGTAAATAAAGTAAGAGAAGTAGCAAATACTAGACTTTAAATTTGCATTTTATCGATAACTGCACACGCTGTCTCGCGAATATCGATATAAATCGATAAGGTACAGATTAAAAGCCTTCAATCAACTGTAAATATTCTATTAAGAGTGATTAAGAAACTTCGAATTTGCTATCCATATTGTTCATATTGAAATAGGCAGACTTCTAACGGTAAACCTAATACTTATTTAAGATCTGGGCAGCAGTATTTCGATTCAAATAAAGCAGTTTTGTATCTCTACTTTTGTTTCTCTACTTCCTCAGCTAAACATTTCTCTTGCAAGTAATGTAAAAAGTAATCTTGCAAGTGTCTATAATTAGACTTAAACAGTGTTGAATAATTTTTGGTCAGTGTTGATCAGCAGTTGGGAAGAAAGTAATTCGAGAAGAAGAATTAGTTCGATATATTTTGTGTGTATGCTTTTTTGATTCTATAGTTTCTTAGCTAAACATTTCACCTATTTGCATTGTCGACTTAACCAGTGTTGATTAGTCAGTGGCCAGTGTTGAGCAGTGTTGCTGTGCACTTATCCTATATACCCTAACCAATGCACTACAATAGAAACAAAACAAATTCCATTTAAGAAGGGGTCTTACGAAACCTACCTCACTATCAACCACTGGGCTAGGTAATGCTCAACTGAAACTCTCTCGCTATTTGCACTTGTGCTACACTTGGCATTACTTACCGTTATGCCGTCTGTCTGCCAGTCTGTCTGGCCGTCTGTCTGTCTGTTAGTTTGCAAAGCCTAAGCCCCCTTGACAAGGCAAATAGAGCGCATAACGCAACTCATGACTTTAGTTTCAGTGTGTAGCCTGCAGTTGAACTGAAGTGAGGATCTCACTTTTTACTCACTTTTTAGAGATAGGGTTTCGTAAGCTGCTCGACAAACTCAGACTCCTCACTCTAAACGTATTGACTGTTAATTAAAGTCCGTGCCTGAGGGCAAATGTTGACTGTGTGCTGCAAGTGCTGTCAAAACAAACGCACACACAACAATTGCGACACTCTCGAACACTGAAACTGGTGACTCACACTTAGACTAAGGGTTAACTGCATTTGGCCTGGCTCTTGATAAGATTATCCATTTCCAAGCAGCAACACTCGAACAGAATCGTATTTGTTTATTTATTTATTGTTATTTGTTTACTATTTATTTATAATTTATTTATTCTTTTTTTTATTATTTTATTTATTTATTATTTATTCACACACATTTGGCAATTGCAGTTTGCATTTGGGGGTCGCATCTGCTGCCTCTTCTGTCTGTGCTTCTGCTGCTGCTGCTGCTCATCCTCCTCTTTCGCTGCTTCTTCCACTTCTCTCTCCCTCTCTCTCTCTCTCTCTCTCTCTCTCTCTTTCTGCTTACGTGCGCAGTTTGCACAACTCTCTAATGAGCCAATAAATTCAGATTACGTATACGCGCAGGTGGCCAGCTGCAGCAATTTTCCTAAATCACAAGTATGTATGTGGTATACACTCTGCACATTTTGCACAAATACCCTGTAATTTTAAAGTGTGTGCAAGTGGGCATACCTGAGAGAGCTGTAACAGTTGGCAGCAAGCCTAAGCAGAGTTTGGAGAGTTTTGTGCTTTAACTGCAATTGTTGGCCTTAAGTTCTACGATCAGCTTCATTTCCCTTCCTTCTGCTTCCATATTGTGCCTCTGCACCTCTCTATTCTCTATTTACAGGGCATCTGCTAGTCGTGCTTCGCTTTGTTGTGCAACATTCTCATTTGTTTTGCGTTTCGTTTTGAACGTGTAATTTTTGGTTTTTTTCGGGCGATAAATTTCACGCCAACTCAACACTTGGCGTTTGCTTTCGGCAATTATCGCGATCAACCCTCGTGCCACCCCCCATCCCCCCTTGCACCCCCTGCACCATCCCCTTGCTAAATCGCACATGCTTATTTGCTGGCACACACGAAATAAATGTCATTTGCTGAAATTGCTCGTTTCTCATCAACAGGTTAAATTCAAAAGACATTTTCGATCATCATCAGCAGCAGCAGCGGCAGCAGCAGCTGCTCATTAAATACTATTAGTAACAAGCACAACAGATTAATTAGTTATTGCTTCATTTCCATGCCATTTTATATAGTACATTATTTATCGGCCATTTCAATTGCATTTGCCAATGACGTCTTTTTCGTCGTTTGACATTGTTTCTGCCATTGTGCCTTGTTATCAGACACATGCTTCACTTATCGGGCAATTTGACTGCAACTACGAGTACTACTTATTATGTACAACTCACGCCATATATATATACGCTATATAGAAATACAGTTAGTCATCGCAGTCCACATTTTTATTGGACTTGCTGGTGCGATAAGTTCTCAAGTGGCAGCACTTGCGTCGAAAATCATTATTTTGCACTGAAAGCATTTAAAATGGGAGAGTTCCTATTGTAGGCCTAAGGAAACATATATATATATATAAACACATATATATATATATTCCTAATCAGCATTAAGAACTGAGACTTGAGAGCTCGATATTTTAAATTTGGGTTATGAATGCTCGCATACTTCGCGCAGATCCAGTTTCATTTTAGCAAATATCGATATCAATCGATTTACGATAGCAATAAAAGACACAATTGTAAAAATATGGACATATAATGGATCAATTGTTAAAATTTCCCTAAAATCGAATAAGAACTGAAAAATTTGGTTAATCAAAAGGTATTTCTAACAGCAAAGCAAATCTTCACATGTACTTAAAAGGGTATCTGCCAGTCGAGCTTTCTTGTCAGTACAATTTATGCTGATAATTCTCAAGTTGTTTACGCCAAGACATTGCTAAGTGGGTTAATCTCGTTGTTTATTCGCACTTCCTGTCTCTCTCTATAAAGGTAAACCTCGTCTAAAGTCAGCATGTGCTTCAAAAGATATCTTTCCACACAATTTCTACTTTTTCCTTATTAAATTTCATTTTCATTTTATAATACCATAAAATGACAACAGTTGAGCTCTGAGGCACCCCTTGATAAGATAAAATGTTAACAAACAGATATTTAAATTTATTTATTTGTGATTTGTTTATTTGCCCTGAGTTTAGCAAAGGATATTTTTCAACAAAAAAAAGTTTGTTTGCAGTTTTTGTACCCAAAATTTGTGTATTGATTGATGATGATTACTTTTCCAATAAAAGCTGGCTTTGTTTGGTTCTAGGCTCTAAAAACCCACCCACACAAATGCATACACACCCACACACACACACACCCACACAGTAATATGCATATAAATGATAATTATGATATCGTTGCGATTAGATCGTTTTTTGATAACATTCTTGAGGCCTATGCCCCCTCCCCTTCCACACAGCCTGCCAACCCCTGCCTTTCGCTAATCATCGCTATTGTTCTCTAGTTGCTCTTGTTATCGTACGTCGACGTCGACGTCGCTGCTGGCGTCGCTGTCGCTGCTTATCGTTACAACAAAAAAGGTGAATTTTTCAAGTGTTTGTTTTCCTGGGCTGCACACGACTAAAATGCCGAGCAGAAGAAGAAGAAGAAAAAAAAACAGTTGTATTTTTGAAAATATTTTATTGGCGGCAATACAGCCGCCGCCGTCGCTAGCAGCGCAGTCAGCCCCGACGTCGACGTCAACGCTTTTTGGATTTTGTGCGCCGCATTTAGTAAAAATCAGTTTTCGGTTCGAATTCAGTAAACAAAAACTTGTCGCCGGCGCGAGACACGACAAAATAAACCAAAAAAAAAAGAAGAAGAAGAAAAAAGTAAACTACACTACAGAAAAAGTTGTTGTTGTTGTTGTTCGGCTATTTGTTTAAACAATTTGCTACAGCTCAAGTTGAATGTACGCGCACAAGATACAGACGCAAAAATTGTAGAGATACAGATACGAAAAGACAACAAATTTGAAGTAGTATTTTTTCAGTAGCGCCGCCGAACGATCGATGACGTGTGCTAATTGTTGTTCAAGTTGTTGTTGTTGCAGTTGTTCGAGTTGTTGTTGCAGTTGTTGTTCGAGTTGTTGTTTAAGTTGTTGTCGTTGTTGTTGTGCGACGCCCTGACCTTGTTACTGTCGTGCCGCCTCGTAGGCGCAGTTCGTGTGTCTGAGAGATTGTTGCTGCTTGACTCTGCTGAGTATCTTTGTTGCTGCTGCTGCCGCTGCTTCTTGCGACGCCACGTTGCCCATTTGAAAACTAACAACTAGACGACACACCAAGATACAAAGATACACACGCAACGCACACGCACAGCCATAATTTAAATATTGTCTATAAATAGCAGCAACAACAACAACACCAAAAACAACAACAACTAAAACGAAGCAAACGCAACGAATTGTGTGGTATAAATTTTTAAGTTAGCTTCGCCTTCTTTTTGTTGTTGTTGTTGTTGTTGTTGCTGTTGCTGTTGTTTTTGGTATTTATTTTTTACGGGCTTCCACAATTTTGTTTATATTATTCATGCCGTACATTCAGTGTGGCAAGCAGCGGCGAACAGACGACTTTATTTTGCTTCCGTTGAATTTTTGAATTATTGAATTATTGGCAAATTGCAGCAGCCGCCAGTGTTGCAAAGCGTTTGGCAAAAGTAGTGTGCATATTCAACTATCATAGTCAAAAATCAATTGGCAAAACTACGAATGCAAAGTGTGAATTTTATGCCAGAGAACTAAACAATGAAGTCTTTCAGATAAGAAAACTTATAAGCCGGGTGTCAAACTGAATCGTATTTGAGTACCGGTTCCGGTTCCACTGCGAGAAGAGTTAAGCTGAAGAATTGGCTACGAATTAGTTCCATGTTTTGTTAGGTATTCTCTTCCGTTGTAACTGATTCTGAAGAGAATGTATTTCGAGTACGGATCTGGTTTCTTACTAGATCATTAAACTATGAGCCTTTCAAATAGTCAAGGCATTTGAGTTTAGTACATTAAGTTCGTTATCAGTTCCGATTCCGGCAAAGGTTATAAACTGATTCCCAAATTTCTCCGTTTTCGTTTTCGTTATAGTACCAAATGAACCAAGTTCTTAAAAAAATATTGAATTGCGGTTCCATTTCTGAGTCTCCATTGGTAAAGTTGCAGTTCCCCTTTCGGTTCCGGTTTGACACCCTGAATCAAAGTGTTTTAAAGAAAAATAAAAATTACCCAGTTAATATAATTATTCATCAAGATTCATGGGATAATTAATCTATTAACTTTAACGAGGCAATTCATTAATAATACTATAAATAAATTATAGTGTAAACAGCTGGACAAGTCTGCTCAGCGCACTCGCATCTAGTATTCCTCCACTTGTGTATATCATTTTTATCTACAAATAGCTGCTAACTGCAACTGTATCTTTGTATCTCCGTGTGTATCTCAGATTAATTGGTTAATATTTATTTTTAGTCAACGTTTTGTGGCGCTTGATTAATTGTAATTAGCCGCAGCGCTAGAGGAGCAGAGAGAATTGCACACACACTCTCCCATCTCTCTCTCTCTCTCGCTCTCTCTCTCTCTTTCTTGCTAGGTGTATTTCTGTCTTGGATATTTGCTATAAAAATAATGCTAAATATATTCATAAATTAGTTGTTGCCATTTGGCACGACGCTAAACAAGTTCCAGAGGCACAAGCGAGCGCGCTATATATTCTCAAACAACAAAATCGAAATACAATCAAAAATTATAAATAAAATAAACGAATCGAATCGAAATTCGAATTCGCATTCGTATTCAAAATCAAATTGGAAATTCTGTGTTGCAGTTGCAGTTGCCCAACACATCGAATTCGAATCGTGGCGACTCGTAGCTGTAGCTGTAGCTGTAGCTGTAGCTGTAGCTGTATCTGTATCTGAGTCTGTATCTGTATCTGAGTCTGCTGGTGTGTTCAAGTGCATGTTTCGCCTTCGTTTCGCATTCGTTTCAACAAATATTTCGCAGCTAAGCATAAATACAACAAGAAAATAGCAAAAATAAAAAAATAGCAACAAAATTGTATGCACAAATTCGCCGCGTTTGTTTATTTTGTTGTTTCACGCTTTGTGCTGATTGAATAACAATTAAAAACACAAAGTTTCTTTATATAACATTTAAATAGGGCATTAAGCAGACAGACACACAGACAGACACACACACAGACACAATAAGTGTAAGCCATAATTTTTGGCAGTGATTTGGCAAAAATAAAACAAATACAAATAAAAATATAGACAAACAAATAAAAAAAAATAAATAAAAAAAATAATAAAAATAAAATATAAAAATAAAAATTTAAAAAAAATAATAAGCAACAAATAAAAAGCAAACAACAAAATCAAATTGATTTTAAATTGTGCCAAAAAATAGATAAAAAAAATAAAAATAAATAAAAATCAGCTCAGACAAAAATTATCAACAGCTGAGCACACAAAGCGAGCATTGTTGTTGCTCTTGTTGTTGTGTGTGTTCGTTGTCCATTGTCCGTTGTCTGTTGACATTGTTGGCATTATTTGGTTTGTACAACATGCTCAAATATCCGCGCACCTCCTCCTCCACATCGTCGGGCTACTTTGATGATGACGAGGCTCTAATGAATCTGAATCCCTATCAAACGCCGCCCGCCTCCCCGCAATGCTGCAGTGTGGTGCCCCAGTATCTAGAGCGGCACATGGTACGCATGTTCAGCACCGAAGAGTAAGTAACTGTAATTAACCCTTTTAGTGTTGTTAAACGTGCCATTAAATGGTCGCTTATAATGTTGCAGCCAATTTACTGTTAATCGATAGTTCAATGGACCTGAGCAACATCAAATGAAGCGTTTCCTAAATCCCATTTTAAATGATTCCAATTTGATTTATATATGCTGAACTTTAACCTTTACTTTTATTTATAGTTCTGGATAACAGCGAATAGCTAGCTGACCATTAATCAATATTTCTTTAGGCATGATTCCAAATGTAACTTGAGCTTATAAATATTTATGAGTATCAAAAGAAGCTCTTCTAAGATCGAAGATCTCTCTCTTACTCTTCGAGTTTATCTCATAAATTTACATTAAATTTGATTTATATATCTTTTACTTAGCTCTTTCAGTCCAGTCAACTTAGTCGTCATAGCGACGTACAACTGTTGGCGCTACTTCAGCTTGACTATATATAGAACTTGAACGAATCGAACTCGTATAATTATATATATTTATAATCAGGGAAACGACGATAAACTCTTAAACATTAACAAGAATTTTATGTTTGGCAAATAAATTATTTATAATTATTTTTATGATTATTGTTGGGCGGCTTCTGTTGGGCGTGTCCACTTTAGAAAGTTCTTCACAAAATGCCGAAGTCCTTATCAGCTTGAGGGTTTCTATATCTTTCGAGCTGATTAGATAAAACGGCTTTTTCTGGCTAAGGCAACATATGAACTATGAACTCATTGTCTCAAAATCCACAGATTTCGCTACAGAAGTAGGTAGAAGAGAAGAGGTAGAGGTCAGCCGACTTTTAACTCTACAAGTCTTGTCAAGAGATCAGTCAGTTTTGACAGTATCTTCTTCTAAATATTGGTTGCTTATCAAAATGAATCAATATGAATCGATTATTTCAATGTTATCGATTTATCGAAACAGTATAAACTAATTAATGCAGCATCGATTAAAACGGTTTTCGATTACTAATTTAATCCGTTTATATTTCAATTTTCCTTACTTTCAACTCAAAATTCCGTTAGTGGCAACTTGCCCCGGTCTCTGTGCAAAACACTTGTAGAATTCCGCAAATATTTTGCACATTTGTCACCACACAGCCCAGCCAATGGGGGCGCTGGGGCAGTTAATCCAACAAAGCTGCTCGTGTCATAAATATTTACTCGGCTAGTTATTGTTGTGGGTGTTTGCTCCAGGTGCGAGGTACTTCTCTGGCCAAATAGAGCGCACTTTAATTAGCAGCTTGCTCGACAAACAACTCGTCTGAAATGCAAATCAACTGTCAACTGTCAATGTCAAAAAACAAAAGAGAACATAAAAAACGAATTTAAGCAGATAGTTCGTATATAACTTGGCGGATTTATTAATAGCCTACGATCTATACTTTTTGATTAATATTTCAACTCCGAGTTGACCCCAAAAACCAAAACCCAATAAAAAAAAAACCTGTTGCACAATTTGTTGCTGGCATTGTTGCAACTGAAATGTTTATATGCAAATGCATTTTCCAGGCGTTTCCAAGCGTTCTCTGCATAATTAATTCGAATGTCGTAAAATCAAATATAATAAAATCAAAATGCAAAATGCAAAATGCAAAATGCAAAATGTGCAAAAAATGCAAATATATTCCGTACAGCAAAACTCGCACAAAAGCACTCGGGAAAATTTGCTGGAAAATAAATTAAGCAACAATTAAAAAAAATGAGTGAATGTGAACAATGCTCGACTTGCGAATACCCTGGAAAAAGGGTTTTAAATGTGGGAGTTTTGTGAAGAGTGGAAAAGAGGTGTTAAGAGAGGTGTTAAGAGAGGTGTGAAGAGAGGTGTTAAGAGAGGTGTTAAGAGAGGTGTGAAGAGAGGTGTTAAGATAGAAGACAGATAGAAGAAGAATCGAGAATGAGGCTATATGATATAGATATAGATATAGATATAGATGTAGATGTAGATGTAGATGTAGATATAGATATAGATATAGATATAGATATAGATATAGATATAGATATAGATATAGATATAGATATAGATATAGATATAGACATAGATATAGATATAGATATAGACATAGATATAGATATAGATATAGATATAGATATAGACATAGATATAGATATAGATATAGATATAGATATAGATATAGATATAGATATAGATATAGATATAGATATTAGGTATTAGATATTAGATATTAGATATAGATATTAGATATAGATATAGATATAGATATAGATAAAGATATAGACATAGATATAGATATAGATATAGATATAGGTATAGATAAAGATATAGACATAGATATAGATATAGATATAGATATATAGATAGATATGTATATCTATAAATGTATGTGATGCAGATTCTGATAGATATATTTATTTATGTATTCAGCTTTAAAGTCGCTCCGATTTCATTTGGTATACCCTTTGTTAAACGCTTTAATGACTACAGGGTATTACAAGTCATTAATTGCTTGGCAGTTGCTTTAGCAAAATGCAACAAGCTTCAATCCGACACATTTCCCCCCAAACCCCCTTGCCTCGCACAGTTTTGTGGGTGGCTTGTGTTTGCTTTAGCAGCCACGCGCGCACAACTGCACCCCCCACCCTCACCCACCCCCCCATTGGATTACATACAGGGGTTGGGGTTGAGGGTGTTGCATTGTGTTGTTTATTACGTCTGCTTATCGCCGGCGCAGTTTTGACTTGCATTGAAATCGCACATTTGCCAAGCGCTACGAAAATGATATGTGAACATTTTTTTTTTAATCGCACTTCGTTGGAGAATTAGTATTGGATATGAGTAAGAGGCAAATTTGAAACGGTACAATGGAGCGCGCGGGGCACATGCCTATGATGTAAGTGCAACAATACGGTTGAATGCTAGAAATTTCTATTTGAGCAAGAGAGCAAAGGTTTATAGATAAGGCAGTGGATTTACTTTTGGTCTATACTTTCTATAGCTATAACTCGATGGCACATCTGACATGCTGAGACAACTCAGTAATGAGTTGATTAAATCTACTTAATTACCTACAATTACTCAAGTAATTAAAGAGACGCGGTTACGTTAGAACCCATTACTTAGTGCCCATTACATTAATCCAACATTAAGTTACGACTACATATATATAAATCTTCAATTTGTTACTATCCAAAGTGATAATTAGCATTACTCATTGCTAAATCTATTTAATTACCAGCAATTACTTAATTACTGCAAATCGAAAATAGTAATTATCCGCCAATGACTTGGTAATTGATAAGTAATTGCTAATTACGACTTATTCGATTGTCGAAGGCCGCTAATTGCCTCAGCATATCTGCTGCTTAACCACCCTTTGCCAATCCTCACGCAGTCTGGCAACCCTTCCAAGCTAAGCGTACTCATTCTCAGCATTTGGCCACTTTGCTGCTGGCACGCAACTTGTAAGTACCGTCGAAAGTAACTAGCTGAGATACTTGGACACAATTACCCCTGGCCTGCCACCCCCAAAACCAACCCCCCCTCCTCCCTTTTCCCTCCACTCCCTTAGCCAGCTGATTGGGCAACATGAACACCAAAAATGGTTGCCAACTGCGCGTTTTATATTTTTACTTTTATTATCAATGAACCGCCTTGAACTGGCCGCAAGATGGCGACAGTGTGCGCCTACTCCAGCGCCACCCCCAATCAGCTGGCTGATTACCATTGGCAATCCAAAACTGTAACAAAAGCAAATAGCAAATACAATACAACAACAACAACAACAATGAGAATATTAAATTTTATTTTTTATACTTTTTGTGTCAACGGCCCAAAAGGTAAATGCACCCCCTTAGCGCGACCTTTGACCTTTTCGTGTCACAGGCTTTTAGCTTGAGCTTCATTTATAGACTCTCCCTCCCTCTCTCTCTCTCTCTCTCTCTCTCTCTTTCTCTCTGTCGATTGCATGGTTGATTAGCGTGCGCTGAAACGGAAAAGCTGCGTGAAAACACAAACACTTGCCTCCATTTTCATTTCCATTTTCAGTTTTGAAGCTTTCCTCAATGGGTCTGTTGTCTGTCAAAGCCATTCAGTCGACTGCGTTGCGGTTTCCCTATTTATACATCCTATCGATTACTTTTATTTTTAATCGGAAACAACGGCAATTTCAACCGCAGTCTGGCAAACTGGTCAGCTTCAGCTGGTGCTGCTGCAACTCACAGATGTGTGATGAAAAATTGTTGACTTTTTTTAGTTATTCTTAAAATAATCTAGGTAAATACATATAAAATCGGAGTTACTTATTTACTTCTATACAAAACTATAACTTGGCAATAAGTACTAAGCCAAAACCAAAAGGAACTTCATTATTCAGACTTAAGCTAAGCCCTTAACTTAAAATGAGTTATTGAAAACTTGAAAGGAACAGCCAAAAAGAAGTTCTTAAGCTCTTCCAGGACATATTTCTGTAGAGATTCAAATGATGCTGAAATTTAAAGCATGCTTTATATATATATATACATTTTTGATCAGCAACATATAGCCATGTCATTCTGTTTGTCAGTTCCTAAGCAAACTAATTACACACAAACTCAGCAGTTCTATTTGTTATCCTTATATATATATATATATATGAATATAGCTTTCATAGCAATAATCGATTGGTTTTTTTATAGATAATGATTCTTCTTCTTGCCTCTGCAACTGTGTCTAACTTGCGGCAGTTGAAAACTAACCAACTAACTTAGCTGCAGTTGAAAACTGATCTAAAGGTTTTCCAAGCATTAAATTTAATGATGTTAAATGAGTAAATCGTTTATATATCTCATAGCACAAGATATATATGCATCTGGCACATACATATATACTTTCCCATTTATTTCACTTTTTAATGTTGATTATTTATGATTATTTCAGTGATAACTGGTTTGATTTGTAACACATTCAACGCAATTACATTTTTATATGATTTCGTGTGTCTAGACGCTGAAACGCACATATTTTGTAATAATGCACACCTGAGAAAAACATACATTCACACACACTCACACACACACGCACACTCACTCTCACTCACACACGCACAACTCGACGGCAGCAGGCGAAAACATTTTTCATGGTCAACTCAATTTGCATGTGTCTATATATCTACATCTATATGGCATATCCATGTTATTCAGAGCTATATAAAGACTACAGATGTTGGCGCTTGCCATAGGCCTGCAAGATATATTTTTGCTGTATTTTTGTTGTTGTTGTATTTTAGCGTTGTGCTCAAAGCAAACAAAATACAAAAGAATAAAAGCAAAAGACGAAAAAAAAAGCAGGCAGCAAAGAAAATATTTAACAATTGTATTTGTTTGTTTATGTCGAAATTAACTTGGCCAAAACCGAGAGTCGTAGCAAAGAGTACAAGTTTTGTGTTGTATCGTTCGCCATTAATTAGCATCGGGCCAACGAAATTTATTTCCTTTGAACAGAGCCGTCAATGTTGATTTACCACTTTTTGAATATGCCTTATACCCCTTGTGAAGAGGGCTTGTGAGAGAGGGTTGCTTATGCTAAGAGGTAAGGCTAGACTTGGAAAATATGTGTGAAGGAAAGTTTCTATATAAACGAATACCTTAACTTATTTAAACTGCGCTCTCTTAATATATATCTAGATATATATATGTATATATATTATCATGATATATTCCTTTTACATACTACATGATATTTTCTGGCTCTTTCTACGCCTTTCACCTTGCTGAAGTCCCTCCTCCTCATATATGCATCGATTTCCTTATCTTGCTACAACCTCTGATATATTTCATTAACATTAGGGCATTTCTTGATCGAACCTTTTAACTTTCCATATATTAAAGTTGCTAAATATTCTATAACTTTACCTGTTCTAATTTCATATGTATCCGATCGATTTCTTTAACTGTTTTCCACCTTTAAAGGGTAGCTACTGTGATCTACTTCTTTAACTTACTACAGGGTATTATCAAATCGATCATTCTGACTCTTGCATTGCATTTGACCTTGCTGAAGTGCTCCCGCCTCCAAGTTGTGCACCTTCTCGTGAGTGTTTTCGAATCACACATGGCCCACCTCCCAGGTGGGCATGCCAACCCCCTCCTCCAGCCACAAAGTGTATTACAAGTGGCGCCACACTTCCATCGCCTTATGATATATGCACAGTATTATGTCTACCTCTGAATTCTCGATCTGTTTTTGTTTCTCTTTTTCTTTTTCCGATTCCTGCTTCTGTTTATTTGCCGCCGATTTGGCTTTTGTTTATTTGTTCTTTCACTGGAAAAAAGTCGAAAAAATGGGAAAGTTAAGCATTTTGTTTACTTTGAACATAGATTTATTGATTTCCTAAATTTATTTTGCGTTTCGAATTGTTCCTTTTTTCATTAGTGGCAAAAATTGCGCATAAATCTCTTTAAGGATGCGTTTGTCGCCATCAATTTTGATCAGATCCTAAAAGCATTTTCAACTTGAAATGCAGTATTTTTATAGAGGTCAAGATATGGTCAAAAAGTACTGATTTTTTAGCGAGTTCATTATAAACTTTTACTTTAGTCAGAATCTGGTTTTCAACTTTATTATAGAGTTCAAACTATAGCCCCTGATTCTGAACAGTTTTATTCAAGTTATATCTGTATATAGATATAAGTATTAACCCAAATCCAACTGAATTTCTAGGGTATTATCTAAACAGTGTTTTCAACTGCATTATTTTGTACACATTTTGGTTAATTTAACACAATTTGACATTGAGCAAAATGTCAAGGGTAAATGCTTTGGCGGTTTTTGTTGCTGTTCGTGTCAATTGTTGTTAATTTTGTTGTTGTTGCTGTTGTTCTCAGTTGTTGCTGTTCTCAGTTTTTGTTGTTGTTCGCAGTTGTTGTTGTTGTTCTCAGTTGTTGTTGTTGTTGTTCTCAGTTGTTGCTGTTGTTCTCAGTTGTTGCTGTTGTTCTCAGTTGTTGTTGTTGTTCTCAGTTGTTGTTGTTGTTCTCAGTTGTTGTTGTTGTTCTCAGTTGTTGTTGTTGTTCTCAGTTGTTGCTGTTCTCAGTTGTTGCTGTTGTTGTTGTTGTTGTTAGCCACCCGCCGAGGCGAAAAGTATTTGAGAACAAAAGATGCCGTTTCATTTTGTGCTGGCACAAAATCTATCCTAGCAATAATTGAAATCTTTTGTTCGCGTCGCCATTGTTTTCGTACTGAAAATAATTACAACTTGGCAAGTGAAAAGGTTCTTAATCAAGTTGCTGCACTAAGACATACCCTGCAATACCAACTGTTGATATTCTCAACGGAATAAGCATATGCAAAAAGATTTTATATATGCGACACAAACTGCGCATATCCATTTATAAAAAATGATAAGCTTAAAAAATGATATTACTCACAGACTTGATTAACAGTTAATGCATAATGAAATCATTTATCAGCTTTAACTTTGTATTTAAATTGTACGAAATTGTAAAGTTGTTAATGATGATAAGTCCAAATCTTAGGTACTCGATACTTCGCAACTATCGGAATGATAATAAATCTAGTATCGATTAATATGCATGAGAATTAAAACAATACAATAGATCAGAATAATGACACTAATAGACTATATATATAAATATATATAATCATCTAACTATAGCGATGGATTTCAATATTGTTTGTTGCTCGCGAAATCTATATTCTGATAAGGAGTTTTTGAGTATAAAACTTTGCTGATTACATTGATAAGCAATGCTTGTCATTTGAATTATAATTATTTATATTAGTATTAACATTAATTGATCATTAAAAGTTGAAATAATCATGTTATTCAATAATTAAGTCGATGGGCGAAGATTTTCTACTCAAATATTAGACGAGGAAGTTTTATAAGTGTTATACGCAAGCCAAAAATCAGTCTAGGAAGTTTTATAAGTGTTATACGAAAGCGAACAATTAGACGAGGAAGTTTCATAAGTGTTATACGAAAGCCAAAAATCAGAATAGGAAGTTTTATAAGTGTTATACGAAAGACGAAACTCTGGGTTGGAGAATTTATAAATGTTATACGAACAACGGAAACTTGACTAAGAAGGTTTATGACAGTAATCAATAGCTTGATCAATCATTTCTAATGCTGGCCTTTTGATATATATATATCTTATCTTATATATCTATATCTTAAATACTCGCAGCTCAGGCGACTTTATAGCTATATATATATATAATATTTCTAATAGTTGGTTGGGTTTAGAAGGAAGTAGAAATGGTCACTTTTACCTTGAGTAAAACCCAACTAATCAAGTAAACCAATAAGCTGAAGTGCTTATCTAATTGCATAGATGACAAAGAGCAGAGTAGTTGAGCTATGTGAATAAGGTGGGTGCACCCATAAATGCATTCGTATTCGCATTCGCATTCGCATTCGCATTCGCATTCGTATTCATATTCAGAGCCCAGTTTAATTGATTTGAATGTGGAAACACGTTTGCACAGTTTGCACAGTTTGCCCATTTGCATATTGCATTATTGATAATTGATAGAGCGAGGGCGTGGCAGCAATCGAGGGGCGGGAAGGTGCACCGTTGTCGTCGTATTGCACGTGAATCGCGCCTGATAGAGAGTGAGAGAAATGGCATAGAGAGAGAGTGAGAGCGAGAGAGAGAGAGGGGGTTAAGGCTAGCGGGTCAATACGTGCCTGGAAACACAATTTTGTTTGCGGTCAATTCAACGACGCAGATGGCAAAAATAAGCGCTCAAATCGCAAAGCATTAAAATTGCTAACACGTTTCGCAACACAGCTGCAAACAGTGCTGATAACGATTAAATGTTGTTGTTGTTGTTGTTGCTGCTGCTGATTAAGTGAAGACAGTCGTCGTCAGTCAGTCTGTCGTTCTGCTACTTTTAACTGTGATGTCACAATCAATCCACTCACTAAAATATACTCAGCAATCAACGTCATTCAATTTGTGTTGCGCTGTGATTTCGGTTATCAGCGTGTGTGTGTGTGTGTGTGTGTTGCATATTGATTCATCACTCGATATCTTGTGCTATTTTGGCATTCAATTCATTCACCCAAAAAAATCACACTGAATTGTAGAAAATTGCACTAAAAACGGCAAATTTTTTCTAGTTTTTCGAAATGATTTCAAAATATAAGAAACCAAATTTCAAAATCAGTTTTTGGTTTTTGGAAATATATTTTCTGAGTAATATGCTCAGTTAATCTCCGGCGAATTTCGAGATCTTTGGGTTTTTTCAGTTTTCTTTGGGGTTTTCTCAGCTGTTGCAACATTTTGTCGTGACGTCACGGTGCCATGCTCAAATGAATATGTGGCACACACAACATTTTTTGTTGTGTCTGCGCAAATATTTTGCTTTTATCTGGAAGTACTTGCGTTGTTGCTTTTATGATTCATTAAAAAATAAAACCAACATGAGGCACAAGCACAAGACCAGCATATATTTTTGTTCGGATGTCGAGACCTTCTCTTTTTTATCTCAAGTGACGACGCGATGACGTCAGTAGCAAAATTATTGAAAGATTTATGCGATCAGAGCAAAGGCAAAATTATTTCACAATCCGTCTGGTTAAGCTTCAGCTTTATAGCAATCCATAAAAATATTCTGAATTTTGAGTATTTCGAAATGTAATATTTAGTTGCTTTTTTTAGACTTTTCGAGGTTATTATGATTTGGCTCACGAATCCATAATTTGTACGTTTTCTTGATCTGCATTACGAAGCGAGTAGATAAAGCTATCTTGATGATACTTGGAATATATTAGAGTTATTGGATGAAACCTCTTTTTACCCAACTTACTAGTTATACAATATATCATCCGCTTGGCATAAATTGAACTGTTATTTTATTTGAATGATGTCAGTTTTACTCGATTCTGTAAGGGTATTTAGTCTTCGACGTGCCCAAGAGTCCTGTCTTGTTTATGCTTGTCATTATTTGTTTGATTTATTATCACGACAACGTCAGTGAAAGGCTGTGGACCTCGTCAAGTTCAAATGTGAAGAGTAAGCCAAAAGAGGACAGGGTTGCAATCACAGGTAATCGCTGTTCCAGGTGCCATGTGCATAAGCATCCGCATTCAGGCTGAAGAGAGAAGACAGATAAGTTCAATAGAGCTGAAATACTGCTTATGCTTCTGGAAAGACTGAAGAACTGTTCAAGTTCAAATGTGAAGGGTCAACCAAAAGAGTCAACGCTGCAACTAAACATAATCACTGCGACAGGTGCCATGTACCTGAAGAGAGAAGAAAAATAAGTTAAGTTGAGGTTCTTAAACAAATAATAAAAGGCTTAAGACCTGAACGAGTTCAAATCTGCAGTTTAAACGAAGAAAAATACTCTGTGTGCCATGTTAAATTGAAGGGAGCAGCAAGAGAAGTTAAATAGAGGTGAAATTGCCCAGCACCACAACTTAAGGTTCTTGACCACAACTTGACCTTTTTTACGGAAATTAAGTTTAAATTTGCTCACTCTCTCTTTCAGTCTCTGCCCTCTTCACTCTCTCTTCATTATCGGCTTGTACTTATTATGTTTAATTGTGATTTGAGCTGAACTTGACATCAGGTTGCCTGCCTTTCGCTTTTTTTTTGTTCCATGCCAGAGGTCAGCCACGCCCAGCGCCAGCCGCCCACCCCAAAAATGGAGGCATTAAATTGCCGACACGAAGCATTTAATGGAGAGGGAAAAAATGAGTTGCAAAAAACGAAAGTAAAAAGAAGAAAAATGCGCTGCAGACTCACGATTTTCATTGTTGCTGTTTGTTGCAAGTGTTTGCAGTTGTTGCAGCTGCCAGCGGCAGCGGATAATTTGCCGTTTATAAGATGTGGTTGTTGCTGTTGTTGTTAGCTGGTTGTTTGTTGGCTGTTTGTGGTGGCTAATGTTTCATAACAACAACGAAAACAATGCCTGGAAATGACTGTCAGCAGTGGCAGGCAACAACAAGAAATCAGCATGCAACAAGCTTTTTCCCAGCTGCTGCTGCTGTGTGTTGCACAATGAAAATTTGTGTTGTTGCCAATTTCTTCTCTCTCTATATGTATATATATATATATATATTTATTTGATATTTCTCTGTGGGTGCTTTGCTAATTGATGGGGCGTGTCAAATTCAAATGTTTGTTGCTGTTGTTGCTGTTGTTGCTGCTGTCGCTGTTGCTGTTGCTTTGTGTGAACAAAAGTAATCAGCAATAAACAACACGTTAACAGCCAATAAAAGACAACAACAACAACAACAACAAACGCCACTCATTAGCAGCAAACAACAAGTTTGGGCTTGCCCCCAACAACAACAACAATAATTGCACGCATTGACAACAATCTCACCAAAATAAAGATATTGTATCTGTAGATTGTATATATATGTTTTTTGGATTTTTTTGTTTTTTGTTTTTTTATTTACATGTGTCTAAAAATAAGTTAATCGCTTTTGCATTGTCTGTCGGCATACTCTCAATTACTCAACTTAACTTCCTGAGAAGCAAACTACTTGAAGAATATATTTCCTTAATCTGTAGTGCAATTTCTGCCACTGTAACTGAAGACTACAAATCATTTACAGTTAAGCTCAAATAATCCTAAAAAAAAGGCTTTCTTTTTGTCGTAATTACCGCTGCTGCTATAGTAATTTAAGACATTTACGTAATCAGTTTCTACAGCGCCCTAATTTCCCAATATTTGTGGAACCCATCCCAACTATATATATATATATATATATATAATATTGTTGTTGTTTTTGTTGTTGTGGATCGAAAGCGTTACGCACATTTTTTTCTTTCACTCTTAAGTATTTTTTATAGCGTGCGTGTCCGGCAACAATTTTCTACATTTAATGGGCTTTCGAAATTGTTGCTTGTGTTGTTGTTGTTGTTGTTGCTGTGGCGTTGCCAAAGTTGTTAAAAGCAAAATTGCGAAAAAATAAAATTAAATTAAAATGTTGTGCGCCCAAAGAGGCTGAAGAGAGCTTTTGCGGAAGCGTTGATTTTGTGTGTTGTCTTGTGTATTTTGTATGTTGACTTGTGTATTTTGTATTGTGTTCATGTTCATGCTCATGTTTAAGTTTATGTTATGTTTAAATATTTATATGACGTTTTTATTGATTTGATAAATTTGTTTTCTTTACTTGCAGGTGAGTTTTGCATATCGCAATTTGCACAAATCATGAAATCAAACAAATTACAAAATTGGTATGGTAAGCTTGTCATTTACTTTTGGGGGATGTTTTAGCTTTAGAGCTTCTTACTCCCCACAGCCCCCCTCCTTTGGCAACAGCATAAAAAGCTTTTAGAATAAAGCACGTCCCAGATAAAGCGAAATCAGCTGTTTAACTGCTGGCTAAGTACCCCTCCCGCTCTCCCGTTTATCTATTCGTCTAGCAGCGAAAACGTTGTGGGTGGGCGCTGGAGAGGTTGCTGCTCGTCTCGGGTTATTGAGCTGCTGTGTTTTTTTTTTAGCGATAGTTACTTATTTACTACACTGTCGCACAACGTGGCAAACGAGTGTTGTTGTTGCTGCTGCCGCTGCTGCGACGGCTCGCTGAGTTTCAAAAGTTCTTTGCCGTTGAAAAACAAATGTGCGTCCGCTCTCTCTATCTCTCTGTATCTCCGCGCTCGCTCTCTCGATCTGTATGGCTTGTGTGCTGACAAGCGCTCTCTCTCTCTCTTGGCGCTCTTTCTCTCTCTCTCTCTTGGCGCGCGTTGCATTATTCAGCTGCAAAGCTTTGCAAGCAGCCATGTTGCTTTTTTGTGCTGGGAGAGAGACAGAGAGTGAGTTCTTGTCAGACAATGTCGTTTGCATATAAATTAACTGATGCCTGGCACTAAAAACAAAAAACTCCATTTATTTTTGGGCATTTCTTTTGCTTGTTGGTTTGTTTACGCTTGAATGCAATTGTGTGTGTGTGTTTTAGGCTTTCGTTTAGTTTCAAGCTTTGCTTTTGAGCTGCCCTTTTGCGGGTACTTGAAGAAAAAAAAACAGAAAACTTTCAGCTCCGACAGCACTCAAATGCAAACTTCAAAAAGCAACCACCAAAAGCTGCCGCCTGGCGTCGCTGCTGTAACCTGGTTTGCTGCTGCTGCTGTTGTTGTTGTTGTCAGTCAGGCAGCGCAGCGCTCTCTCACGGAACAACAGCAGCAACAGAGCAGCAGCAGCAGCAGAGCAGAGCAAAAGAAGCCAAAGCGAACTTTGCCAGTGCTTCAGTCCGTTTTTTTCAGTTATGCTGAGAAGCAGCAAACACGAAGAAAAATCACAGACATTAATTAATTAACTTAAAAAAGCCATTTGTTTTTGTGTTTTGCTTGTCATTTGTTTTGTGTTGCACTCGCGTTTGAATTCTGTGTGTTTTTTTGTTTTCAGTGTGTGCGTATCTATTGTTTAATACTGTGTGTGAGTGTGTGTGCGACAGAGAGAGAGAGCAAAAAGAAATTAAGTGTGACGAAATAAATGATCTGCACTCGCTAATAAACAATTAATATTGCAGCTAACAAAAGTATTTTAACAGAAAACGTCTCGCGCGCATTTTTTTTCTTTTGTAAGCAAGCACACAAAGAGCGAGAGAGCGTGACAGAGCGAGAGAACAAGCGCGCGCATATTGCTGAATTCTGCGTATTAACTGTATAAATGAAAAACGATTCACTCTCTGCTGAATAAGCAGCCATCTCGCTCACTCTGCTGCTATTACTGCCAGCATAAAAATACTAGAGCTGCTCTCTTGTTGTTGTTAAAATAAAAAAAAAACCAAACAAAAACGCAGTGCAAAAACATAAAAGCTCTCTGTTCGGAAAGTCGCCAAAAAGTGTGAAAACAACAAAAAGCGCAGCAGCAAAAAAGTGAAACACATTTAAAATAAAATAGCTCAAAATTTGAGTAGAAAAAAAGATTCCAAGTCTAAATAGAAGCTACTGCAAAGGTCACAAAACAAACAGTGAAGAAAGACAAGAAAAAGGGGGGCACAAATATTTGTGTGTATAACAGTTAAACTGAGCACATTATTACGGCATATTAAGCACTCCACCCAATAAAAGCGAGCACATTTTTGAAGCTCCTCAACTCGATAATGAAAACTGAAGCCGGCAGCAATAATAACAGCAATAATAATAATATTAATCATATCAACACTATCAAAATGGATTTCGAAATGTATCCAAGTATATCGGGTAAACAACAGGATCCCGTACGGGAAGTCGTTATGAAGTACATTGATTATTTTCTACCAGAGAACGAGTAAGTCACGTAACAAATAACAGTTATGTTTTATCTTCTTTAGTTAAACCTAATTTTAGACTGCACTGATAAGAGTTCTATATAGATATAGACAATACTTGTTTGATGCTTATCGAAAAGCTAACAAAAGCTATATCAGATGTTAATCTCTTTGGCAAACTTAATGTGTGAAAAGTACTGTTATATCTATCTATAAGTGTCTGGGGAGATTAGGTTTATTTACGTCATCAACTTTACCAGGTCTTTTTATAAAGTCAAACACCTTTAAAACTTGAGTAATATGCTCTTAAGTAGAAGACTAAGAACAAACAAATCCTTTAATTAAATTGAAGTAATATTATTCAACTCCGCTTCTCATTTCAATTGGTAATTTCGACAAGTTATAGATCGAAAGATTATATCAATTAAAAATCGATTCGCAATGTTTTAAAATTGAATATTCTGTTTTCCTATTGCTCAATAAAATGACATCAGATATTCCACAGCGCAAAACGATGATAAACAAAGGCGATAAGAAATTGCACTTTGATTTCAAGCAAAAAATATAAAGGAAAAAAAGGAATAAATCAAAAAATACACACAGAAAAAAATGGGATTTCAATGCGCCGCTTTTGTCCCTGACCCAATTAAAAAGTCAATTATTTAACGATATGAAAACGCAACACAAAAAAAACAAAACTTATTCAAAAGACGCGCGATACAAAAAACCAACAAAAAAGCAATATGAGCACAATAACAACATTGGCAAGATCGTATGAGCCCTAAACAAAAATAAAAAGGAAAAAAAAACAGTTAATGCCACCAAGCAGCGAACCGGTTTTGTGGCAAGTCGGAATCGAAGTTGTAGCATGTTGTAGGAAGCCTTAAAGTGTCGCCAACTTGCCAGGCTTCAACTCAACTGGCTCAACTTCAGTTGGCAACGCGTGCCGACAACTTGCAACTTGCAACCTGGTCAACTCATCTGCCTGCAACAAGTTGTTGCTCAACTGGACGCGTAACGGACCAAAAAATGCAATGGGGTCAGGCGCAAAAAAAAAACAGTCAAAATAAATAGAGAAAAATAAATGGGAGCTGAAACACCCTGGCAGAGAAGTGGAGAATTAGAGAATTTTTAGAATTTTCTCTTTAAGTAAAATAAATATTTAATTAAGCCTGTAATTATTTTTAGCTTCATTTAAGTCAACTTCTTTAATCCGAGTTGGTAGGGTATTGGAAAGTAGTTATAATCAATAAATGGATCAGCTAATGATGCGTTTGCGGATGATGTAATGTGAAATGTGAAATGTTGAATGACTTTACTGCGCACACAGGAAACTGAACAAGCATAACCAGTATCTAAGAGACACTCACACACACACACACGCACACACACGCAGACTAAGAGGCCAACTAGCAGATACAATTTGCAATCCAAGCGATAAGCGACCTATATATAAAATATATAGCTACTTTCAGCTCAATTGCTACAAGTGCTACAAATGCAATTAAAAACTGATCAGCAGGTGCTATAAATAGATATAGCGATCAATAACAACAAATTAGCAGCACATCTATAATTATACATATTGGCTTATGATTTGGTGTCTGTAATTACTATATATAGTCTGTATGTATTGACTGATAAATCGGGTCTGAGTTCGCTCAAAATAGATGTGCTAATATTTGGGATTTAGCTTTAGCTGTTGACTGTCATCTTAAGTTAAGTAAGAAATATATCCAGCTGAATTGAAGTCCAACTTTTCCGCTTTTCTTCTTAATCGATTTGGTATACGCAACAATAATATTATTATTATTGTTGGCAGCTACTTGGTATGCTCTCAACTTTGTTGTCCATTGACTTCCTGCTTTTCATATATATATATATATATATATATATGTATATATACAGTGTATATATCGACTACACACATGGAGCCCTATAATCTAAACGTTTTTATGACGATTTCGTTCACTTCCTCATATCGTAAGCGAAATCCGACAGAAACGACGACAATGCAAATAAACACTTGAGAGATGCCCAGAAGTTGTTGTCATAACGGGAATAAATTCAAAGAACGGAAATTCTAACTTGCATAAGATACAATATATATATGCGGAATGTTATATATATCAGTATATATTTCTATATACACTATTTTTAAAGGGGAAATGGGGTGTATGTCCAAAAGAGTTGCTGAAGTTTTTCAAGTTAGTAAACTTAGAAGTAGAAGAATGAAAAGACAGTGACAAATGAAAAAATATTATTTATATATATATATATATATATATATACAACGTTTTCAACTTATTTACATTTGATTAGAATTAAATTTTATGAAAAGGAAAGGAAAAAAATGAATGCAGCATTTTTCCCAGTCACGCAAGAGCGTGAAAGATGTCATCGACTTCGAAAACAGAGTATGGCGCAGTTGAGCATATCCAAACTTTTAAAGTTCTTTTTTATGCTTTTTTGCTGACTTGAGCAGAGGAGTTGTGTTGCCATTTCATTTTCAATTATTCAAAAACAAGAGCCATGCCCATTCCCAGTCCCAGTCCCATTCGCAGTCCCATTCGCATTCCCAGTCCCATTCGCATTGTTTGTGCAGCGTCAGCCCAAAGTTGCTACAAAAAATGTGCAGCATAAGCTGAAATTGAAAATGCGAATAGAACTCGAAATGGAAATGCGAATGCGAAAGTGGCAACATTTTGAAGCAGCCACATCCGCAATTAAAAATACACTTTAATTTGTCTGGAATAGAGCTTTTGTTTTATTGTTGTTGCTGCCATCTTTGATATTTGAGCACAATCAAAAATAGCTGGGCAACATTTTGGCCTGGCCAAAAAGAGAAATGCCAAAGTGCAGCGACACTAACTAATTTGTGGCTTGGCCAATTGGCAATGGTCCAGACCAGACCACAGAGAAAGAGAGAGAGAGAGAGAGGGGGGTAGAAAGAGAGAGGGAGCGAAACGTTTCGATTCAACTCGATTCGATTAATTTGTCTGGCAATTGGCGTGTAATTTGATGTGCTTGCATTTGCAGTTGCCGCTGTTGCTGCTGCTGTTGCTGTTGAATTTGCAACTGTTGCAGTCAAAACAACAAAATCGCAAACACAAAATTGGCACGTCAACTTTTTTTTATTTTTTGCTTTGGCGCCGCTGAATATTACGTATACGACTTGTTAAAAGTCTCGAAGGAAGCCCGACGCAGAAGAGAGAGAGAGAGCGGGAAGGGGAGGTGTAGATAGTGCATTGTAACTGTTTATTGAGCTGTGCAACACTTGCTTAAATAGAACCTTTAGTTATATAACACTACTGCTGCTGATACTGCTGTCGTCTGTTTTTTATTGCAAGTTGACTTTTAGTCATTTTATTGCACATTTAATGTGTAAACTCGAATGATATATTGACTGAACTATAAAAGGAAAAGATGAAAATTTATAATAATATATATAATCTGATTCATAAGTTGAAAAGAACAACATACAAAGATAGTTAACAAGGGAAAAAGTCGAAAAGAAAGAAATTGAAAGTCTCTAAAAGATCAGCTGTTAAATACGCCGTAGAATTGTTGATATTCATAGCCAAATATGTCTTCCTTATCCCATCTTGATAAGATCCCAAAAACAGCCGATCAATAATATGCTAGGGTATATAATTCATATCAAGCGGAAGGCTTTATCTTTACAATTGAGTCTTTAATTGGTATCGGAAATCGATAAAATAACGATAAAACGAATTCCATTGGGTACAAAAGAACTTCCATACAAAAAAAAGTTTATAGGCCTTATTGGCAGACAGATATGGCTAAATCGATTCAGCTGTTGATGCTAATCATCAATATATATATATATACCTTATGAGGGCCAAATGCTTTCTTCTTCTTTAGATCCACTTTTCCATTTTTAAGTCTGGTTCAGTTCAGTGTACAAACGAGTTCCATCAACAAATGAGTTTCTCCCTTTTGCAGAGTATTTAAGTTTCGGTTTGTTTATCGCCGCGTTATTTGTGTTTTCTTTTTGACACACATATTTGGTGTGCTGCAAAGCGATACAAAACAGTGTTGAACACGTGATTTGGGCAAATGGAGCTTGCAAGCGGCGGCAATCGAACGTGCCCGAGCAACAGAAACCCGATTTGCTTGTGCTTAAAATCAAATGAAATGAAATTGAAAAACCGAAAACTCGAAAAGTCGAAAAGTAGAAATACAATATACAAAAATAATATTCAGAGTAATAAAAAAGTGACATCATTGCGACGCTTGAACTTAAATAAACTTTGCACTTTTTGTTGTTGTTTGTTTTTTGTTTGTTTTCGTCTTTCCTAGTTTTCATTTCGGTCTTTCGTCTTTATCTGGCTTCTTACTCACTGTTGTTTGGCTTGTTGTGTCTTTGACGATTTGGCGCTTGTGACGTCAGCAAAACAACCGCAAACCGGTTTTAATTATCATTCATATTTTGCTGATGATGATGATGATGATGATGATCAGATACCCCTAATGCTAACGATCTGACGATCTAATGATCTGTTCTACGCTGAGCTGGCGTTTTATAATTGGGATGTGGGTCTGTTAGTTCAGATTAGCAATGGGTTCAACTAGATTTGACTTGAATTCTATATATTATATTCAGTTAGACTTGCAAACATATCAATAATATTTGAATCAAGTTTCGCTATAGCTCAGCAAATGTTTGGGGACTTGAGAGTATAGACTTGATATTCTTAGAGATCAAAAGTTTGAAAACTTAATTTGAAAAGAAAGATGAAAAAATAAATACACAATATGAATAATAATTAAATTTATTAACTATTTTGTAACTTATCTAATACTTTATAATCATTTTGACTGTTTAATAAATAATTATTGCTTCAGCTTCCACAGAGACGATAGCAATATTAACATTAGGGGCATGCCCCTTCTAATTGTTGGCAACTGTTTCGTTTTGTGCAGCTTTTTATTTTTATTCATTTCGATTAAATGCAAAAATTAAAAATTAATTGTAAAATTGTTTACTTATTTTAGTTATTGGCTAATTTTTTATTTAATTTCATTTCGTTGGGTTTTTTTCTGTTTTTTTGATGTTTGTTTTTTATCAAATGCGCCTTGCCAAGCCATTGACCGTTGTCCGCAATGACATTGGAAATGAAAATATATATGCTATATATATGCAATATACATATGCAATATATATATTTATATATGTATATATTTTACTGGCATTAACTGAAAGAAAGAGAACAAAAGTCACGCCACATGAGGCATTGCCCCCAACGCGGAGTCATCCAGCCTTTGACTTTTACTTTTTATCTACCCTTTAGAGAGAGTATTGTAACTACGTTGTAGAGTTTGTAGTCTGTGCAGTATATATATTGTTAATTTCTATAAGAGACGTAGCGATATATCCATGACTTAATGAAACTTGCACAAGATGCACGTGTAACTGATTATAGTTCTTTTTGTGGTGGCCTGATCGAATTACCATATCATTTAGCTATAGATAGTCATTTGGATATGTCTACTATATCATATAGCTGCAATAGGAACAATCGTATGCAAGACGAAAAAAATAATCGATGGATTTTTTTAAGTTATGGTGAAATTTGGATATCCGCTACTTGACCCCTAACTGCAAGGGAGGGGAGAGTGGAGAGTATGAAAGCTTCGGCATGCCGAAAAGATAACGGTTCTTGCTGGTTATCTCTTCTTTCATTCCTTGTCCACTCAATTTTCGGGGCAGCATGTGTAGGAGAGAGGGATGGAGAGGGGGTAGGGACATTCCCATTTCAATCCGTTGCGATCCCCAAGGACGGACGGACGGTTAAGAAACTTTCGCACATCGTCCTTGTCTCGTGACGCGACTCGGCTCTGATTGGCACGGCTCGGCTCAACTCGGTTTTATGGCCCATTAAAAGTGAGGAGGAAAGAAAGAGAAGGAGAGAGGAGCACTATAAAATGTATATATATATATCAGCAGTCGGTCGGTCGGCTCAGACGACAGACAAGCCGCATTTTTATTGTCGCGCTCGCACTCGCACTCGCGCCTTTAATTATTTTGCGAGCCACGCAAATCCAGCCATATAAATTTATTTATTTCTTTTGTTGCTGTGCGATCTGTGCCTGTGCTGATATGTTTTTATTGTGTTGTTATTGTGTTTCTGTTAATTTTCACTCACTCATCGCTCATAAATAAAATAATTAAGTTATTTTTCAAGTTACGGCTTTGTGATGTGCATTTGCACTCAGCTCCACATAAATGGCTGCAAATTGCGATTGTGAATGCTGCAAACAGCTTCAATTAAGTACTGTTTTGCGTAGCAGTTGCAATGTTGCAACATCAATAAAAGCACAAATATATTGTGTAATGATAGCGCTAATTTATTTATAATATTATTCGTAATCTATAACATTATTCATATATATATTGCTTACGCGTTTTGATTTTATTCACATGTTTTTTAGCTGTATAGGAATGATAAATCCACTTTTGATTAGTTCAGCATATCGAATCATATTAACTTCCGATAACTAACAACTAATTAATTAATAAACTAAATCGAGCTCAGTCGACTGCAGCACTCTTAAGTATTTCCTTCTAGTATTTTTTCCATTTTTCCAACATTTTCTTCTCTCGTCTCTTTGTATAAGACTAAAAACCCTTTGCCATTTCACACCCACTGAAATCAAGGTTATTTTTGGGTATTCCCAATGCTTTTCATTCATGCGTGTAAAGGTTTTTCATTGAGTCATTGCCTGCACTGCTATCGGCATGGGAATGTTGGAATGTGTTCAACTTTGACTGTGCCAAAAATAGTAGTTGCCACACAGTTAGTTGCCAGGCGAACCATCAACATTGAATGACTGAGTCAGCGAACCCGCTGCTGCTATCAGTTCAAAGGCATCATTCTGGATGACACATTAAAAAAGTATCAGGCCATTTCTATAATTGAGAATTGCGTGGCACGCTTAAACCTTGCAACTGCCACACCCCATTTGTGTATCTTCGACTGATTAGACAGGTCTAGAATTCAATTAACTTTGGCGTATTTTGACCCTGATCCATAACCCATTGAAGCTCACCCGGTTTTTGGTTCAGTGTACGCTCGCTAATCATTTAATTCATAATCAAGAATATGCTTCGAAAAGTCCTTGAAAGATTATTTTGTTTGTTAATTTTTTCGTTAGTGAATTGAGAAGGAAAACCAGTTGTCCGATTTTTGATTTGTTTTTGGTTTTTCAGTCGAAAACATTTGCTCAAGGTGAGAACTGAGCTGAGATTGAGGGTGTGCCGAGTCGAGTTCGAGTCGAGCTGTGTAACTGCCTCAAGTTTTATGTAATTTCGAACACAGTCTGTTGAGTTGGTGTTTTTTTATGGTTTTTCTAGCCAGTGTTGCATAATTAATTTGCAATTTGTTTGGAAAAAAAGCAACACTCAATAATTAAGGAAATACATAGTTCGCTGCGATCGGTGTCTGTATTTATTTCCAGCTGCTCCACTGACATGTTTAAACCATTTGAAATTCGAAATTGATAGACCGTGTTGCAAACGGCTGTTGCTGGGGAAGAAGGGGTGCGGCGGCGGCGGGGGGAGGTATGGTATGTGAAGGGAGGCGGGGCATTGAATGATCATTCAATCATTTTAATGAGCCAAACCAATTATCTCAAGACTTGTTAGTTTTTTTTGTTTGATATGCGTGTGGCAAAGTTGCGCCAACCACATTTGATGTTCAAACTCGATTTTTTTTGACTTTTTTTTGGGTAATTTCGGTTTCTATTTACTTTTTTTTTATGCGAAAAGCTGACAATTTAATTGCGCATTTGACATTGCGCTTTTTAATGGGGCTCGCTTTTATTTTTCCGACTTTGCGACTGTGCCAAAAGTTGTTATCATCTGGCATGTAGGAAGTTTTATTATATATTCGATTGACCTCAATCCGCACAAGGTCACACGAAATAAACCGCAATTTGTTGCGGATAAAACTTAAAATAAATACAAAAAATAAAAATCCATCATTCCAAATCACAAGATGTGGTTTTAATTGTTGACGTTGATGTGAAGTTAGCTGGGAAAATGAAAAATAATTTGAAGAGTTGGTCAAATATAGAAAATCAATGAAAATTAGCCATGAAGTGGGCTTAACGGTGTCTATTACAACTATTTATAACTATCATAAGTTTGCAATCAATCATAGACTGGCTCAATCGTAATTTTCATATCCTGTTTTTGTGTCACTTCTGTTGCTGCTCAATCATACACCTAATCAATCATAATAGACTCAATCAATCATATACTTTATGAAACTTGATTAAACTATTTATGTAAAAAATAAATATTCTTTTTTTATTTTCTATTTATATATCTTGTAACTGTCTATACTTTATCTAGTTCAACTCGACTATAATCAAATGTCTACCACTTGTTTTTTTACAGTGCATCTGGAACGAGTGCAGTTGCGATTGACAACAAAATCGAACAGGCAATGGTAAGTTGCAGTTTGTGCTTTAAACATAATTAATATAAGCAAACAAAAAAGTTAATTTTGAGCTTTGTTTTTTTTTTCAAAATATATTCAAATGTTGTCACTTAGTTTTGGCCATGAACATGGCTCAAAATTACAGTTCGATTAATAGTTAAACCATCAAAAAAATGAGTTTGAAAATCTTTTGGTTCATTTCCACTTGACGGCGACGCTATTCACTTGAAAACCGAAAACCAATTGAGACACTGTTCAACACTCGCAAGTCTTCCCCCCCCCCCCACTTCAAGTGAGTTCCCCCCCTCTACGTCCGACTTCTGTTATTGTCTGCAAATTTAGTTCAATTGAGTTTCGATGTTTCCGATGTTTTTCCCTCTTGCACATAATATCGCAGCTATTTTTAGACTCAATTAAAAAAAAACCTCAAGAGTGGACAATTGTTTCTGATTATTTGCTGGGTTTTTTTCTCTTTTTATGTACCCCTTCACTGCTCCCCCTACCCCTCCCCCGCATCAACCATTATTCTTGTTATGTTTGATGACAGCTGCTCTTCTCACTCTGCTCGCTTCTCTTGCTCCGTGGGCGGCTTTTGATTGAGCTCTGAACTCGTCAGCTTTGTTTTGCACCCACTCTCAGATATATGTGTCTGTCGATATATATATAAATATATATAGCCTTGATTGTGATGCTGCTGCTATTCTTGGACGCTCTTACATTGAGCAAACATTGAATCACAAGCAAGCAGCAACAACAACAATAAGAACAACAACAACAACAAACACACTCTGAAAGCACTTATGCAAGACCAGCAGAATTCTATTGAGTTGGAATTCGATTATATAAGTAGATTATGATGTGCTCTGGCACAATATACGTCCTTTTGTGACGTGGACTTCGTTTAAGGTCTTTCTACTAACAAAAGCAACTTTGTTGCTTAGCTGCCCTAAAGATAACCAATTGCGCTGGCTTTGACATACTTAAGTAATAAATCAGCTAATAAAATAAATAATAAATGAATATCAAAGAAGTTGAATTGAGTTAATATTGGACACAGTGCATAAAAATGAACGATAATCAGCATAAGTAAAAATAAATGTATTATAATCAAGTTTATTCTATTTAATTAGGTGTATTATCCAGTATGTCAGCCACACAAGAAAGAACTTTAACAAGTGAAGAAACAAGTTTTGAATCAAGTTTGTTTTGTTAAGCACAACTCCTGATTGATAATTATTTATTTGAATTGAGTAGTAGCCCAACTCGTAGCCCAACTCGAAGTAGCCCAACTCGTCCAGCTATCTCAATTATTTATATTATATCTCTTTAAGCACCCATCTCCACTATCTTCTTCATCGACAAACAGATCTTCAGATTCATGTCTTCTATCAACCAACAACTGCAATTAATACTAATGCTGATATTGACCATTTGAACTGCATTTCACATCTTTGATAATGTCCCATTTGACATACTTCAAAAATACTTAAAAAACTATTTGAAGCAGTCGAAAATCAATCAAAGTATAACGAACTCTCGCTCTCTCTCTCTCTGTCTCTCTCTCGCTCTTGCGCTCTCTACCTCTCGATCTCTGTCTATATCTCTCTCTCTCTATATCTCTCTCTCTCTATATCTCTCGCTCTCTCTTTCTATCTGTCGCTCTGTATCTCTCGCTCTCTATGTCTCGCTCGCTATATCTCTCCCGCTTTCTATCTCTCGCTCTCTCTCTATATCTCTCGCTCTCTCTCTATATCTCTCGCTCTCTCTCTCTCTATCTCTCGCTCTCTCTCTATATCTCTCGCTCTCTCTCTATATCTCTCGCTCTCTCTCTCTATATCTCTCGCTCTCTCTCTCTATATCTCTCTCTCCCTCTCTCTCTCTCTCGCTCTCCATCTCTCTCTCTTTCTATCTCTCTCTCTCTCTCGCTCTCTATCTCTCGCTCTCTCTCTCTGTCTCTCGCGCTCTCGCTCTCTATCTGTCGCTCTCTATCTCTCTCTCTCTCTATATATCGCTCTCGCTATCTCTCTATATCGCTTTCGCTATCTCGCTCTCTCTCCCTCTCTCTCTTACTCTCTTTCCCACTCTCTCTTTGATTCAATTGAATGCGCATCAATATTTCATCACCTAGTTTCTCACAGGCACCAATTATGCACAGGTTTCGATTTTTCTCATTATTTGCTTCACTTTTTTATGACGGATCTGTGTCTTGGTTTGATTTTAGATTGGGGTTCTTGGGTTGGGGTACGTACTTGTTGCATTCGGTTTCAGCTGGTTGCGCTGCTCGTTAAAGTCAATCAACTTTTCCTTTTGAAATCAAATCTATAGCGTGGCATGTAGCAGCAGCAGCAAAAAGTGCAGCGAGCAGCAGATGAGGAGGAAAACGATGACGTTGACCATTGTTGGTCAATTGGGTCAATTCAATTGCCAGTTTGTACGTTGTCTGCACTTTCTTCAGGCCAAAACAAAACAGCAAACGAAAAAAAAAACAATCGAAAGAAGAAAAACAAAACCAAAGCTTGAATTCTGTTTGCCTTTCTACTTGAGAAGTTTCTGCTCTCTCTTTCTCTCTCTCTCGCTCTCTCGCTCTTCTTTCTCTCTCCCTCTCGCTATGTGAAAGTCTTTTTCACTTTTCTGACTGCAACAGGATTTATTTGAGCTGCTTTTGCTTTTGACCTTGGCTACAAACATTCAAAAACAAATCCAAAAAAAAAAGCAGTCAAAATTTCAAATCCAACAAATTTGAAAACATTTTTGCTTTGCTGCTGTTTTATGGCATTTTATGAGCGGCGGCCGCTTTTGCTTATCAGTTTTGGGGCGCTGTTGTTTACAAAATGGCAGACATTTGCTTTAGTATGTGTGCGTGCGTGCGAGTGTGTGTGTGTGTGGGCATGTGTGTGTGCGTGCTGTTTATCGCGCCGGCGACACTTGAAAAATGCCATAAATTGTTTGCCGCAATAAGCAAAAAATAATAATCACAATCACAATAAAGTACACACAAACACACACACACACAATCACACACTCACACACACACTCACACACACTTCAAGTACATTTTGTTGTGCCAATGATATGGCGAATAAAAACACATTACTTTGAATAGTAATAATTATAATTATACATTGGGGCATTAAAAGCGAACACAACTTGAAAGTGAAAGTCATCGAATTATGCATCACATTTGATATATATTTATATATATCGGAGTTGAGAGTGGGAGCTACGCTAATGTGTATTTGATAGTAGGGGTGTGCCTGCGTAGAGTCTTAAAATAGAAATGCGCTCACACAGGTGCAAAGCAAATCAAATTACATTTAATGCGATTTTTTGCGCTTTTTTTTGGGTTCAACTCGTGGACAACCCCCAAAAACGAGAAAAAATTAAATGTATATAGCAGAAAAGCGTTTTTTGATTTCTATCTGCATAGATACCGCCAGTGAACTGGTGGTAAAAAAGGAGTGTGTCAAATTTGATAAGCTGATGGGCCGATAAGCTGCTCTGATTAGGTTATCAACTGGCAATTCATGGTTAAGAATAAAGGTTAAAGTATTGCAGCTATAAATACTGTATATATATATGCTATATCTGAGGAATTTCAGCGGAATGATAGGATAGGTCGCAGCGTATGATTTATGTGGCCATAAATGTTTCGAGTCTGTTCTTTATTATGTGCCCTCTCTTCATAAATATTTTATGCGTTCATTGAAAACTCATTTCGGAAATATTTCTTTATTTATTTGACGGCTGTTCAGAATAAATATACATATATATACATATGTATATATTCAGAAACAATCGGAAACAAGAGCAAGACACAAAGACACGCCCTTCATGCGAGCGGAACTCAGGCATTAGCTTCCTTAAACAACGCTTTCTTTATTCACATTTTTGGTATATATATACATATACATATATATATGTATATATATATATATAGCTGCTTATCAATCAAATGCGACAAGCTTGATAAGTGACGTCACTCATTACTTTTTGCGCATTGAATAAATGCTTGTCCCATCAAATTTTGTACATCAAAACTACATCATTTGAATGTATATATTTAATATGATTAGCAGTTGCGATAAGCGGAACTTTGACTCAAGTGCGACTACGACTATCACAATTCAGATTCATATTCATACTACTATATTTATATAGTGAGTACCCCTACTGCGCACACGTTCCCATTTCTTGAGCTAATCTCGTCTCAATTGTTGCTCCGCATATAAACATCTTTAATCTCATTCTGCAAGAAATCAACACAATTCAAAACAAAGACTAGGCGCCACTTGACAGCCACTTCTCAATGATTAATATTCATCTTTTATATATATATATATATATATATATATATATGTGTGTGTGTGCATATGCTGATAACGTTTTTAGGCTATACTAATATGGAATAGCTGATTTAGCAATCGTCGCTTATCGCCACTACTCAAAACATATCAAATCAATCGATTGACCAGAATGAAGCCTTGATAACATTTTGCATTGGGCACCTGCAAATCGATGGACAAACAGTGTGCAGATAATGAATTGGAAGTGTTAGGTACTTTATTTAAAGTATAGACTGCTATATATATATATATATATTATATCCTAGGGGGGATTGAGTATGGAAACCTATGCAAGAAGAAGAGTGTCTTTTGTGCAAAAGAAATCCCAAATTCGATATCTTTTCGCTACCCCTAATCTCTGTGCGACTTTGAGTGTCTGAGATCAGCTTGTTCATACAAGACAGCCAGACTGATGTGACTAATCAGATAAGTTTAATAATGCTGAACATGAGTATATATGCTTTATAGGCTCGAACATGCTTCCTCATCCCCATCTGCAACCTCCATCTGAACTTTTAACACATTTTCATTGGGTTCGGGGCATAATAAACAAGAAAAGATAGAGATCAAAATAACCTCGAAAGTGGGTCACATTTTGAAAAGTCTAGCTGCTGGACATATAAACTAACTAAAGATATACATAGATGATAAAGTTAGAACCGTCAAAGATTAACTTGCTACATTTTCAAACGTGCCCCCAAACAAACAAATAACTGTGCAATCAAATTGGAAACCTTATCAATGCTGGCTGAATAAAAGCAGGCCGGTCAGCAGCAGCAGCAGTTGGTAATTGACAGAGTTCCTCATTTGTGTGCTTGACAGGTAAAAAACAAGAGAATATGTTTAAGGAAACATGTTGAAAACAAGCAGATAAGATATAAAGCAACTTAACTTAATGACTTAATGACATTTATGGCATTCATTTCTCAACCCACATAAGCCCATTTCGACTGACTGACTGACTGACTGACTGACTGAGCTCGAATCCGAGTGCTCGACTACTTGTAGCAAAAACAAGCCATAAAAAACCATATAAAAAAGAATGAAAAAGATAAGATTAAAAAAAAACTCGGTTTTTTACCACTCTTTTTTCATTTTTTTGAACAGCTTTGTGTTTGTGCAAGTGCGATTGAAGTTTTTGGGTGTGAAGAGCTTTTATTATTGCCAAATATTGTTCTGGCTTATAACTATGAACAGAAATAGCCAAAATGACATCAAAACAGCTGTCGCATGCAAGTATTTTTATATTTGGAAACTCCAAACAGTTGTCGCATTCTTTGCCAATTGTCTTTTATTTTCGATAGAAGCACGCGTTTGTGCCTCGTGCCACAAGCGACTCTTTGATGTTTAATCACAGTGTATTTGTACTGTCCAATCGAATTCAATCTATCCGTATCTAATGTTTAGTATCTTTGGCTAGCTATCTGCTCTAATTGCGCTTTGAACCGCCGTTTGACGTCAGAAACACGTTCGTGCCCCAACCACAACTAGCTAGAGTCCAGCTTGTGTGACCAGTTTACGGACTATTTACTCGATACATACCCCATAGTCTACTCAAAAGTAGTGCTAATTATTTGTGGCACGAGCCCTGTTGGCCTTGCGTGCTTATCACCCGATCGTCTGGCCTGACCTGACAAAGGCACATGTCGAAAACCCACCCAACTCATTAGAGACGACAATGCGGCGGGCCGAGTAATCGCAGCAAGCAGAAAATGCTTGGAATGCTGCAACTGAAACTGAAACTAATTGAGGCACAAATAAAATAATTATGAAATAATGAGCAACTTTTGCAAAGACTAACCGGAAGGCAAGAAAAAATCTTTGAAAATATAGTTTGAGGATTTGGCTTTAGGATTTGTCCCTTATAGCCTGAACCTCTTCAAAATTTGAATAAAGGTTTAACTGGTATGTATGGGAAAGTATGGAAAAGACAGAGAAAAGCATCTTTACGATCCCAAAACATATATATTTCTGATCAACATTAACAGCCGAGTCGAAATTATCAATATATTGAAAATTGAGGTATATCTATCGAAAACTGCGTCTTTTATGTGAATATCGATAATAATCGATTTACGATAGACACATGTTAAGAAGAATCCTTCCAATTTATACAAAATATACAAATATCATTAAGTCGGCTTAGCAAAAGAATAATAATACCTATGGAACACAGATTTGTCTAATCATCAAGCTACGTATTCAATTACAGAGTTCAGTTTCAAGTGGTTTCTTTTACAGCATATCGAATATACTTAAGCTGTCATTAATCCAGCTACAACTTACAATGCAGTTAGTTTTTCCATGTAGTTTTTCATTCATGGCCTCATTTCCCTAGTTGAGTTCCCAGCTAATTTTATGATCTCTAATCCATCAAATTCATCGTATAAGCAACCAACAGGCAGCAATTATATGGAGCAGCTGACGTCATTAGACTAGACTGAGTTTCAGCTGCAGGTTGCGTCACAGCAGACAATAGTGCAACATTGTGTGGCAAACGTCGTGACGTTGCTGATTATAATTATATACATGCATATATATAATTATATATATATTCATACAGAAGGGCAACTTCCCATTGAAGTTCTATAGCAATCAAATATGGGCATTTGATGAAGCTGCTGCTTTAATTTGTGTGGTTGACTTTCAATTCGCATGAAATGTAAACCACAACTCAGTCGAGAGGGGGGGTCTGAGTGTGTGTGTGTGTGTGTGTGTGTAGGGGGGGGATTGGATACAATTGTGAGTGTTTAAGCTTGCAATTTCACAACAAACTTCAACGCGATGAGCTCACCTGTGTTGTAGTCGGCCCAAAGGAAAAAAAATAATAACAGCTGTGACTCAGTCATGCAACAATTTCCCAGAAAAAGCAAAGACTCTGAACTGTATTTTGTTGCAATTAGCGTTAGCGTGGGTGACAGAGACGGGGAGTGAGCGACAGAGAGAGAGAGAGAGAGAGAGAAAGCTACACACATTTGCATTGGCATTACAAAGTAGCAGTGGCAACGTGTGGCAACTTGTGGCAACAACTGCAGAAGGTGACGACATGCCAATAAATGTTGTTGTCTAAACACTTGCCAAGCACAAAAGTGGAAAACCAGAAAATGTTTCAGCCTTAAATGAACGACTGCCAGATACCCCCTAATATGACAAAGAAAACAATTTGTGGGTCACATTTATCATATAAAGAAAGATATATATGTGCTTAAGCCAGAAGTATTTTGGTTCCGTCAAATGTTATGGACTGTACAGTTGCTAATGTATTTCATATTGCATTATAAACGAAGTCCACATTAGCTTTAAGCTAAACTGTTCAGTTTATAACTGATGAGCTTTAAGCAATACTGAAATATAGTCAAGAAATTATATATCTATTCAGCGTTAGCTCTCTCTTACTATTACATACATTCATCATATCCGCTACACATGCCACTCAGTTGCAGGGTATTTCGTAAAAAGCAAAAACACGCGAAATAAATTGTGTTTATTTCTTAAGTTTGGTTGTTTCGTTTTCTCTAGAATTTTCATTTCACATTCAAGGTCGACTTGTGCTTTTGTCTGCCAAAATGCAGCCCCCACAAACACACACACGCTGGCAAAACATGTTAGTCAACAACAGTCGTAAATCTATTTACAAATATGTATACTAGACATACATATATTTAAATACTTACTGGCCTAGAGACTTAAATGCAACCGCCTGTCATTAGATAGCCTTAAAGTGCAGTTCGCAGTGAGCGCCACTTTTAAGTGGGTCACTTTTATCGCCTTGTTGCCATTCACACAAACTAGCACTCAAATTCACAGCCACATTCAAATTGATCGACACTCGTTTTTTTTTTGATGTTGCTAGGCGCACTCAAACTGCAAACGCTGCGCTCGTATGTGGAAAAAGTGCACTGTCTGTGCGACTCTACTTGCGCTTTTTTGAGTAATTACAGTTAGAGCTGCGCTCGTATGAGACAGAAGTGCGCACTGTGCGACTCTGTGTGCGCTTCTTTGAGTAATTACAGTTACAGCAGCGCTTGTATGAGACAGAAGTGCGCACTGTGCGACTCTGCGTGCGCTTCGTTGAGTAATTACAGTAACTGCGGTCGTATGCGACAAATCCTCGCAGCCTGCTTATCGACACTTTCAGCAAAAACAGCCTGTGGTCGTTTGGGCATAAGTGCGCGTGTGTGACACTCAATGCACTTTTTTTAGTAGTTACAGTAACTGCGGTCGTATGCAGCAAAAGTGCGCTCTAAGCTAAACGACAGTCGCGCCTTGACCTAGGAACTTATAGCTGCGGTCGTATGCGACAAAAGTGCTTTGTCTTTTCGACTACACTCATAATCACATATCATGTATTAAAAAAGCTACGGTTGTTTGGGACAAAAGTGCGGACTCTGCACAACGACACTCGCAACCAGTTTGTATGTAGTAAAATCAGCTACGAGCGTATGCGACGAGGTGCGCTCTGAGCAACACTCGCCACGTGCTCTGCTGTTGTCCTTGAGTAGATTTTTGAAACAAACGCCTCTGCTTTGGCATATATATATATATATATGTATATGTATATATACACATGGCTATGTGTATGACACAATTTGTTTAGCTTATCTAACAGTCGTTTATCAACACTCAGTGCCCTTGGAGGCAGCGTTGGCGGCTGTTTATAATCAAGAGCGTGCTATATTATTGCTGCTCTTATGCAACATGATACAAAAGTCTTTTTCAATTAAATTAGACCTTTTGCTAGCAGTTGTTTTTCGTTTCTCATCATTTTAATGAACTCGGACAGAACAAGGCAACGAGTTGTTGTCTATCATTTAGTAGTCGCCTTCCTGCTGCAACACGCGGAACTAGTCGTCATTAATAAATTTAAAAATTTGATTTATACGCTTGGCCACAGAACAATTTGTGCCAATTTTTACGCACACAGTTTGGCAAAATTATTATTATTTGCCTAGACAGAGATGCTAAAAACCGGCTTTAAGTCAACGCGTGCACACTTTGACTTTCAAATTTGTATATTTAAAGCATAATCATTGTTAATTCATGCCTTACGATCATCAATATTTGCCATTTGTTTCGCTGTGGCGTTAACAAACAGCAGATTTATGCAAATCCAAAATAAATGAATGAATTTTCACGGTGTCGCGTTAATGGCGCCTGCATGCAAATTAAGATTAAATAAACAACTGCCTAAAGACGAACTGGGTATACTCTATACAAATACTTATAAACCCGTAATAGCCATAAATATGAAACTATAGATGCAACTACCGGAAAAGGGAAAGTTTCACCTCATAAATTACTTCTTTAAATGTGGAAAAATAAGCAAAAATAATAAATTATTTTTGAAAGGGAGAAAAACATAAATTTTGTTGAAGAAAAAATGTATGTGGCACATTGTCCAGATTCCAAGCACATGCCAAGCTATATATTTATACATCTTATGTATATGGAGTTCCAATTTGATGTGTGGCATGGCATGCTCTCATAATTTCTTCGTTCCACAATTTGCTGCACGATTTGAAATGTGGCATAGCTAAACAAAAATGTATATTTAGTTGCCTCAGTTGCGACGCCTTAAAACCTATATCATATTATATATATATATAAAACAATGATTAATGTGACCCTGTCGAAGAAGCAGAGGCAGATTTGGATTCAACTCTGAACTGAAAATGAGCCTGAACTGAAATGAACTGATCTGTGGAAAGTGTGTGCTTTGATGTTGATATATTGACACAATGACCTTTGCGCTATATTGAGCGAATGAACAAGCAGATACAAATGTATAAATGTATAAAATGATCTTCCGTAATGCTTAAATTGCTTTTCATTTAGAGTCAGTCAGGAAGTAATCCAATCATCACCGATTAATTCACATTTCTCAACTGAATAATGATGATCGAAATGACCTTTTAAAGTGTTTTCAACTTGAGCCTATTTACGTGGCATTATTTTACTATGACTAGATCTTGGCTTTCTCAACCCATATTTATTTATATATATATATAATTATAGTTGTATATTTCGCTGTTAACAACAGCTGTTCAAACTCAAAAGTTGACAAATTTCTCTGCGTTACGTTTGAAATGCACAAACATCCACTTTTACACCACACACACACACAATACACACCGCACAACACACACACGCCTGTGCCACTTAACAACAACTAGAAATGTCAATCAACTGACAAGCTGCCAAACTGTCAACCTGCACTTGATATACCCCCAAAACATACAAAACAATCAACAACAAAAAACAACAACAAAAAACAACAGCGATGATTTTTACAAGCTTTGGACAACAAAATTCATTTGTTGTATACCCTGTTGTGTCAGGCCCAATAGACATATATATATATCTCAAATTTCTTCAAAAGGTTAAAGCCTTGATTTATGACATATTTGCACCATTTTTTGGATGACTGTCAAAAGAAAAAAATCAAAAATATATATATATATATATATATCTCAGATGTACTGCTGCTATAACTATAAGTTAAAATTATATGTAATTCCCGCACACAGTAACTTCGAGTCGAGCACTCGCGACTCTTGCTCCCTTGCTTGTTTTCTACTCATATTTATTTTATTGTTTAAAAATTTGCTGGTTGCCAAGCGGCTCTGCAACACGATGAAAAAAAAACGGTATAAATAAGATATTGCAAACTGACAAAAACAGTTGCTGACCTAATTAACTTATTTGGCATTCGGCCTGAAAAAAATAAATATCAGCTCAAAACAAATTGTTAAAAATAAATCAGCAACAACAACAAAAAGTGCACAAAAAATGAATTATAATTGAAAATAGCCAACACACAAAAAATAAATAAATATATGCCTATATATTTGTAGTATATGTTGCGGGTGGTATATAAATATATACAATATATATATATATATATACAATCCGACATATAAATTAATAAGCAAGATGTTTGGATATGCGAAAGAAGCCTTTTTGTCGGCACAGTTGAATGCTCGAGTCGAGAGAGAGAGAGATAGTAGATACCTCTGAACACGACTAGTAGATACCCTGTTATGTACATGAGCCAGCCAAAAAAACATATTAAAATCTATTTTGTTAATGAGAATCTAGAGTAGATCAATAATATGTGTGAGTATCACTTGGAAAGCTGTATTTTTACGATATGGCATGCGGAAATCGATATTTATCGATATTTGCAAACATGAAATAAACTTGTAGTTATTTGAAAACGTACATTTCAATTATAGATCTCTAGCTCTTTCAGTCTCTCAGCTTGTTCATACGGATATGGCTTCATCGACTCAATTAGTTAAGCTGATCAAGAATATATATACCTAATGGGCAGGGAGAGGCTTCTTTCTGCTTAACAATCTTAAATGAAAAGTCTTTCAGATACTCCTCGACCGCAAAGAAACAAATATTTGTAGATAATTTTCCTAGATTATTTATATTGCTGTGTTGCCTTGAAAAGATATGGTCTGCCTTGCTCTGATCGACGACTGCTGAATAGAAACTAAATTGCCCATAGAGCATTCGCTGCGCCCCAGACATTATAATCCGTCTGCCTCTGTCGCTATATAGTATATAGCATTAATAATCGTATAATCGTGTTATTCAGTTGCGATTTGAATCGAGAGTCAACTTGATTTTTATTGAACCAGTTTGAACAAGCTGCGAAGAAGAGAGTCGAAAGAGGGGTGTGGGGGAAGAAGAGGTGTAGGAAGGAGGTGTGGTGAGGTGAGTTTTACTTCATGCGTGCGTCTGGTGACTTTTAACCGATTCAGTGACAGAGAGCGGTCGCGAGGGAGAGCTAGAAAGAGAGCGAGAGAGACAGAGATAGCAGGAGACACACCTATCTGTCTGAGTAACCTCGTGGTCGTCAGCGCTTTCGGGCCATGTTTACGTTTGATTTGGCCATGATCGCAACACCAACACACAAAAATCACTTTAAAAAACGCGTTTTCGAAGCTGCCTTTTTTTGCATAAAACAAAATAAATAAAGATCTGAGCCGATACGAGCTGAGAGCAACGTTTAAAATTAGATGATTTTGCAATACAATGATTAATTATATTTGTTTCTCTTTTTTTAATTATTTCTCTTTCTTTTTTGTATATAAATCTGGCCAATTAAAGATTTTGTGGTAAACGGCACAAAATGAGCAATATTCTAATTCACAGTGGAAAGTTTTTCACATTTTCTTCGTGGCTGTGGCTGGCAGTCTGAAAACAGAAAGAAAATGTCAACAAATGCAGCACAGAAATGAACGAGGTGTGAACATTGGGTGTGTGTGTGCGTGTGTGTGTGTGTGTGTGTGTGTGTGTGTGTGTGTGTGTGTGTCTGTCTATATAGAGGCGCTATAAATCGAATAACGCAACATCGTTTTGCATTTATTAATTTTGCTTCCGCATTTCAATAGCTAGCCAAGAAAAAACAATCAGAGACTGAGAAATTTGAAATACATTTTTGCCACGTTTCATTTGCTTAATGGGCCATTTCACAATTAAAATTAAATAAAAAAATATATATCTCCATAAATTATATATATCTCTATAAATTATAAATTATAGATATATAAATACGATTTTTTTATACTTTTTTTTTGTCTTTTTGTCTCTGAGTCACTTTATCATTAGGTGTTGATGTTTTTATGTTTGTTTCTGGGAAAATATATGTATTTAAAAACGTATTTAAAATTAATTTATTGTTTACTTATTTTTGACCATTTTTTTCCCCCCTCTTTTGTCTCTTTACAGGTAAGCAAACAAAGAAATAAAAGAGTAAACAAAAGCATTTGTTGCTCGCTGGGGAGGGAGGAGCGTAAGTCAATTAGTTTGTTAGTTGATATCTGCAGCGAATTGAAGCAAATTTTCCACAATGCGCCAAATGAATATCAATAAAAATGAGAGAGGGAGAGGGAAATACAATTCGAATTCCTGGGGGGGCAAAAATAAATTGATCGAATATGCCAAGAATATAAAGGGCAAAAGGTGACGCTTGACGTTTGCCAAAAATAAGCGATCGAATGAACGAAGAGGGGACAACTGAGACAAACAAAATAATTAAAATAGTTTTCGGCATTAGCTGACCGAGCGCAAAGAGCATGATATTTAGACCCCTGCACACATATACAGTTGCGTTAAAAATAATACCACCACTACGTACATTATTTCCTACAAATGAAAAACCAAATAAAATTGAAATTGGTACTGCAACTGGAATTATTTTCCATATAAATTTAATTTTCATTCTATTTAACTAAGTTGTATAAGGTTAATAAAATTAATTTTCTCTTTAGTTTCTCACTTTTTTTCTTTTTCTTGTGCGAGTGGTGCGATTATTTTGTACGCCACTGTACACATGCATGTGTGCATGTGCGTGCGTGCATGTGTATATGTATGCACACTTAAATCATGAGAACTCTGCGCTCTGCAAAATCTGCTTTGCTCTCTCTGTTATTGTGCTTTGCTTTGGCCCTTTTCCTTGCGCCGCCCCTGCCCCTTCCCTTTGCCTGATTGGCCTTGAATAATTCATGATAAAATAATTCAGTTTTGCCTGCCTCTTTTTGGTTTGTTTATATTTTATGTGTTTTGCCTTTTGTATTGTTCATCGGATGTTTTTTTTTTTTTCTGTGCGCCTTCGTTTAAATTTTCATTAATTTTCGGCGTGTTCTTGTTCTCTTCTTTTTCACCATTCCTCTTTGGGCCGCTCATTTGTTTACAAACTATTTGCGATATGCATAGTAAATAGTTAAGCAGCGCCGCCAGAGTGTGTGCGTGTGTGTGTGTGAGAGAGAGAGAGAGAGAGAGACGGAGCCAGCATGATATTGTGCTGTAATATGATAAACCATATTGTGGAGGGGGAATAGCTGAATTTGTTGTTGTTGTTGTTGTTGTCTAACTGTGTTTGGATACAAATCAGCTTATAAAAAAGGTGTCATTCGTCAAAAAAAAAGCAGAAAACAAAACAAAGAAACAGAGAAGCCAAAGCGCATTAGGCAAAAATGAGCTCATACTTTATTTGATTTGATGGCTGAACATGTAGATAAAAGTAATCTAAGGAAACCCATTACAGTCTGAGCGGAACTGAATTATTCATGGGCTCAACTTACAGTTCTGTGGAAAGTATAATTTTATTCACAAATACTCAAAGGAAACAAGTTAAAATGCTCTAGCCTTAAATAAATACTAAACTTGCTAATAGAAGTTAATTCTTAGTTACAGTTGATCAATAATATGTCTGGTTAAGTTATGTAACTCAATGGAAAGTCAATATCTTCAGAATTGTGTGTAGTATTGCTATCGGCAATCGATTTGTATCGATAGACTGATTTTCGATTACAAAATGTTGGCCTATGGCATATGAGAATTTATACACCAAATTTTGAGTGCCCAGCTCTTATAATCCCTGAGATCGACTTGTTGGTACAGAGGCACATGGCTTCTTTGACTCGACTAGTTATGGTAATCAAGAATGTATATGTATATATATATCGTATCGGTCGTAGATGCTTCCGTTTGCGTGCAGCAAACTTTAACACAACTTTATGATACCAGTTTGACCATTTTTAATGGGTATACAAAGTTTTTTATATGATAACGTCTTAGTTGAGATAATCTTAGGCTTGTCAATGAAATATTACCCTTTTCCCATGGGTTCAGGTTTTAAATAGTTTCGGTATTAGTCTCCTTTAGACACCTCTTCGAAATGCTGACCATATCAAGTACAGACCCCATCAAATGAAATGAGGCAATCGTCCAAGCAAAAAGTAAAAACAAAACTTTATGGTTGCAATTAAGACGAGCCGACAGACGCCGATGGCGACGCTGTGTTGCCGTTGCAGTTGCAGTTGCAACAAAATGTTGGCCACAGTGCGGCACGTTTTGCGTTTTACGATGCGGATTAGCATTTTGGCCAGGTAGTCGAATTGAGTTGATTCGGCTCTTGGCCAGGTTGAGAGACAACCGCGCTAATTGCATTTGAATGCGCAAATGAGCTGTCGCCTCTTAATCTGCCTGTCTGTCTGTCTGCCTGTCTCTCTATCTGCCTGCCTGTCGGTCTGTCTAACACGATGCCAACTAACTCGCCACGTGTGGCAATTAACTTGTTCATATGTGGCCCAAAACATGGACAAATTTGTCCGACGCAATTTTATAGTTTTCTCACCAGCAAATTACCCTTTCAGTTTTTCCTGTCCTCTTTTTTTATAATTTCTTGGCGAGGCCACAAGCATCATAAAAAACGAATAAAATATAAATAGAACACTATAAAAAATGGGGTCTACCTTTGCGGTTGGGTATGATGAGTCTTTAATGCGATATGTAACACATTTTGGGTGATTTATTTGGGTGCATCAAGTTGAGAAATTTATAAGATTAGATTGAGGCATGCAAAAATTGTAATCAATCAATCAATCAAAGTTAAATCAATCGTCAGGCCTGAAAATCGTTTAACTATATATTAAAGAACTCAAACTGAATTATAGCAACTGTCGATTTGTGAATGATTCAAATATATTACTTATACTTACTTGCCGAAACTCATCTCTACATCTCTCAAAAGACCATATCCGAAATGTGCACAGGGTATTTAAAGTTGTGCATACCCGGTTAGACACACATTTCACCTTGTTTTTTTATATGTCAACAGTCAGTTTCTCAGCATTATTTCCCATTTACTGCGCATCCTTTCAAATATATTTTTCCGATTTAATTATATTTTCCCAATGACCTCAATTTCCAAATTAAATAATGTCAGGCAAAAACAAATGTTTATATAGATGTTTATGTTTATGTTTATGTTTATATATATATATTTGGATTTGCTATTTGACTTCTGATTGGGTTTTCTTGTCTTCTTCTTGTCTTGTGTATTATCCTTGTAACCATTTGTCAACTGTCAACGCGTAATTAGTTCTATGATAGTTATTTTGGGTTAAGGTCTCCCCAGAGACAAATCAGCATGTATATATATATATGTATATATGTTCAACGTGTCAGTTTCAATTCTCAATTTTCCGCGATGACTAATTTTTCATATGTTTAGTTTGCGTATCAACCCAATTTAGAACTGTCAATGTGCTTGGCGAATATCTTTATACTCTATGGATGTATACATATATATATATACTATATAGCATGTCAAATCTTGCACCCTATATAAATATCTACACATTATAGTTGACCAAAATAGTTTTAAAAGCAATTTTCATGTCGGATTTTCTTCTTTTTTCTCTCTTGGCACGCTTTTGAAAACAGCCACAATGAAAATGGTTTGAAAAGCAAAAGTTTTTCAGTTGTATGCGTCACATTTTCCTTGATTTGTCGTTGTTGGATTGAGTGGGCGGCAGTTTCGGATCTTTCATTTTATTCAGATACACACGCAAACATATAGACGACAAACGTGTAATTTAATTGCACAATTTTGGGTTGGGCAAAAGCGAGAAACTAATTAGGCTCTTTGCCTCGAGTCAAATGGACATGTGTCCGATCAATTAATCATATCGCACCTCGAGATAGATGATCACTAATTGGCATGAACATCATTTTGAAATATATTGCAGAGCATCGGATTGAAAAATATTAGAAAAGATGCCAATAAAATTGGAATATAATTGAAGTGGCTTATTCAATATATAATGATGCAGATATAGATGTAGATTGTGATGTAGATATACATATAGATATACATATGGATATGGATATATAGATATAGATATAGATATAGATATAGATATAGATATAGATATAGATATAGATATAGATACAGATATAGATATAGATATAGATATACATATGCATATACACTCGATATACATATAGATATACATATAGATATACATATAGATATACATATAGATATACATATAGATATACATATAGATATAGATATAGATTGAGATATAGATATCTATATATGTAGACATAGATATAGGGCGATTTATCTTGAGCTTCAACAGATGTACAATCCAATGAGATGTCAAAGTTATATGCAAATGTTAATCTGATGTCAGATAGGAGTTATAGAATATATATATAGTAGCAGTTTCACATTCGACTTGTCTACTTTCAAACAATAATTAGAAGATTTTTTCCTACTATAAACCAAAGTTTTGCTCAACCCAAGGGTAAAATTTTCTAAAATTCAGATAAAATGCATTTTTTTTCTTTGATTACATTTCCACGTTTTAGAAATAGTTTCTCTGTATTGATATATATATATACATATATATATATATATATACATATATATTCATATATACATATATATTCATACATATATATTCATTGCTAACAATATCTAGTTAAGTGTTCTTTTAAGTTGTCTCTATTCGTTTTTCCAGTTTGCATTTCAAACCAAACTCAAACTGGCTGCTATTGAGCTCGTTAGCATTTTTATTGGCATTTCCTTTGATTGCCGCCACAAGCAGCAATTGACTATTGCAGACAGATCTCTCTCTCTCTATATATATATATATATATATATATAAATATGTATATATGTATTTATATGATAAGGTTGTCTAAGGGAAAAAAAATGATTTGTTTGGACTTGTGTGCCACACGTGTCCAGCAGCAGGGCAACAAATGTTACATGAATCTGTAATAATAACGGTACTTAGTATATGCCAAATATAACATGGATCTGTCATAATAACAGTACTTAGTATAGGCTGTATGCCAGAGTCTCTTTATAGATAAGCCAAAAATAAATTATTATTATTGTAGTCAATGTTGTTGCTTTTGTTGTTGTTGTTGTTGTTGCTATTGTTGTTGTTGTTGTTGTTGCTGTTGTTGTCATTGATCTATTTGCAAATACAACTCGAGCTGCTTCTAAACAGCGCTAATTCCAAAGCAAATACAAATACGCATCTGTAGCATATGAGAATTGGTAGTAGCTCTATTTGTTTTGGCCAAATATTATGCCAGAATAACAAATTCAAAATCAAATTGACTCTGTCTGGCTGACTGACTGGTCGACTGTCTGTCTAGCAGAGATAAACAAATTAGCGTATTCTCGAAACGAATTACTCACACTGTAGAATATATACCTATATATATTATGCATATGTACATATATCTCTGTATATATCTGTGTGTGCGATGTAAAAACAATCTGTTGACAATTTAAAGACTGCGCAATACTCTGTTCTTGGTATTCATAGGAAAAACATTTCTAAGAAAACACTTTTTTATCTCTTAATTTCAGCTATGAGACATTTTTAGATTTTTAGATAATAATATTAAAATATGTTATTCAAATAGGAATACTAGGAATTCATTTTAGTGGTAATTATGACTAAATGCAAAGAAAAATTCTTTCCTTTTCATGACTTTAGCAAACAGTAACAATCCAACATACCCCATTAACTTTTCCACACAGCGTATGCCAATCCTTTTGGCTTCTGGCATCTGCAGCCATAAAAATGCAATATACCCTTTTTGCCCTTACGTACAGAGTATTCAAATTTGCCTGACTGTCTGTCTTCTTGCTTCTTCCTCTTCTCTGTATGTATTACGTACCTGTTTACGGCGTATTTATTTGTGTGCGTGTGTGTGTTTGGCTTGTGGTAAACAAATGTGCTAATAGTTGTTATTTTTGTTATTGTTGTTGTTGTTGTTGATTGTAAAGCTAATACTAAAACTATAATCACGCATGAGTTGTGTGAAAAAGTGCCCCAACTAGAACTAGAAAACTGCTGCTGATGATGATAAGCATAGCTAGACAAGCAGGCAAAAGTTGATAGATAAGCAGCGACGACAACAGATAATGTTGGACAGAGACAGACTTGTAACTAAACCCCCCCTCACAGCCACCCCTTCTTGTACAAGCTCAGTTGATATAGTTCTCAAATGAATGTCTAATATTTTACTTTGTTGGGTTCGATTGTGTTTTTTGATTTGTTTTTAATGAATTTCAATTGCTGACCATTTAGCGCAACGTCAGCAGCGATGTCAGCAGCGACGTCAGCAGCATTCTCTGTTTTCTCTGCCATAGAAAGAGCCAATAAAACTGAAATCAAAACAAAGCAAACCAATACATGCACACATTAGACATATATGCATATGCATGCATGTATGCCTGTGTGTGTGTGTTTGCATACCGCCTGGAACAAGTTCGAGGCGAAATTTGATTTTTTTTCGTTCACCGTTTAGCGGTACTTTTGCTACTCTGCACAGCTGATCAGCTGTTTGTTGCTCCAATAATAATGAGTTTGAAGGAGCCTCTACAGGAAATCGCCATTCGTTCCAGTTTCCAGTCATGATGCGCCTTGGCTCGCTGAGCAAAGTGCTGACAGGTGTGGCGTGATCAGCAAACAAAGAACGAAAACAGAAAGCGAGAGCGAGGGCGATAGAGAAAAACGAAGACTATGGGAGAGCCCCGTTACGCAAATACAGAGGGAGCGAGAGAAAAAGAGGGAGTTGAGCTGCTGCTGCAAAACTGTTTTTAGCAGAGGCCTTCAAATCATTTTTTTTTTGTTTGACATAATTTTTATTTGTTTTTTTTTATTTGTTTGTGCCTCCATGGTCACAATTTTATGGCAGCTCTCATGCTATGTAGAGTTGTGGGAAAAGTAATAGCACCACTCGCACAAGAAACGTTTAATTTTGTAATTTTAACTGCTCAACATTTTTGACGCGCAATTCGCCCTTTCCCGCCCCTCGATCCGCATCAGACTGCCTGTCGACGTTTCCCCACCCGCTCCCACACTTTTCTCTCTTTTGCACACTCGGTTTTACAACAGCCAACTTAACATTTGTATAACAGTTGTTGCCTGCACAACATTTTCTGATTCCAGTGATAAGCAGCTAATGTAATCATTAAGACTGCCGGGGGACTCGGCGTTGTGCATTGCCCAAAGTCCAGAGTTAAGTGGCAGAAAGATATAGACCGCCATTTATTAATTTTGTGCACGCTTCGATATGTGATTCAACATCAAAATGGGATGGAATATTTTTTATTTTTATTTTAATTGTCGATCGAATAAACATACAATGACAGATTCTCATTCTCTGCGCCCCCATTTGTACTTTTTGCTCTTGCTCAAATAAAAAAAACTATTCTCGTAATTTTCCACACGCGGCAATTGTTGCTTTTGTTGATTTTGGTTTGTCAACCAGTAAAAAAAATTTCCACAACACTTTTTTTATTTCTTTCTAATCAGCTTTGGAAATATTTACTTATCTGTCCCAGTGGGCGGGGGCGTCTCTGGGGGCAATGCTGTAATACTGTTATACTCCCCCACCCCACCCACAAATTTATTTGCCAGACGATTATTCCAATGTTAATGTAGTTGTTTTTGAGCACCTGAATATTGAATAATGAGTCGTGAAAAACATATTTAAACTCATACTTCTGGCTGCCTGCCAATATGAATATTTATAATATATATAGATTGGTTTGAATAATAGGCGTATAGCAACCAATGTTTTTTGGCAAAAATATAGCAATTGTTTTATATTTATAACAATTCACAGTTGTTCAATTATTTTTCATTCTTGAATTTTCATTGATGAGATTTAATTTGTATAACAGCTGGGAATAGTTTTTGCAGCGTATGTTAAGTTGTGCACAGCACTGTTAAGTAAAATCAGATAAACTGTATTGAGAAATGGAAAAGGCATCTACAATTTTATACGGCTTCGTTTTTTATTGTTTTTCCAGTTAGCTTTGCTGAAAATCGAATAATGAAAATAAAAATTGGCTAACTTTTATTCCACTTTTTTTTTCACTCTCTCAAATGAGGTAATATTTTATTACACATTCATTATTTAACAGTCAGCTGCAGTTTGCTGGCCACTTGGTTTTTGTTTTGACAAATGCGCATTTAACTGTTGTGTGTTTTTTTATTATTTATTTATTTGCTTCATGCATTTTTTAATTATTACATATTTGTTTGGCTTTTGTGTCTTTTGTTTTGCTTTCAAACGCGGATGTTTTTTTTTTACCAATTTACTTTGCCGGCGTTTTTTTCTCAGCTGTGGGAAAATAAATGAACCTGTATTTCTAGCTGCATTTGTGTGCGTGTGTGAAGCTGTGTTTATGTATGCATTTCTAGCTGTACTTATGTGCCTATGTGAGTGTGTGTGTGTGTGTGCGTCTTCCTGAGCTTTGTTTAGTGCTTAAAGACCCATAGATAGACAGAGAGGAGGGGCGTGTGGCTACACCTTCTTCTTCTGGGGACATGCGCATGAAATCGATTCGTTCCTCGTTCTTTCCTCCTTCCTCTCTCGCATTTTGCATGTGTTACATATTTTTTTTTTTATTGCTGACAATTTTGTTTTGCAAATGTTGCAAGCCCTTGAAATATTTGTGGGCTTTTCTTTATTTGCTTTTCTTTTTTCGTTTCGTAAAAAGCGGAAATAAATTGACTCTCGATTATATAGAAATGGCATTTCAATTGAAGAAAGTCTTCTTCTTCTCTGTTCTTCTATTCTTCTTCTTCTTCTTCTGTTCGCATAGCAGCATAAAACGCAATGCGCAAAAGGTGAAAAAGAGCCACCACCAAAAAAGCACAATTAGCAGTAGAAAGAAAACATTTCATGTTTGCTCGCAAAACGTATAAACGTATCAAAAATGTTTAAGAACGCCAAGCATTCCGTCTGTCTATCTGTATTGTTTTTTACTCTTCGATAAACGCCACACACAAAAGAGTGTCGTAAAGTTTTTGCGTCGCAAAAAAAGTGTCAAAGGAACAGTAATCAAAAGAAAAACAAGTAAAAAAGTAGCCAGCAGCAAATTTGTCATGCCGAAAGCGAATGGCAAATACTTTATATGCAAGCGTATATGTAAATATTGAGTATGTATGTGAGTATGTATCTAAATATTTAAGTACGTATGAAAAACACGCCGGCTGCTGCTTTGCTTTGCCTTTGCTTAAATCTTGTTTTTACCAATATTGGGGCGCTGGCTTCTTATGAATATTTCAGCTCTATTTTTTGCTTGTAAATAAGTTGAGAATAAAAATGTGTAAATTATTGAGGCGTTGAGCAGCGCGTCAAAACAAACAGAGAGCATCAGCAGAGGCAGCTTTTTATTTTTTTTTTGGTTTGAAAATGCTTATAGATTGAGTGAGATACATACCCGTCATCTATCACACACACACGCACAGACACACACGCACCAGCTGTCGCAACATGGCGCGCACTACCGAAAATTATCTGCCAGATACACAGCACGCTCGCTCTCTGGCACGCTCTCACGGCATGCACACACGCTCACGCCATGCTCTCTTGCTGCTGCTTTTTCTCTCGTTCTCTTTCGGCGTGCTGCTTGAAATTTTATATAAAATGGGTGCTAATTGCAAGTAGACGTTCAGTCGCCAGTTCAACTCGCAACACGCCACACACACAAAGCAGCACTAAAAAACACCAATAATAAAAAATTAATAAATTATTATTAAATCTAGTATATACAAGTTTTTAATTGTAATTTGTGCACAAGCAGCCAGCCAACAAGAGACTTAATATTTGTTGAATTACATTAATTCAGCAGCAAAACTAACCATACAAAATAAAATACAACTGAAAAAGCAACAGAGAGAAAAATAAGCTTTTTGTGTGTGTCGACTCTGAATGCAAATGCAAAAGCTCTGCGCCGGTCTCGTAAATTACCAAAAGCTACACAGCGCACTCAGTTATTGCTGAACTTTTGTCGTAAAAACAACCCAAGCTAAAGAAAGGAACGGAAAAACTTACAAATTACACACGCAAAAAAATAAAAATATCAGCACAAAGAGAGTAAATTTTTTTTGTGCACTGTTTTAACTGTGATATATAAAATAAAATTGCAATAAGTTTATAAAAATTATATAAGTGCGTGAAAACACTCAAAAGTGAAAGATAAAAGAAACTCATTTAAATACCAAATATAAAAAACATACACCAGTGAAAAAATGATGGGCACAATGTCGCTGCGTCAGCCAGAAAATTGGCTATACGAAATTTGGCAGAAGGGCTACGACAGCCCCTGCTATGTAATGGTCCCCAATGCCAAAGTACGTATATAACAAAAAATATATATGTATACAGATACGTATAGTATATGTATACTATACTAAATAGAACTATTTGTGCAATTGAGAAAAATTCACCTTGCTGCAGTTGATTTTCTGCTATTGATTTTTTCTACTTTTTTTATTTTTGAGGCTGCGCGCTTTTTTTTTTTCTTGTCGTCAAGGCAAACAGCCAAAGACGAGTAAAATATCCATATATATATAATATGTATATATATATATATATAAATCTGTGTCTCTCTTTAGACTGCCAAATTGTATGCTTTTTATTTGTATTAATTTTTCATGACTATTTTGTGAGATAAATTCCTTTGTCAAAAAATGTAAAGGTAAAAAGCAGACAACAAAGAGGCGCACATGGAAAAAGTGATGAATTGAATTGGTTAGAGTGGAGAGGGGCAGACGCCTTCTTGCTTGTCTCTTGTGGTCGCCATATTTGTATTTCTTTCGTTAAGCAAAGTGCAGCCAAAAAAAAATAAACGAACGAAAGACAAACAAGAACAACAGCAGAAGAGTGAAAAGAAGAAGCAGACAAAAAAAACGCGTGATGAACCCAAAAACGAACACAACTTCAAATTCAACGCACTTGCATCTATGTGCGTGTGTGTGTGTGCATGCATTAATGTCTATGTGTGTGTGCATATATTTCGTTTTCTTAGAAGAGGCCACGAAAAAACAAATTTGAAACAGGAAATGCACATAAATACGTAAATAAGTAACATAACTAAAAAGAAATAAACAAATGAATAGAAAATATGCATAGAAAGATAAGAAAAACCACTTAAAAAAATAAATGAAAGGTTAATAAATAAAATAAATAGATATAAATGCATAAAAACAGATTAAAAAATCAATATACTGCATTAAATAAATTCACGCCTAAATTATGGAGTCAATATTTGCATATATATTAATATTTTTAACCAAAACCCAGTTTCTCACTTAACAGTGTTTTTTTTTATTGACTTAACACCTGTAATTTTGTATGCTCAGACTTTCTGCGGACTTCACCTTTATAATTGAATTATTGAATTAGCGCACATTTGCCAAAACACAATATACAATACATACTTTACACACATACATATATATTTTACACTCATATATATATATATATTATATAATTAGGCCTGCATACTATTTTCAATTCATTAAATTGTCATGAATTGAACGAAACTTTTCACAATAATTGAAAGATAGAAAAATGCGATTTTTTCTAGTTGCTTTTTGATAATTCTTTGGCAGTTTGCCAATTACAATAAGAAGAAGCAACAACAAGCGAAATTGAGTGCAATACATTCGAGACGAGAGCAAAAGCCTTAACCGCTTAACCGCTCCCCACGCACTTGATTTTGTCATAAATCACATGAGAATGACTAATAGAAAACGCGCATGAAACGCGCGAGACTTTTTGCTCCTCATTTTCTCAGAATTTGTGTTTAAATATATAATATTCAATATAATATATTTATGTTGCTGTCTAATTGAGAACAATTTCGAGACTTTTTATGGGCAACATTTTTGGTGAAAATTAGGCCAACGGCTTTTTAGAAAGAGAGAGAGAAAAAAGAAAAGTAATCTCGATGAAAACGGAACTAAATGCAGCAAGCAGCAGCAGAAAGTGTCGCCAAAAGAGAGAGGGGGGGAGGAGATGAGAAGAAAAAGAAGCAGAGGAAAGCGCCATTCACCTGCTTACATACATATACGTATAATTACATATCTATGTTATTGTGGCTGGCAGCGTACGTGTAACATGCAATGTGCGAGCGAGATGGCAGTACACGTAACAGTGACGTTTTTAATTGATGTTTAACATTAAGTTGTTTTCTTTGCCCCACCCACATCTCTAATGGGCATGTTAAAATTTTACGAGCAATTGCAGCAGACACGCGTGGCGTGTTTTTCTTGTTGTTGCTGCTGTTGGCATTGACATTGGGGAAAATACAAATATAAAGCTGGTTAGAATTCCCTGCAATAATACTTAGTACTTTTACTCGAAACACGCGACATTGTTGTCATGAATTTTAGTGCGAGACCTTAACTAAGTTCAAGTCATTTTATGTTTTCCAACTAAAAATTACTAGTTAACATCAGTTAATTAGGCTTGTTGAGGCGCTTTTACGTTAGCAACAACAGAGAAGAGAGCAACAGCGAAGCTATTATCTTTACATTAGCGATCGGTGTTAGGTTTTAACTCTTTAAGCAGCAGCAGCAACGCTGTTAACCAACACGTCGCTGTACGCTCAACGCTCAGCTATGTTAACATTTTAAGCAGCTGTTTAATAAGCAGCAACAGAAAAGAGAGTAGCAGTGGCACTGTTAATCAACATGTCGCTGTTAGGTTACATAATCGATCATCGCTGTAAACATTTTAAATATTTTGGTTTGCAATTTTGAAAATAATGTAATAATTAATTTAAACTAATACCAATTCTTTTTTTTGTTTGCACTTGCAGGATCTGGTGAAGTCGCATCTGATGATAGCGGTGCGCGAGGAGGTGGAAGTGCTCAAGGAGCGCATCTCCGAGCTGATGGACAAGATCTCCAATCTGGAGCTGGAGAATAACATACTCAAATCGAACATTGCTCCAGAGACGCTGCAACAGTTGCAGATGCAGCTACAGATCACAGGCAGCCAGCAGCCAGCTGCGGTCGCTGCGCCGCCAGCAACTCCAGCTATACAAGCGGCGCCAGCGTCAACAGTGGCCGTCACCAGCCCAGCGGCGTCGGCGTCAGCGCCAACAGAAAATGGCACTGAAAACAACGGCAGCAACAGCGGTAGCGGCGTCGACGCAACAGTTACAGCAACAACGGCAGCTTCTGTAATCGAAACAGCAGCGCAGCCAGCAGCAGCCGTCGCAGCCGTCAGCACAAATGGGCCAATGTCCTAAGCTGTGTGTCTGTTAGTATTTGTTAGTTTGTTTTAATTGTAATTTTACAAAAAAGAAATGTGAGCCCTTTTAAATCGGGGTTTGGATTGGAATGTCGTCATTTTGTTTGTTGCAGCTGCAACAGCAGATTATTAACAGACAGAGCCAAAAGCAGAGTTAGCAGAGTGCAGCTAACAGTAGCAGAGCAGCAGCAGCAACAGAAGCAGCAAACAGCGCAGCAACCTTAACATAACCAAGCAAGCAAAAAAGTATTACAAATGTGTGTGTGAAAGAGAGAGAAAGAGAGTTGTGCTCTGCTCAGCTTTGTACTGTTAAGGTTGCGCTATGTTAGCTGCTGTGCGACTGTTTTAGCTGCAGCCGCCATTTTGTTAATTTCTCGATTGTGATATTTGTTTAACACCATACATACCTTCACACACACACACACATACACATACACATACAAACACATATGCACCCACAGTCAGTTGGATTGCGTGTAGCAGTAACTGGCTGCAGCTGGCAGTAACTGTTAACGAGCAGAGACTTGCTTCTTTTAACAGAGCGCTGCTGCGCCAAATTTAACATTCAGGTTCAGTTTAATTTGTAATTCAAATGTCAAAAAACGCTCTTTTTATTTTGTTTGAATTTGTTTCTTGTTTTATGTTATTATTCAAATCAAATATATAAAAATGCAAATATAAAAAGAAACCTAAAAGTTTGCCTCGAAAAATACTTAAATATTGTAAAAAGTAGAATTTGAGCATGCAAAAACGAGAGCAAAAAATAAAGAAGGAAAGAAAGGAAAAGGAAAGCGAGAAGAGAGAAGAAAAAAAAACAAAATATGTGATAATTTGCATTGTGCATTGTAAATTGTATAAAGCAATCGCTAAAAAAAAAAATAATACTTGAGCAGCAGCGAGGGCAAGAAGAAAAAGAAGAGGAAGAAGAAGAAGAGATCAATACACATTTTATTCAAAAATAATTCTAACAAAAAACACTGATTATTGATATAAAACTTAAACATAAACATAAAAAGCAAGCTGCTAATTTTATTATTTTAAATTATTTAAAAGAAATGAAACAAAAGTAAAAAATTCAATTTAGAAATGCATGTTTCTCAATATATTCAATCAATCCAAAAATAAACACACACACACACACACGTAGAAAACGTTGCAGGATATATATATATATATATCAAGAAGAAGAAAAAAAACTAATGTAAATATATATAAAGAAAATATGAATACTATGATGTGTGTGCAACTTTGAGAAGTGGGAGAAATAAATTGAAACACTTGCAAAGTGAACACCCCTCTCCCTCTCCTCTCCTCCACACCCCCTAAACAGCAAAAGAAAATTGAAGAAAGTCTACACTATATATTAAGCAACAAAAAAATCGTCCTATTTTTTAATTGTTATGCAAAAATATTTAGTTTAATATGATTAATATTAATTTCGAATTTTTGTATAAAACCCAAGAAAATCAAATCTGTTGTAAGATTTCTGTTAAACACACACTCTCACACCTACACACCTTCACACACACACATTTACATGTACACACCTCTATTTGCCACAACAATAACAAACAGAAAAAAGAGCTGAAAAAAAACTGAAATGCAAAAGAAAATACTGGAGTAGAAAAGCGTTGACCAGCACTGCATAGAATATATGTGTATATGTATGTAGATTGCCACGAAGACATCACTAGTTTTGATATTGTGCAACACTGACGCCACCTGCGGAGACTCAACTTGTCTAAGGTCGGCTCGAAAATAGCTAAACAAAAAAATAAGTTAATAAATGCTATAAACAAATGATTTATTATATATACATATATATATATAATATATATACTCCTTACTCATGCACAAAACTACTGTCGGGTCTACGTGGCGATACATATATGTGAACATATATATATATATATATACAACTGATCATCGCAGAGCCATCCAAAACTAAAAGTAATTGTTTCAAGTATTTTTTCCTTTGTTTTTTATTTTACTTTTATTATTTTTGATCTAAGGACATTTTGTCAAATGCGTTTGCTTTTCGTGTTTATATTTTTGATTATTATTTTACTGCTCCCCATGATTGATGATTTGTACGCGCTTAAGTCCTCATTTCTAAGCCTAACTATTAATTTATTAATTAGTTTGTAAGTGATAATAAAAACAACAACAAAACATTAAACAAGTAAATCAAATGCAAATACCAACTATATTTAAATAAAACTAAAGGAAATACAATTATAATAAAAACAAAACAAAAAAATACAAACAAAAATCATATACTTGACTTTTTTATTGTGTGGCAACTGAATGGAGTAATGGGCAAATCCTGAAGGATTTCAAAAGGAAGGAAGAAAGAGCACAGAAAAATTTAAAAACCAGCCCCAAGCTAGAAGTTTTAAGGACTATTTGGGTGTCATTTGCACCGCAGATAGATAGCAATGGACAGGACGAGAGTCCTCCAAATAGTTTAGATAACAGGAATTTTTGGAAGCAGAAAATAGCTCATAACTCATAATGTCTATGTCCTTACGCATCCTGGTCCTGTCTCCAACTCTTTGTTTTGATCAGGGCTAAGGCCAAAGGATATCCAAATCGTTTTTGTAGTTGCCGAATAGCAAGGATTTTGTGATTTCTACCAAATCTTGAGCGTTTGAAAATTATCCTAAAAGTAGGCAACAATTATTGCATTACAGCCTTCCTCAATAATTCGAGCGCTCGAAAGTATGCAACAAAAATTATGTTATTGTTGCCCTCACATAATATTTAAACGTACATATTTCATATTTTTATTTAAAATTTAACTATAGTTTAGTAGTAAATAGTAACAATTTATAAAAGTAGATGTTGTATAAAATATTAATGCTATAAATAATCAAATGGAAATGCTAGGAATATACAAATACAACAAGTCGACCTTCAAAATCGATGTGGGAAACGAAAGGAAACTAATTTAAAAATCCGTTTCGGGACTTTGGGGTCTAGTCTGTTCCTGAGGATGCATGTTGGCATTGCCTGCCACATCCTGGCCGACGGGCGACGCGGCATTGAACGATTTGAGGGTGCCCAGCTGGGCGCGCACATCTGTCTCGGAGAGATGATGCAGTGGCACATTGGCAGGCACTGCCAGTCGCTTGGGACTGGTGCTGCCGTCGTTGGGTTTGCGCTTATCCGGCGGGAACACGACTTGGGCATAGGTCACTCCACTGTCGTTGGGTGCCACAATGCTCGCCGAGCCAGAGGAGTCTGTCAGCGAACTGGGATGCCGAAAGACAGAGGCGACCGCACGTGGCTCGACTTTTGCAGGTATTGCTGCTTCCTGTTGCGGCGCATCACGACGTTGCATTGGCGAACTGGAAGTAGCTGTTGTTGTTGTTGTGGTCATTGAAGGACTTCCACCGTGAGCCACACCCGTGATGGGGGAATCCTCATGCGGCACTGGTGCATAAAGCGAAGGCGTATAGTTGTTATCCGTCACCTTGCAATTGTACAGATTCAGCCCCTTGGCAAAGATATAGACCAGGATGTCGAAGAGCACACTGGCCAGGATTAGGGAGGCTGTCAGGATGTCAATAATGTTGCCATGCTTGGGCGTCTCGCGCAGCAAACAGCGGTCGTAGTTGGGCGCCCAATAGACACAGGTGCTGCCTGCGATAACGATAAAGTTTATATATTATATATACGATTATTATATATTATATACACTATGATATATAGTTGCCAAAAGTAGCCACCTTTGAAAACATTTCTTGTGATTATTGATCCACAACTGTATATATTGAGTATATATACATATATATAGAGTAATATAAGAGTACTCACGTGTGACGAGATCGTAGCTGAGATGAACAGGCACATAGGCAAAGAGTCCCACAAGCATCAGTTCAAAAGCCAAGGCGAGGGATTTATCCTGGGGCAGGACAGCTCTCAAAGTGATCAGAGTCTTGCCAATGACGGCCATGCCCACCATAAACGCCGCCGAAATGCTGAACACCTGGAAGAGGATGATGCTACGCTCGCAATCGTCCGCGAAGCAGGCACCGGGCGTGGCACGAACTGTGCCCGAGGGATTAAGGCTCTGATTGCCGAGACAACTGCAGCCCTCGTAGATTTCAAGGCTGTTGATGTTCGAGAGTTGAGTGCAGCCGGCGTAGCACGGCGAGAAATAGGTAACCGTGCTATTCTCCGGACAGACGGGCATGAAGGCAGTTGGGGTGCACAGGCACTGACTGGCGCAATAGGGCTGGGTCAGCTTGCCACCCACAACACCTGCAATGGGGCCCACATCGCATTTGAGAAAAACATTGCCGACAAATATGGCAATCAAATGGATGCCCAGCCAGATGTTAATCCCAGTTATAGTCCTGGCCGAGAGCTGTGCCTTGGAGTAGAGCAAGCCACCGACGATCATGCCCACAGCCAGCACAGGCGGACGCAGAAAGTAGGCAACGAAGGCGACACGCCATTCCTGCGACAACCCGTCCTGTTCATTGATGGGCAGAAAGAAGCGACTCTGCAGATAGTTCTCCTCCTGCGTGGCAAAGTTCAGCAGGCCACCCTGCAGCATCATGATGCTCAACAGATTGACCATAAGCAGGCGATTGTTGAAGAGACGCCTCAGCGATGGCCAGAAGTCCGAGTCGTCCATGTAGGCGGAGAGCTGACTGCCAAAGCCACGCATATTCGTCTGCTCAATGATGCGCTGCGCGGCCTGGTGGATCACCGTCTTGGGCAGTCGCTTGGGGAACAGCAACAGCAAGATGGCATTCGCAAGTATCATTGGTGCCAGGATAACCCAGCCAAGCCACCAGCCCAAGTGGCTCGAGCCCACCGAGAGCACGAGAAACGAACCCGTCTGCTGTCCAATTGCTCGTGCACCGAGGATGACGGCAATCACAGCCGGACTGTCCCGGGACAGGGAGTTGTCATCGATGTACGTGAGGCCAACTGTGTAGTAGGCAACTGCACCCAAGCCCAGAAACAGCTGCAGCAGGAACAGCATCGCCAGAGTCCATGTGCTGCTCTGCGCCGGCGTCATTGTCAGCTGCTGGAACTGTGCCAAGGAAGTGGCACACAGATTGGAGTCAACTAAGGCATCCTCCGCCTTGGTGCCATCGGAGCTGCGAAGAGTAGATCGAGAGATTAGTGGGTGTTATAGGATATCAAAGAATTGCCACTCACAAGTTGATTATGGCTGGTATAACGGTTATTACACAGGCCAGCGATTGCACCATCAGCGTCCCAGAGAGCCATTTAATCGGATGATGGACGTCAGCCCAGTAGGCAAAGGCCAAGGCGAACACAGCCTGAAATAATCCACTGCTGACAAGTAGCCAATCTTGGATAGCGATTGAAAAGTAACTATATTTATTGCATTAAGGTTCAGGAGAGGCATGCAACAGGCAGAAGGAAGCAGCTACGAGCCCATATTATGAATGAATCTTGCACTTCTTCCCATATAAAACATTTATCAATCAAAGAAAACGCACACTCGACTTCCAGGGAAATGATATTAAGTTACTTATATACCTATAAATATGCTATAGCATATCTGATTAAAAAGGAAATGATATAAATATATATGTGACTTACATAAGAATTGTGGCAGCTATGACGATTCGAAGAAATCGCAGAAAGCAAATCGAAAACCGTTTTCATGCCAACTGTGGAGAAACTTGTCCAATTGTTGTGATTACGATTACACATCGCGTAATCGACTCTATATATACTATATATATATGTGTAAGCTGTATATAGACTAGTGTGATGACACACACGAAATGCTAAAGATACTCGAAATCATAAACAATATCGCAAAACTGATAAAGCAATCTGAAAAGCCTCAGCCCCAATTCCAACAACTTCTCTTCCCATCCCTTCCCGTCAAGCTCTTGCTCTTCTGCCCGTTCCAGTATAACTATTTTTGCGATAGGGATTAATTATTACTCACCGACGATTAGCGGTGAGTAGTCGTATTGGTAGGCAGCCTGCTTGGCCGAGACCCGGAAGTATGATTCGCAGGCACCTTGGAGCAGTCCAGCGCCCAACAGGATAAGGATGAAGGTGCGCAGACGGGCGTATTTCTGGCAGGCGGGGCCGCGACACCAGCCAAATCCGATGATGCCACAATCGACGCTGTCTGCATAGAAACACACACACACATATAAATAAATCAGACTTTAACTGTAAATAAGTTTTTATTCACCGTCGGGTATATTGTGCGCATTTACCGCTATTTGCGATAGATCTGAATTGCGCGAAGCCTGCGCCATTTTCTTTTTCCTTTTGTCTATTCGTTTATTTCGTTGTTTCGTTTGGTTTAACTTAATTTTCACTCAATTGTTTGTACTTAATTCGTTATCATTTTTTATTCGCGCGTCTATTCGAAGCAAGTGTCAATAATCGACTGAGCGAGCTGGGCTGGGCGCAGGTGCAAGAGAATCTTTCCACATTCCCAGTTCCCGTTGATAAGCTTTCTGTTTTATCTTATCGTGCATTTTATTATTTTCCACATTTCTCAATTCGCTGCATAGCAACTTTGTTGCGCAGCAGGTCAACACGTAAGTAAAACAACATTCGAACTGATCGCAGCAACATTTGTAGCTACACTTGATCAGCAACCTGTATCATGCATCTTATCTTATCAATGCAACATTGTTGCGCACATAAGCACCAAGCAACACGAAACATTCGAACTGATTGCAGCAACATGCGATCACAGCAACAAGATTTGATGTTGATAACGAAATATACAGCAACATGTAAACAATGTTAACGCATGTTGATAGCAGTGCTCAAGCATTCATACTAGTGTTGCCTGCAACTCGAACTGTTGCCAATGACAACCAATACTTAAGCAACAAGAGGCTGAGCTTCAGAAAAAAGTTGAGCAGCACGAGGCAACAATTCGAGTTGAAGTTTAAGAGACAACTAAAGCAGGCCTTGGCAAATTGTAACTAAAAACTAAAGCCAGTCGATATAGCGTCAAGTATAGATAAAACATTTCTTTTCATATTTGAATATGACTGTTATTCAACTTTTGCTGTTAATAACTGGGATAACCGCAATTCATTTGCCCTCGACGCCGCCCGCCCTGATTTGGGGCGTCAAACTGTAAGTCTGGCAACGCCGCTGTTTCTGATTTCGCTCTGTCATCTGCAACTTGTTGTAGGCCTGGTCCTGAAAACATATTTCAAGCACTTCCCTCGCGGAAATTCGTTCGTATGTTGATGCCCCATCAGAAGGATCACATGATAATCGCATTCTTTGCCCCAATTCTCACCTCGAAGGATCTCAGCTGCGGGCAGAATGAAAAATGCTTCGAATATCTGCGTCAAGTGGCGCCACTTACTTACTACAGCCAAGTGCAACAGCCAGTCGAGTCCATCGAACAACTCTTCGCGAACCGTGGCCAGAAACCCAAGTGGAGCAGCACATTCGAAATGAGCCAACTCGAGTGCCAAAAGGATCGCATACACGCCTACAATTTCAGGGATAACAATCTGACGGCCCATGGTGAGCACCATTTCTGTTTTAGAAATTATTTCTACATATTTAGAAACAACACGTGTGACAGCTGCCACTCTGCCTCACAGATCACATTATGGCCGCGGTTGCGGCGAATTTATGGGGCTGTCCTCTGATCATGATCTACACAGCACACGGCGAGGAAATGGAGGCGTTGCAACGTCGACTTCAGCGCACCAACTCGATCATCGACTGGGAGAAGGGACAGCCGAGAAGGACGCAGCGCAAGAGTTTGTTGCACAACCGGACCAACATTGATCCCAACAAGGTGACTGTGCTGCGTGATCTGCGGGCCATCATTGGCGTCAATAGAATTGTCTTGGCTGAGCAGTACTTGAGTGCGCAGAAGGTGCGCTACAAACGCCAGCAAATCTACGTGGACGAGAAGCACTCCTCGCTGCGACTGGAGCTGAAGGATCACGCGAATATCAAGAAGGGCGTCACGCTCATCATCGAGGCCAGCATGGGCAGCATCAGGCTGAGAATGCTCCCCGCTATGGGCAACTGGCACATGACGAGTATGTGGTTCAAGAACATCACATTCATCCCCAGAGACATCATCTTCTACAGCAATAAGTGTAGCTTCTGCTGCCAGGCACTCACCGCCTACTCGAAGGATGGCCATCGCCTCACCCTCTTCTCCTTCAGTATGGACATCATTATAGGTGATTTTTCTGCACTGGATTACGACTACATACCGAAGCCGTGTTGGAAGTGCGAGGGATATCTGACGACGGGTCTGATACAGTCAATCTTCACTGTGGTCATTTTGCTGTCCCTGCTGGGCATGGGTCTGACCATGTTCCTCAGCATGGGGCGCAATAAGCGGATGTGTGGCGCCAATGATCCCGAGCCGCATATCAAAGAAGCCACCTAGACTTGAGACTTGCGACTAAACTCTTGAGGCACACCACGCTTGACCGTTGCACATTCTACACTCGACACATTCAACATTCTACACGCCACATTCTACACGCCACTAATTCACTTACAAATCTAATCACAAAGCCAAAGAGAAAGACAGAGAGAGAGAGAGAGAGTGACAGAGAGGGAAAGAGATGATGCTTGTTTAGGGGTTGCATATTTGATTGAGCAGGGTTGTGTGCGGGGGTGTGTGCGGGGATGTGTGTGTGGGTGTGTGTATTAATAGTAAATAATGTCATTGTCGAGTTTTGTTATTGTTACTATTATTATTATTGTTGTTGTTGTTCTTGTTGCAGAGAGAAAGAAAGAGAAAGAAACAGGTAAAGAGAAGCATGTTAATGTTTGTAACGTTTACTCCACTATATATATATATATATATATATGAGCTGATAATTGATAATATTATCCGCATTATCAGAGCTAACTTATCGCCAAAATTGACGATGGCGAACAGGCAGTCGACGAATTTATTTGGAATTTGTGCTTGACGCTTTCAGTTAGTTTCGCGCCACGCGACTGCACGGTTCACAGTTCGCTCCCTCTCTCTCTGTCTCTGTCTCTTTCTATGTGTATAAGTCTCTCGCTCGCTGTCTGTCTCTTTAACGGTTCCTTTTCCTTCAAGGAACTGCAACCAATTAAAAGTGCTTTCAAGTGTCGCCAAGTTTAATTAACAGTTTCCAGCCAACTCGGAGCATATGTAAATAATATAAATATATGAAAATATAATAATAATAAATAAAATAGCTTAAAAATTACTTAACGAAAAAAAAGTTAAAGAAGAAAAAAGAAAAGGAAAATATTCCTAGTTGAAAAGTTACAGTTTCTTTTGTTCTGTTAAGGGAAACATTGACCGATAACCTCGACAATTTGTCCAAGTTTTCTTTTGTTGTTCGATCGCCTGGTACTATCTGATATATGTATAGTATATAGACATTATCTGTGCGGGCTTAGCTGTGTTTATGGCCGCAATATATGTCTTTTTATGTGGCACAAATGATATCCCCTAAGGTCGTTTGTCCTTATAGCTAAACCATATTAAATTGCAGGCAGAGCACAATCAATTATGGGTTTAGTTCTCAATTCAGATAGCTGATTAACTATTGCTATATAGCTAATTTGAACTATAAGAAAAGAGTTGTATTTGAATGATTCAATTTGGTTATCAGATTAGCCATAAACGTTTGATATAAGCGGTAATCATTTAGGCCTACAACAACATCTATATAGTCGGCAAATTCCTATGGTGTTTCTTTACTGCTCAAAACCCTCGAGTTAATCAGTTGTAGGAAATTGTTGTCCAAACACTCAACATAATATCAAGAGGTATGTTTTGAGGAAGAAATGGGCAGAGCGATAGGGAGTTACTTCCTACTATCAGAGTATTGCTTATTAGTTTAATAAGCAAATGGAAAAAGATTATTAAACGATTAGAAATCAGATAGAATAGCTATATATTTAATACAGGGTATTTGCTAGTTGCTTTGCCTACTAGACCCCAACTGTCCGGTGTGATTAGAGAAAAGTCGGCGTTCTATTAGCGATAAGATAGTGGTTCTAAAAGACCATACTCTTTATATCTATCTATAAAAGCTAACCATGACCAATTTATTGGCTTAATGTGAGTTGCTTTTCGAATTTGAATTTGACCAATAAATAAAATCTTTGGGTCAGCATTATTTTGCAATTAGAAGAGCCCAATTTTGGCGCGTACGCAGATCACTTTATGACACCCTTAACAAATTAGCAGATTGCTTATCTAATCTTGGCACTAATATGATCTTGGACGGGTGCCAGTCCAATCAATAAAGTACTCAAAATTCCAATATGCAATTTAACTATTTTATATGAGCTCCTCTTATGTACACGTATACCTTACACAATAATAGGAACAGTCATGGTTAAGCGTTCAGTTCTTGAGCACAGCAGTTCCAAAATAGTATTCAGGGTTAAAAAAGAAATCGTAAAATAATTAGGCGATATATATAAGTGGGTAAGATATAAGTGCGAATTGTAATTTACAGGTGCTTACAAGTATCTTTTGTTTTCTGTGTGTCATTAATATAAATAAACATATATATATATATATATATACGTACCTATCATATATCTTATCAGCTTGCCCGCGAAACAGTGCGAGACATGCTCAAGTGTTGAGCAGCAACAACAGGAATCAAAATCTTAATCAAAATCGGAATCAGATATAAGCCGGATCATGACGGAGAATAGGAGAGAGAGGCCGCCACCAGCTCATTATCTGTGTGGCATAGGCAACTGGAATCCAGCCTGGCTGCAGAAGTATGCCACAACCAAATACTTTATAGGCGTCTACGGTTTGTTGGGCACCATTCAGGCCACGTCCTACATGTACTTCATGGTGACCCTAACCACGCTGGAGAAACGCTTTAAGATACCCAGTCAGACGACAGGTGAGTGTCGAGGTTGTGCTTGATTGATTGGGTATCAGTTGATATGATAATTTGCCATAGCTTCATTCATCAATTTTATGCTTACCTGAGAATTCCGTAAGAATCACATTCTATAAATGTAACGGCGCCAAATTTGAAAATGTTGAACACTAGTTTTCATTTTTATCAGTTGAGGAGCTCAATTTATCACTATTTAGTTCAAATTTGATCAACCAAAATCTGATAAACATATATAACAGATTTTACAGTTTCTCAATCTGCTAACTTTTCTCGCATTCATCTTTTATTTATCTTCTTTTTTCGCTTTTACAAAATCAATCCACAATTGTTTTGCAGGCATTGTTCTCAGTGGCAATGAGCTATCACAGATAATGCTATCGCTGATCTTATCCTATATCGGTGGACAGCGTAATCGTCCGCGCTGGATCGCCTGGGGCATAATGCTCTGTGGCATATCCTGCTATATACTCGCCCTGCCACATTTCATTTACGGTGCAGGTGACGACGTGCTCCAGCTGACCAAGGAGTATCGGGAGGGTCTGTTGAACACCTCATTCGCGCTGGATGTCACATCTCCGGTAACAATATCAGATTATATATAGTCCGATTGATACACGTATTAATATATATTTATATATTATATGTAGAACACCAGCTCTCGGGCGGTTGGTACGGAACAGTTGTGTGGCGATGGGCATGGTGAGGATAGCTGCGACAGTCTGTTCACCTATGTGCCGCTGGTGCTCATCTTCTGCTCACAGTTTGTGCTGGGCATAGGCAATACCCTGTACTATGCGCTTGGCCAGACCTATCTGGATGACAATACAAAGCGCACAAATACACCTCTTATGCTGGCGGTGGCCATGTCCCTGCGAATGATTGGACCCGTCTTTGGTTTCTTCTTTGGTATAGCTATTAACGGTTTATTTTCACTTCCGTTGTATTTTAATTAACTTATCTCATTAGGTTACATCTCGCTGAACACGTTCATTGACCCGTCGATGACGCCGCTGATCGATGACAAGGATCCGCGTTGGTTGGGCGCCTGGTGGCTGGGCTGGGTCATCCTCGGCACACTGATGTGCATGTTCTCTGGCCTGATTGGACTATTTCCCAAGCAGCTGCCCAAGAAAACGGATGCACAGAGACGCAACTCGCATGTGCCGCATGTGTTGCGCCACGAGGAGTTGAGACGGGAGGAGGGCCTCTCCCTCAGCAGTCGCATCTCGTCGACTGCTGCACTGGACAGCATTGGTGCTGGTGCCAATGCTGATCTGCCCCAGTTGAAGGATTTTCCACGAGCCTTGATGCGTCTGTTGCGCAACAAGGTGCTCATTTTTAATATCACCTCGGCCGTCTTCTACATTATGGGCGCTGCCGGTTTCATGACCTTCCTCACCAGGTACATGGAGGTGCAGTTCCACAAGGCTGCCCACACGGCCACTATCGTTGTGGGTCCCGTTTCCATTTTGGGCATGATCATCGGCCTCTTTGCCTCGGGCCTTTTCATCTCGAAAAAGAAGCCGGCTGTCAGCAAAGTTCTCTTGTGGAATATTTTTGTTGGCCTTGTCTACGTTTGCGGTGCGTTTGCAATGTTGGTGCAAATATTTTATCTATTATTAATTTGTTTTTTCTTCACTTACAGGTCAGATTTCGTACGCATTTCTATATTGTCCGGATTCGGTGTCGGTGACTAAGGCCGGCAAGTAAGTACACACATTTATCACATTTAATTCAGTTCGTAAATTACACATTTTCTGATTTTCACGCACATTTTGAAAGTTTGCTTCTTCTTCTTCGCTGTAAGCTCAGCTCTGCTAAGCGTTGCCAGCTAGTCACGCTCTTCTGCTTCTTCCATCTGCTACCACTCACAGCGCTACTTAAGCGTTGTCACCTAATCATATTTACTTACACGCGTAACGTCACTGTTCCCACCATATTTCAAATTTTGTCCAGCTTCAGTTTGTCCAGCAACTACGATGCCAATTTGCTTCTCTCGATGGCTAGTTTGCTTCTCTGTAAGCTTATCTCTGCTAAGCGTTGCCACCTAGTCATACTAACTTGCTCACTATTGCCGCCATCATTTAAACTTACAATACAAATATACTTTTTCTACTGCTCCAGCTTCAATTTGACCAGCAACTGCAACGCACACTGTTCTTGCGAAGGTGTCCGTTATGCACCCGTCTGCCATTTGCCCAGCGATACGACCTATTTCTCGGCCTGCCATGCGGGCTGCAGCAATTGGGATGCGGCTAGTAAAGTCTACGATAATTGCGCCTGCCTGCAGGAGAATGTTGGCGGTGTGCCCGCATTTGGAGGAGACGCAGTTAAGCGGATGTTCCTGGAGGAGCAGCAGCAGCCAACGGAGATGTCGCTTGCCGGCAACAGCACAGATTTCGATTTGGATTTGAGTACACTTCCACTGTTGAATGATGATTATTCCACAGGGGATCTGTTGACGCGCAGTAGACGAGCTGTTGCCGACCTGGTGCTGCGTCCTGGCATCTGCACCGAGGGTTGCGACGCTGTCTTCTGGACATTCTCGGTAGCGTCGATAATTGTGAATTGGTTTGGGTCGTCGGGCCGCATTGGCAATGTGCTGATCAATTATCGTGCCGTTGCAGTCGAGGATAAATCCTTTGCCCAGGGCCTGGCCCTGATGATGATCAGTATGTTTGCCCTGATACCGGGTCCGATTATCTTTGGACGCATCATTGACTCGACATGTTTGGTTTGGACTCAAACCTGCAATAGGAGGGGCAATTGTCAGCTCTACGATCAGACCAAATTCCGATACTCTGTGAACTTTTTGGCCTGCGGTAAGTAGTCCTCCTGCTTCTAATTATTAAATATATGCTAATCTTCATCATTTATCTAAGGCTTCACCTTCATTGGCGTCTTGTTTGATGTTCTGGTTTGGTATTATGGTCGTGGCCTTGATCTGTATGGCGAGAAGGAGACCAAGCTGCAGGAGCAGGCCAAAAGACGAGATCAGCCAATTACTCCACTGCTTTCGCGGAGAGTGGATCAGGCGGATGAGTAGCCAAGGCCAAAATCCCAAAAATTCACTCAGCCAAACTTGTACAAACTGGAGAAATACAGAAATACTGCATAGCATGAGTTATATATGTCATATAGAAGATTTGTTAATAATGTTAAGCAATGTTAAGATGAATTTATACGTTGTAATTTACGGTTAAATCAGTAATCAAAATAAATACGTTTTTCGTATCGATTTTTAAAATGACCTTTTTCCGATTCACTGAACTGATAAATATGCGGAACTGGTTCACGTTGTTCCTTTCTATCGATATAGTCACATTTATCGATAGCTTCCTGCGATCGCTGGCACTTTTGAATGAAGTCACACAATCATTAAATTAAAAATTAATTATATTAATTATTAATTAATGAATTAATTGAAGAAATTGTAAAAGTAATTTGTGTTGTTGGTTCGTTTTGTTCGTCTTTTTTATTTTTCGTTTCGCTTTTTATTGATAAAAAAATGTTCAAATTTATACGGATCTTTTTTCGGTTTGTTTTTAGCTTCTTTTTTTTTTGTTTTTTATGTATACATACATGTATAATAATAATACATTTAATGTTGTATAAATATTCCCGTTTTGTCTATATAATTTCTATTATTTCGTTTTGTATCTATATTCATACAATTATAATTATTTATTTATCAGTTGCGTAGTTCTTTTCCGTTATTATATTACTTTAATTTATTAGTTTGAGTTTGGAGAAACATTTAAATATCATCAATTCATATATATAACTGTCGGAGAGATTTTTAACAATTGTTTTTTTATTATTTCATTTGTTCGCCTTTGTTCGCCTCTTTTTGTAGTTTTTCTATGTTTAGCTGAGAATGCGTGGAAAGCGTGGAAAAAGCAGTTTTCTTCTTCTTCTTTTTGTTATCATTCTGTTAAATACATATATTTCAAGTTAATTGAATTAACTTAAACATGGGCGAATGTTTAACTTAGTTGTGATTTTGCATTCATTATTATTTTAATGTTCGTTATTTAACAATATTTCAGTTCAACTTTCAAATAATAATAATATTGAGGGGGTGAATATCATAGGATCAAAACTTGGAAACTAGTTGGTTCTTCTTCTTCTTCTTCTGCGATGAGCGCTCTTAATAATGTGTGTATGGTTTGTTGTGTGTGTGTGTGTGGCAGCTGAAACCGTCTCTTTTATCCTGATCTTGGTCCTGGTTATGTGGAAAAGCATTTCAGCGATTTTTTCCTGACTCATTTAATATAAACAATAGAAATAAAATTGACTTTTTCGAGCAAATAATGCAAATTTTTTTTTTTATTTCGATTTTGCCTTGCTTGCCTTCTTCAATTAACTAAAGTGTTAAACAAAATATGAACAAAATGTTAAACAAAATATGAACAAAATGTTCAACAAAATATGAACAAAATGTTGAAAAGAATTGAAAATGTGTGAATAAATTGCTAATTACTTTCGCTTCTCATACACATTGTTGTTGTTGTTAGTGTTAACCAGTTGTTCAGTTCATCATTTTGAGCTTACAAATCAATCGAACCCAAAAAGTCCACTCCAAAAACTTGAGCTTAAACTTAATGTACAGCATTTCGTTGAGGAAAAGTAATGTAAGTATATCATTTATATATATATATATGTCTATATCGTAATAATATTATTATAGACATAAACATAGTTTCCATTAAGGCGGCGCATAACAAAATTCAAAGGCTGAGTAAGCAAAAAAAAATATACAATTTATTATTATTATTATTATTATTATTTATTTTTCAATGAGGGATTGGCAACTATTTATCGCTTCTGCTTTTTGATTCCTATTTGTGTGTTGTTGTGAGTGTTGTTTCTTTTCTTTTTTTTTCTATTTTCGTATAAATATAAAAATTGTTAAGCTTGCAGCTTTTAGTTTTTCTTCTTCTTCTTTTTAAAATTCACGACTCGCCCCTATTTAATGATGCCTTAAGAGTTACAAGTAAATAAACCGACAAATGTCTCCGCTCGTGCCGCAAAAAGCCAAATGTTGTTTTGAATCGATTTTACCCGACAATATCTCTCTCTCTCTTCTGCGTCTGACTCTCTATATATCTGTACATATATATAAATAGTACATATCTCCAATGTTTCTTTATCCTTCTTTTCTTTTAGTTAAACATAATATAGTTTTTATATTTAGATATAATGCATTTCTGTTGCTATCTCTCTTTCTCTCTGTTGATCTATCTTCTTTTTTTTTTTGTTGCTTTTTCTTAGATACTTGCTATATAAATCTTCTCTCTAACCATTATCATAATCAATTGCTATTGTTGTTGTTGTTGTTGTCGTTGCTGTTGGGTATATGCATACATAATTGTGGTGAAAGTATTTGTTGTGTGTAGGAGGTGTGTGCTGTGTGTTTCTCGTATGTGAGTGTATAGAAAGCGTGGCGTTGGCATTGGCGTTGTTCACATCATATATGTAGAGTAATATATATATAAATAGATATATATATATATATATATTCCTTGTCGTCATCTGCATCATACGTTGAATTTTCGGTTGCATAAAGCCAAAAGTGAAAGGCGCTCGAATTTAGCTTGGCTCAATTTATTCGATCACCTTGAGTACCTTGCCAATGGCAATGGTTTTATCTGGATAACAAGCAGAACAGATTAATAATCAAATAAAGTTTATTATTCAGATTTCACTCACTTTCATCTCGCAGCGTAAAGCGTCCCATTTGGGGGAATAGCTTAAATTGTTCAAGGCAAATCATTCCGGAGCATTCGATGCGCATTATTGCCACCTGATCCTGTTTAACGAATCTTGGACGTGTTTTTGATTTGTCACCCGACTTCTTGTCAACCAAACAGATGAGTGCCTGAATTGCGAAAACAAGATGTGTTTATCAATATTATATATATATATATATTACTATATTATATTACATGATATTTTGTTATATTGATAGAGCACTCACCTTGACCGTCACTTCTTCGGCAGCGCAATGGATGTGCATGACAGCCGAGTAGCCCGCACAGATAATTGATTTGTGTTCTAATATAACGACCTGAGCATCAAAGATTTTGCCAGTTTTAATCGGATTGGCGGCATCACAGATCACAAAACCAGGCGACACATCCTCCTCCTCAATGCCCTGTGTGGAATATAAGATTAGATTAATATTAACGATTTTCATTCGATATACCGAAACTTTCAGTTGGAATTTTAAGGTTGCTGATCTGAGTCTACATTGTTCGATTTTAGAAACAACTAAGCAAAATATAAATTATATAGTTAACTAACAAACAGCTAACTTATGCCAGCTATTTATGCTGACCAAGAATATATATACAATTTATGGTGCCGAAGAGTTTTGTGAACAAAATATATTACAGACAGCCAAAATAAAATGTCCAAATTGAGATACTCAGACTGACTAAGAATATACATAAATTATAGACTGGAAGGTATCTCATTCAACTGAGTAACTATATAATTAACTCCCTCTGCAAGAGCATTAGGAAGACATACTTTCAGCTTAAAATTATTTTACAGACAGATGGAAGAATAAGAATAAGATATCCCATTCAACTAACGAACTAACTCTGTAAGGGCATTAATTAATCAAAAATTCGTAGCACATACTTTCAGCTTGATCTTGACGTTCTCGCCGGGACCCACAGAGGTCACCTCGAAGTCATCTGAGAACAGTTGATCCACAGCCACTTGTGTCTGCAAGAGATTTAAAAAAATTAGCATGGATTCCAACAACTATTCCAACAACATACCCTATTTGGCATGACGAGCAGATTTTGTCCCTTGCGTGCCATGCCTGACTCGACTTTGCCCATGACAACGGTGCCCATGTCTTTGTACTTGTCCACAATGGGCATGATGAAGGGTCCATCGAGATTGCGATTCAGCGAGGGCAGCTCATCGATGAAGGGTATAAAGGCCGGTCCTCTGTACCAGGTGCACAGAGATTCGGGCACTTGATCCTTAAGGCCATAGCCACTGAGGCCCGAGCAAGGCATAAAGGTAAGATCTTTGGCTGGATTGAAGCCCAGCTTCTTGAGGTATGGTAGTATCTTGTCTTTGCATTCGTTGTAACGCGTCTGATCCCAATTCACTGTGGAATCATCCATTTTATTCACCAGCACCACTAAATGCTTGACGCCCGCCGTCTTTGCGAGCATGGCATGTTCACGCGTCTGTCCGCCACGATCGAAACCCGTCTCGAATTCGCCCTTGCGTGCCGAGATGACGAGCACTGCGAGATCCGCTTGCGCCGCACCACCAATCATATTCGGCACAAAACTCTTGTGACCTGGCGCATCCAAAATGGTGAAATGTTTGCGATCCGTTTCGAAGAAGGCACGACCGACTTCAACAGTTTTGCCCTTGTCGCGCTCCTCCTGATTTGTGTCCAGCGCCCACGAGAGATACCAACTCTCGCGAGATTTCTCGCGAGCCTCTCGCTCATATTTCTCCAGTGTCCGTTTGTCCACCATGCCGGTGAGCGACATAATCTGACCGCCAATTGTTGATTTGCCAGCATCTGCAATGGAATCGGATTTATTTCTATATCTATTCTAATATGGAACTGCCTCGTCTCTTCTCTCTTACCAACATGTCCGATGAAGACGACATTTACGTGCTCCCGCTTGCTTCTGTTCTCCTCCACCTTGACGATCTTCTTTTTCGGCGCCTTCTGCGCTGCCTCGCCGCCCTCAGTGAATTCTGCATCCTCGGCTTCTTCATCTTCGGGCGTTATAATCGCATCATCTTCCACATCCCAGCTATCAGCCGGATCGGTTTCTATAAAAAAATGTTCAGTTTATTTTATTTTACTGACAATTCTCAATTGGGGTTACTCCATTTTAATTTTATGTGATTCTAATTGAAATTACATCGATTTTCTCCCTTTTCTTTTTAAAAATATTCATTTCTGTGTTGGAAAGACAATTGCAAGTGTGCTTTAGCGCACTGGTTGGTCATGAGTCATTCATTCTGCGACTGCTCCCCTCTAATTGTTATCACTACTACGTGTAAAAACGTGCTTCTTTCAAATACACTATACAATAAATAAATACGTATGCGAAAATCACACTTGCCAGTTAAAAAATGCCACGGGGCAGTTGTTGGACAGAGGGAGAGGGAATTAAACACACGCGCGTTTTCGATGCATAGTTTTTATTTTGTTGCTAGTCAAATCAGAGCACACACACACACACATAAATAGTCTGGAAATGAACTCGAAATAAGTTTTTTTTTATGCGCGCGCAGCTTATATTTCCAGCCTGGCAGTAGGTCAATTTTAACAGTTACTAACTTTTCTCCGCTGGTTCTTCATTTGTGTTAATGCAGCGAATTTCGCCATCGACTTCGCCCTCGCCTTTTTGTGACATGTGGCGGCAAATTAAAATTAATGCTCAAACAAAAAACGAATGAATTTCAAACGCTTAAAAATTAAAGCAGCCAACAAAACAGAGCACGACGCGTGGAGCGAAAAATAAATTTGTTACTTGCTGGCTGTCAGGAAAGCTCTCGCACGTTCGACTAACATTCAAAATCAAGTTGAAAGCGGTTCAAACCGCACACACACACACATAGACACACACTACCACTAACAGCGACTGCCTTTTGGGCCAACATAAAACAAGAACAACAGTTGCTGCTCATAGCGATAACAGCCACAATCGACACAACAACAACAACAACACATCTGTGTGTGTGTGTTTGTTGCAGCCCTGGCACAAGTGTTGCTTGCGCCAGTGAATGGTTTCCAGCAAGAAGAGCTTTGACTTGCTTGATCAAACGAATGCGAGTGAAAAACGTAAACGTGTCAAAACACAGTGACAGAGATGCGAAAACAAGCTTAAACAAAGTGTACAAAAATAAATGAATAACAAATGACTGTCGAAAAAATTAAATAAATAAGGGTCACTGTTAAAATAATAAGCTTTAAATACAGGCACAACATTTAATGGCTTCGGTCGACATAACATTTATTTTAAGTGCGGGAGAAACAAAACTTATTAACAGAATAGCTTGCAGTCATGTTAAGTCACAGTGAACAAGTAACAGACACGCAACTATTGCGCATCACTGACTCGACGGGCATTAAGCGAACGCACACAAAATGTAAGAGGCAATAAGAACAGCTGCTGCATTAACATTCTGAATTAGGTGTTGGAGTGGGAGGAATATTGCACTGCTCCCTTTGGGCATGCCAATAACACACACACACAGTGAAATTTTGAGGTTATGTTAGACTGATAACCAAAAATGTTCTGCAAATGTGCATATTTTGTTTGCTAACAGTTGTCTTTGTTTGGCTCTATTCTGCAAAGCGACACGTGTGACGTCACAAAGGCGACAGCAGCAACAGCCAAATGTAAAAGTTCAATGCGCCTAACATTTGCTAAACTACCCCCACACACACACACATATGTATGTATTTATATATATGTGTCTCCCCCCTATTTATATTTACCATTGTTGGCTGATATTTTGTCCGCTGCAATAATATTCTCAATGGCCACCGCTGCCGCTGTTAAGGGCGTGTTAACAGGCGAACCTAGCGCTGGCGACGTCGAATTTGATGCCGCTGCCGATGAGGGCGCTGCTGTTGCAGCTGCGACGACGGCACCGGCGGCAATATTTGTAATGGAAGCAGCGCTGCCCGTTGAATCGGGCGTTGTTGCCGGTGTTCCATTTGCAGATGGCGGCAACGATGGAAGTCCGCTCGTATCCATTTCACTTCCAGGCGCAATTGCATTTTCCAATGACTGTTGTTGTTGCTGCTGCTGTTGTTGTTGTGCTGTCGACGGCGGCGCAGGGACGGACGTTGCTGGCGTTGCTGTTGCTGCTACGGCAACGGCCGCTACTGCTGCGCTGCTGCTGGTGTTGTTGCTGCTGCTGCTGGTGCTGTTGTAACTAAAACTGGGCACAAATTCCACTGCATTCACATTCAATGTGGAGAATTTTGTTGTTACTTCGGTGTTTTCCTGTGCGGCCATTGCTGCTGCTCTGTTCTACTGCTGCTTTCCAATCTTTAGTGGAAATTTTCACTTTTTTTCTTTCGCCGCACGCACACACACACACGCACTCACAGAGGCGACGACGTCGACACACTTTTGCCCTCCTTCTTCAACTGCTTCTGCTTCTGCTCTCGCACTCGCTCGCAGTCACACACACACAAACAAACACAAACACGCGGTTGACTGTTGTCGGCGAGGAGGTTGGAGAGTAGTTGGAGGTGGTGGACAGCTGCATAGACAGAGCAGCCTTTCAATTTGTGTGGTTATTTTTTTAGTTTTTTGGTGTTTTCAACGTTTTGTCGCCAAATTGGACGTTGTCGCCGCTTTTCTCGTGCACTCAACTCAATGTCTGGTTTGTGTCTGTGCCTCTGTTTTTTTTGTTTGTGTGCGTGTGAAGAAACTTTAATCGTTTCAGTCACCTCCTTTTCAGTCTTTAGTTCTTCTTTCTCTTATTCTTCAGCTCTGTGGCAGCAATGGATTCGATTTATTTACAACTCGTTATAGGCTGCCTGACAACAAACAATTTGTTTTTGTCGTAAAATTGGCAAATTTGTTGCCAAAAATTCGTATAAAATTTTACACGTTTCACCGCCACGCGTTGCAATGCCAGGGCTGGACTATATCGATAGGTCTTTTAACTATCGTTCATTACAATTTATTAAATTCACACTTGTTTTGTTTTAAAAAAATAAACCAATATGTGTGTAAAGCACTTAAAAATAAATTGGTTTTATTATACGATTGAAAACGAAACGATATATTCGTTGAGCTGCCTACTTCGATTCATTAATCGATCAAATATCGGAAGCACGCAATTTTTACTATACAATCGGACTAACGACTAGTGAAACGATGTAAGCCACGAGCTGCTAATCTTTTAAAGTACGTAAAGAAAAAACTAGAAAATAAAGTCATTTTATTATTCAATCTATCTTTTTGTTAAACAATATATCCGTTGAACCAATCGATATCAAATAATAAAAATATTGCACACGCATTTACCATATCGATAAGTCACATGAAAATATAATAATTTCGTTATACAATCGAACTATCGTTGTGTTAAGCGATATATCGGTTTAATCGAAATTGCAAGCACGTAATTGGCACATCGATACAATCGCAGACATTCACAAAAAAAGAGCTGAGTTGAAGCCAAGTAGGCAAAGCCACGAAAAAAGCAAAAAGTGCATTTGCAAAAGTAATAATTGTAATTAAAAGGTAAAAATAGTGCACAAAAGAGTATTAAGTACAATGAGCAATGCAGGCGGAGGTGTTGGGGGAAATGCGCGACCACCGCCCCGAATCGATGGCATGGTCTCGCTAAAGGCAAGTAATCGCTATACAGCCGAAGAGAAATCGAAAGTACAGCCAGCCAGACAAAATGGCGGCCGGCAATTCGTTCTTGATGCTTTCTTGGGTTAGATAATAATCAATGTGTGTATTTTTGTGTGCAGGTGGATAATCTCACATATCGCACGACGCCCGAGGATCTGCGCCGTGTCTTTGAGCGGTGCGGCGAAGTTGGCGATATTTATATACCACGTGATCGTTACACGCGTGAAAGTCGCGGATTCGCTTTCGTACGGTAAGTCAACGTCAATGGAAGGTGGAAGCGCTCATGGCACTGGAAGTGAGGCGAATTTACAAGTTGAACAAATTTGTGAGGTTAAATACGACACTTGCGCATATTTTAAGGAAAGTGAACACGAGAATTTTCGTGTTCGATTTTGATATAAATAAATTATGCCAGATAATTAGTATTCCATTGCAACTGTTGCCTACCCAAACCCAATGCTAGCCAACATACTGCGAATACTACAGAAATCAGATTATAAACTTGCATTTTCTGCTTTAAATCGAGCGTGTCTTGAAGCTTTTATTAAGCACACTCTTAGCAAAAATGCCAGAAAAATTGTGTTCAATTGCAACTGTTGCCTACCCAAACCCAATGCTAGCCAACATACTGCGAATACAACAATCAGTTCATTTGTATTAATATGCATTTTTGCACTACTTTTGGGCATGATACTAATAAATACTATTTTACTGTTCATATTCCATGCAAAGATGCTAAAAAAAAAAAAAATGTTTTCAATACCAATTGCCTAGCAACGTTTTCTGTTAGTCAATATACATCGAATTCCACATGAGAACATTTGCCGTTCAAGTGCAATTTCATAGCATAACTTCTATTAGCCGATATACAGCGAACTCAACAAGATTTTTAGCAGCACCTCCTAAGCCCCTTCACCTGTTGAGTTTAACATGCGCCTCTAAGTCTAATGGAAAAACTGTGCCTAGAAAAAAACCAATTTAATTGTTATTAACTTAGATTTGCAGTTTATCAGAGACTAAACTAAACTAATAATAATATAAAAATTAAAATTTGTTACAAATTTGCCTGTCAAAATCTCTGTTAGTTAACATAATGCGAATCCAGAATGATTTTTAACAGCCTTCTACCACACTTTACCTGTTGAGTTTAACAGTATTTCAATTCCAATTGAATAACTGCACATGAACTGTTATTAGCTTAGAAACACAGTTTATCAAAAACATAAACAAATAAGATACATAATTACAAAATAATTAAAATAAAAATATTTTAAAAAAATAATAAAAAATAGTAAAAAATAAAATAATTAATATAAAAATAATATAATAAATTTTTCCCCATTTAACAGTTTCTACGACAAGCGCGATGCTGAGGACGCACTGGAAGCGATGGACGGTCGCATGTTGGACGGCAGGGAGTTACGCGTGCAGATGGCACGCTACGGTCGCCCCTCGTCGCCGACGCGGCGCAACAGCAGCAGCAGTCGCCGCGGCGCTGGCCTCGGAGCTGGCGCCGGTGGCGGGGCGGGTGGACGACGTCGCTCGCGTTCTCGATCGCCAATGCGCCGACGCGCATCGCGCAGTCCGCGTCGACGTTCGTATTCGCCGCGTTCGCGCTCGCGTTCCGCAGGCAGCCGTTCGCCGGCTCGCCGCAGCAAATTCTCAAGGAGTCCGGTGCGCGGCGACAGTCGCAATGGCATAAGCAGCGGCTTAGCAGCTGCCGGAGCTTCGCGTAGCCGCAGTCGTTCTTAAAATAGCGACGCCGTACGCCCCTCTCCCCCAACCCCCAATCTCCAAAGCCGCTTCAGACGTTCCATATACTTTTGATGTACGATAAGGTGAGAGATTTATCGATATACATAGAACTAATTAGAACTGGTGAGGAAGTAAATGGTGAACTATTTACCATTTTGAGTTGCAGATCTCGCTGAAAGTGAAACTAGAAACTATTTAACTCCTTTGTGTTGAAGAACTAACAGTAAAAGTTTAACGATTTATCTCTTTGAGTTGAAGAAGTGTTGCGGAAAGTAAAACTAAAATTTGCACTAGTTCTCTTTTTAGAGAGTTCACAGTGTTGGTAGATTATAATTATGAAATTAAATTTCTTTTCCACTTTCAGCCTTAATTGACTCGAGTGGACAATGATATCCAGGGAACTCCTCAAGTGGGCTGCAGATCGATCTAAAACTCTTCTCATCATGCTGTGTACCAGAACAGCAGGTATACAAAAAAAAAAGAACAAAAAAAAACAGTTTTAAACCCTACAATTACACACATATATACACAGAATATTTATATAGACTACACTATTTTAAGTTGATGAACCAACATAAAAAAAGAAGAACAAAACTGAGCAAAAGAAATGAAAGAACTAAAAGAATTAATACAAAACTTTAACACAGAGCTTAGATTTTATATACTGAAGAAGAAGTTTCTTGTTGTTCAGGTCAAGTTTTCACATTGTTTTAGTTTTTCTGTTTTTTTTTTCCATGGGGAAAACGAAAAAAAAATGTAGTAATTTCATGGGTACATTTAGGGTTCTATGTGTAGCATTTAATTTTGGGCGCCATTTAATAATTTGTGTAGCGAACCACAAAAAATAAAAGTCAAAACAAAAAATCAAATCAAAAACAACTCTCGAGGTATACAGTTAACAGTTACTGTTACTGTTAGAAAAAAACTTGCTCCTACTTTGTGTTTTTTTTTGTTTTCGTTTCTATCCGTTTCATTTGATCGATAAAACATTATTAACAAGCTTTCCACCATTCCATTTTACACATTTATATATACGCAGGCCAAAGTGTGTGCGGCAGTTGCAGTTGCAGTCGGTGGTTGCTGCGCCGTCGCCGTCGCTGTTGCCATCGCTGTTAATAATGTAAATGTTATATATGGCTGGCGAGAGTCGTGTCTGGGCAAGGGAGAAAGAGAGAGAAGCAGGGCGGAGAGTGCGAGAGCGAGAGCGCGAAGAGAGCAAATAATGAGAGAGCAGCGTGTGTGTGTTTTTTTCTGAGCGAGAGCAGACACAACGAGAGCGGAGATCGTCGCGTCGCTGCTGCTGCTGCTGCGCTGCTGTTAATCTGCAGACTGCAAACTTCGCTGCTGATGCTGCTGCCGTTGTTGCTGTAAACTGTTGCTGTTAATCTGCAGACTCCGCAAACTTCGCTGCTGCTGCTGTTTGCTGCTTCGATCTTCCCCACACAGACACACACACACATACATTGTTGCTGTTGTAGCCGTTGTTGCTGCGCTGCTGCTGCCGAAGTTGGCGTCTGCTACTCAACTTTTCGCTGTTTTGTTTGCCGTTGGCGTGTTTCTGCTGCTGCTGCTGCCTTTCTCCACTTCACTTGTTCGTACTTGTTGCTGTTTGTTTTGGGGCCCACTTTTGACTTTAGTGAAAATTTGTAGCTGATGACTGGAATAGTGAGCGAGCCCCTCTATAAAGGACACCCTATATACGTCTTTGAGAGCTTAATATATCTGGGAATATAGCAGGTAAGTTTTAACATTGAGATAACATTCCAGTTCTGTTACAGCGAATTTACAAATAAATTAAAATAAAAAACTATATAAAAAGGTTCTTTTTTATTAGCTAAGAATGATCAATGTTCGAATTTGGAGTGTTATTAGTGCATATAAAAAAAAACTTGCTACAAACGATCTGCCAGGACATTGGAGTGCTTGTAAAAAGCTAAAGTCAATGCCATTTCAAACAAACCTGAACGCAAGCTTTGACGTCTGATGCAAAGCTCATGGTGTTTTTCTAGGGGGTGAATGGAAATCAGCTGTGTTTATTGACAAAACATTTCCAGCAAGACGAAACAACTTCCAAGTTACAAATTTATTTTGTTTTATTGAATTTCGTTATAAATTCGTGAAAACAGTTAGGAAAAGAAGTTTGTTTTTTTCCGCATAAATAAGCCAAAAAATGTATATGGACAAAATGGTGCGCAACGACTCTTACGAGCCGGATTTGCGCAAGGAGGGCAAATACATCTGCCCCATGCCGAAGCCACCCTCGCCGCCGCTGGGCGTCGGCAATTGGCACGCCCACCTGGCGCCGCACGAGCGTCTCTTCTACCACCAGACAATGAGTTCCGTTCGATATAGCAAACGATTTCGCGCCACTGCCAGTATTCCTAAGGATTCGCTGGACTTCCAGTTACAGGCGCGCTACGATCATGGAAGGGAAACATTCCCCGAGAAAGTCGATGCAGTGTTGCAAAGGGATACTTGTGGCGCCACGACCAGCTGGGCAGCGCCACACGGCCAGTCGGAGGTGGGCTCCAATGCCAGACTAAATTTGTTCCGAGTGCTGAGGAATACGCAAGTTGTTCGGGTTAAAATGCAGGACGCACTGGGGCATCCATTGATCATAGGTGAGTATGCATTTCCTCTCCTCTCCATTTCTCCTTAAGGGATGTTTAGTTAGTCTGCTACTACCCTTCACTCTATCAGCTCTTACTTCGTTATCTCAAATCTTTCACCTCTTTTCAACAGGCGGCTGCAAGGAGAAGATTCATCCATCTCGGGTCAAGCTGATCTGCAGCGGAGTCCACACGCAGCTGGTGAACAATGGCTTCTCTCGCCAGACATCCGATGGCAACTTCTTCCGCTACTGAGAGACAAACTGCTGCCCCCCACTTGCCAATCCCCCGCTGCCACACACAGAACTACAAGTCGATCTATTTTTTGTGGTGTCAAATTGTGTTTTTACAGCATTATCGTCAAAATGGTTTGGACAAAGGGCAAATACAAATTGAGAGAGCAACAACAACAATACAGTAAATGCTGGTCACGCAGTCGGCGACAGTTTGGCTTGCTTGGCGGGCAGCTGCTCCTCCAACTCCAGCTGATGATCCTTCTCGTTCAACTGTTGCGCTTGGAGTTCATCTTCATCCTCCTCCTGCGCCGCCGGCTGCTGCGCCGCTTTATGACGTTGTTGCTTTTTGTTTTGATTACGATAACTTTTGGGCAGTTTATTTTCACCAATCCTGCAAAGGGAAATATAATCTATATAATATCTGTACATATAATTGTGTATATATATTCCGGTACTTACATAATTGTGGCCCTCGTGCCTGGACCCCAATGTGGCGCCGGGTTTTGCTGAAAGCGGGACAGGACCTGCTTGCGACTGCTGGGATTCGCCTCCCCATGCAGCTCATCAAACTCATAATCCCTGGAGCAGGGTTGCGAGAGTATCGCCTGGAGTGGCGTGCCTGGTATAAGACGATTCTCCCGCACCGGGTGCCGCTTGCTCCAGCAGCGCAACAGATCCCAGAGCACAGCAGGTGGAGCATCTGTTTTGAGGGAGTTCTTGTTGGCATGCGAGTAGGAGACACGATAGCCAGCATGGAGCAGAGCCGAACGCATCTTCAGCATGGGCACAATTTCCAGCTTCAGCACACAGCACAGCTTATCCGGGGTGTAGTAGAGCGGGACATCGGGCAACTCCTCCTGGACCATGGAGAGCACGCCGACAATGCGTCGCTGTGTGCCGAGAGCATTGAGTGGCGACGTCGCAGATTGCACCGCTTCCAGCAGCTGCTGAACGAAGCCAGTCTGGTGAATGGGTGCCGACCAGATGGGTCCGCCCAGATGATGACGATGCGAGCAGTGCTCACAGCGACTGTCCACAGCGGGTCCGGTGGGTAAGCCAAACTTGAGCAAATGCGGCTGCTCGGCGGATTTGCTGCGCACTGTGCCCAGTGGCTGCAAAGTGAACGTTTCACAGCCGGTGCACTGATATAACCACGACTGCTTGCTCATGCTCAGCTTGCACTGGGCCTGGCCCGAGTAGACGCGCAGAAAGATGCGCACATAGAAATCCGCCGAGATGCTGAGCAGCGGCTCAATGTATTTGCCATGACGATTCGCATGCGTTGCGATGCAGTTCAGCAGAATGCGCAGCGCCATCTCATGGCAGCACTTCATCCTCAGCGACACTGAGCCGTATTTAACATAACAAGATTCGGGTGCATTCCCCGCGAGTACAGCCATATCGGTGGCTGTGACGAGGAGCAGGCCACCATCGGTGAGGCATTGCAGTGCGCCGTCGAGGAAACGATTTGGGCAGCCGTAAGGATCCAGATCGACGACATCGAAACGCTTTTGTGGCGCAGTCGAGAGATACATGAGTGTCCTGCAAAGGATAAAGCGATGAGTTGAAGACATATAGATACAGAGGCCTCAAATTGACTGTCGGGACGGGGATGAAAGTAGATTCATAAAATTCTAAAATGCTTACATGGCATCTGCATGACTGCTCTCAATCAGATGCGCCACCTTATTGTGTTCCATATTTGTGTTGATGGATTCCACGGCCTGCCTCGATAAATCATTGGCTACGATTTGACGCACGCCAGCAATTTCCTGGGCATAGCGAATGCTTCTCAGCCCAGTGGCAGCCAGTGCCTCAAGAATCCTCAAACCATCCTCGTACTGTGTGCCGGCCACATAGCTAGGAAAGGGTGGAGCAGTAGTCAGTACAGTATCCGCATTTTGTTGCTTCTGCTGGCGCTGCAGTTGCTTCAGCGCCTTCTCGGCTCGCTCTTTGACCAATTGTTGGAAATAAACATTGATCACAGCGATGCTCAAGTCGCGATTGAATTCCTGCACGGGATTGTAGAACACATTGCCACCGGATATGATTTGTGCATTGCGTTCTGTTATAATGTTTGCATTGGGATTGGCAACAATTGGCGTCTCCTGCGCCGTTTCCTGCCGCACTTCATCCACTTCCATTTTTTGTGCACGTGTTGGATTTTTGTTTTCACTTTGCGGCAGCTAACATCGATCAGCTGTGTGCAATCGATAACTTTAACATTTACCGATAAAGGTTATTAACAGCGCGCCTTTCTAGTCAACAAATGTATTTATTGCCTGCAGTTTGTTGTTAAATGCTAAATTAACGTTTAATTTGCAGCTGCTCAATTAAAATCCAATTTAATATGAGCAGCTTAGCTAGTTGTCGGCAAATACATTCTTGTGCTGAAAGTGATTGATAACTTGTGGTGGTCAAACGATAACTGGCACAGTTAAATCCAGGCAGTTGGCAACGCATCACGCTCAGCTGTTCTGTTGTTGTCGTAACAGGCCGCTGTTTGGCTGCCTTTTCTTAATATTGCATTTCAACTCCATATTTATATAGAAAATGAACAAAGTAACGTCTGCTTTTATTAGCGTACTGCGCCACAGCCACAAGTCCTACAGCTCCGCAGCGCTGCTGGGCCGCCAGCTGTCCTATAAGAGCGATCTATCGCTGGAGAAGATCTATCCAAATGCACGCTTGCAACTTTATACGCCGCCGCCGCCCGCAGTGAGTATTAAATTAAGGTTTAATGGAAATCTTGACTTAAAGTAATTTCTAACAGGCGAGAAGCGATGGCAAATTCAATGGCTATATACCCGTGGACAAGTTGGATATTACCTATAGTCGCAGCTCGGGGCCGGGTGGTCAGCACGTGAACACAGTGAACACCAAAGTTGACGTACGCTTTAAGCTGGCCGAGGCAGAGTGGATACCGGAGAAGACGCGCCAAAAGTTGCTCCAGGTGGTGGCCAACAAACTGAACAAGGAGGGCTACTTTTACATCAAAAGCGATTTGACGCGATCCCAGCAATTAAATCTGGCGGATGCACTGGAAAAGTTACGCAGTTTAATACGCGCCCAGGAAGTGGAGGCAGTGGGTCCCAGTGAGCAGACGCTGGAAAAGCTGCGTCGTCGTCATGAGCAGGCGGCCAGGCAGCGACTGCAACTGAAACGCGAACGCAGCCAGATTAAAGCGCACAGACAAACACCAAGCGGCGTAGATCTTTAGTTTCTAATTTTGCATAAAAATATTAAACTCTGTTTACAACAAAGATGATGTCTTAGCTTAGTGATCAATAGACTATAAGTGGAGCACGCCATCCGTAGCCGGGGTGACTGTAAACCGTGGCACGGGCATTGTGATGATGGCCTCCGGCAAATGCAGCTGCTGGCGACTCTGATGCGAGGGCATGCTGGCAAAGCGAGGGCGCTGAAAGGACGAGAAGGGCAACGAATGAGAAGAGAAATCCTCGAGCTACCCGGGATTGCTTACCCGCTCCTGTGTGTCGGCGTTGCGTTGCGTGTGCCGACGGTCAATGCGACGCTGCTCCTGCCCAGGCTTAACCAGCGATTGCGAGTACAACTGCTCCAGTCGATGGATGGTGGCGACGTTTGCCGGCAGCTGTGCGGAGAAACTGTGGCGTATGCTGCGCGGCGACCAAGTGTGCTGATAGCCAGCCTCATCCAGATGACGCAGAAATTGTCCATTATCCTCCTTAACCAGGTTGGCCAGCAGCTCATCAATAATAGCCGCATCCCCGCGAGACACTTTAATGTCGTGCTTCCAAAACTCTCGATTGCTGCGTCCAATCACAGGCGCAATTTGTTTCACCTTCAGCACGAGGATGCCCATCAAATAGATGCAGAGCACGTTGCACAGAGTCAAACACATGCTGATGCTGCCCAAGATGGCCAGTTCTGTGGCCTGATTTTGGGAATACTTGCTGGACTTGATGACATCCCTGTACAAGGAATCATCGTTCTCAAAGAGTTTGTAGATGCAAGCCAGTGCCCAGAGTAGACCCGAGTTCACAGCTGGCGGGAGTAGGGATGCTGAGATGGCCACGCCCACTAGCGAGCCAATGTTGCCGCCCAATATGCCAATGGCTGCGCCTGCACCCGAAGGAATCGCCGTAAACAAACCGACGACGAGCGAGTGGAGATCACAGCGGGAGAGCATCTCCTCGGTGAGTCCCTCACCAATGCCGTACTTCTTATCCGTGCTGCAGACAACTAGTCCAAAGACAAATCCCACCAGGGTGGCCATCAGTATGCCAATTAGCTCATTTCGCATTCCGAGTTGTCTGAGCGAACGCTCCTTGATCACCGTGCCAAAGATCGCTGCAATAATTGGCCCCATCAGCGGCGAGATCAACATGCTCGAGGCCAAAAATATTGTGCTGTTCTCCACCAGGCCAAATGAAGCCAATATCCTGCAAGGATTAGCACTAGGATTAGTCAGGGATTAAGTAGGTTTATTTATATACATACTTATAGATAGGTATAGGATAGATATAAGTATAGATAAATTAAAGAAATAAAATGAGAGGTTCCCATATATGAAGAGGAGATGCTCTCGAGATCGATATAAATATTATCCAAATGGTCACTCGAGGGCAAATTTTAAAAGTAGTTCAAATTGGATTTTAATATTTTCTAGATTATATTATCTATGATCATAATAAAAGATAATGGATACGTATTCTATATATTATATGCATATATGTATAATTGCTTACGCTGCCGAGATGAGGAGTACGCAGAAGTCAAAGGTTATCGCCGCATCCTGTCGAACATCTCTTACAACTTGTGCCACATTCAAACGCGACCTAACCGAATTCATAAACCGATTCCAGGCGCCATGTTTATGGGCATTCTGATTGCTATGTCCGCTGGAAATAAACCGTTGGAAATATAACTGGATTGATTGTTAACTCCACTGGTACTCACTCCGCTTGGGGTATGCCCTGGGGCTGATTTTCCATTAGCTGCGGATTCATTTTATACGATTTGGAGGCAATGCAATTCATGACACAGACCGAGGAACCCTCACGATCTCCAATGCCCCATTGCTGGAGCGCCTCGTAGAGATTCTCGTAAAGCTCATTGAACTCGAGCGTGAAGCTGATCTGGAATGTGTTGCCTTCCCGACTGCGCAGCCAGAGGGCATTTGAAATGTGAAATTTAAGCAAGATCTTTTGCAGCACAAGCTCCATCGCCGTGTCCAGCGGCAGTTGTGTCAACTCCGCCGGCTCAACAACATCTGACAGCTGGCGGCGCTTGTAACTGCCGACATTGCTGCCGGCGCCGCTGCTTTTGTTACTGTTATTATCCAGCTGTGATGAGTCAAACAGCTGATGGGATTTGTGCAAACTCTGCGCATCGCCTGCAGACAATGACGAGCTTCTAACAGTGGCTGTTGCTGTTGTTGTTGTTGCGGTTACTGTTGTTGTCGCATCTTCATTAAGTTGTCGCACGTAGGCTTTCTTCAGGCGCTGCTCTTCCAGTGCAGTTGGAATTGTAATCGTGAACAACACAGCGGAAGCGTGTAACATTGTTTATTTGTTTATTATGCTAGGTACGTGTAACACACACACACACACACACACACACACGTATATTACATGAACTCCAACATATATAGAATAAATAATCTATTGGCGGCACGAGATGTCTGCTGGCTGCAATGATCTGCTTTACACTGGAAAGTTTAAATGCATTGCGAGCCTTGTTGCTGTTGTTGTTGTAGCATTTACCTGATAACGGTTTCTACTCAACCTCTGTTAGGTGCAGTGCGTGATCAGCTGCTAACATTAAGCGCTCTGTTAACTGTTGACAGTTTCTTAAGCGGGCTGGCAACGCTGGCGCTGCTATTTAAATTTGAATTTAAAAGTGTAACAGTGAAAATTGAGGTTTTAATTAGTCGAAATGTGTTTTATTTACAAATACTATTACTACAATATATATACAATACAATACAAACGCACAACTTAAGCCTCTAAACTGACATTCATCAATTCCTTGGTCAATTCAGCTCGGCTTCTTTTTGTCGATCTGCTCAAGCCCAAGGCATTTGTATTCTGTTCGAGTGCAGGCGGTGGCAATTTCAGAAAATCAACCTTGATTGTTGTTGGAGTTGGATTGGTTGTGGTTGTTGTAGTTGTTGTTGCGGCCATTTTGTATAGCAATTGCAGCTGCTGCACTGCATCTGTCGGCAGCTGTTGCTGCACTGGCAACGCCAATTTCGCTCTCTGTTTGCTGGTCAGCTTCGTTTTGGGCTTTGCTTCCAGCGGTTTCATTCCATTCGACCAGCTTTCCAGCCAGCTGGCCGCATTGCGTTCGGTGCTGGTCAACAGTTGTTGCTGCTGCTGCTGGCGCCGCAGTTGAGCACGCTGATCGCTGTCGCTCACCTGGCGCTTATTGAAGGATTGATCCTCCTTGTTTGGATCACCCAACGGTTGAGTGTCCTTCTGGGGTCCCAGCTCAAGCAGCACCTGAAAATCCGCATGATCGCCCAGTCGAAAACCGAAACCAAGTCGCGAATCGGTGCCTGTTTGGGATATATATACATATTTCATTTTATGTAAATCATTTTACATATTTCATTTGATGTATTTTTCTTACCCTTCTTGATGGGCGGTATATTGGAGTAGACTAGAGACAGAAATGACGTCAGCTGCTCGGGCACAATTAATCCATTCACATTTTGGGCTGCACATAAAAAATAATTTGAGTTTTGAGTTTCATCTTCAGTTTAAACAATGAGCCAAGTTTTTGACTTTCTGAGCGTCGCTTTGGTTATGCAACAAGCACTTTTATGGGCCGACTTTTAGTTGACGGATTTCTTCTCTTGTTTTAGCTTTTCATTATACAACAACTAATGTATATGTAAAGAATGCTACAGTTGAGAGTTCACGACTAGGAGATACCCTGAACACAGTTGTTAGGTAAAATGAAATAAACTTCAACTTCCGAAGCTAAATGACAACTTATAAAACACATTTAAAGTTTCTAGGTCTTACAGACACTAGGATTGGCTTCTTTATAAAGACAGGCGAAAGGAACTGGCTAAATCGATTCAACTTTTGATCAAGACATATACATATACATACATAGAAGGTCAATTAAGTGTGGTAATTGAAGCATTCTGAGTAATGATAATCATTACACTCAGAAAAAGAGTCGTTGTCATTTTAAAAAATCAACCTAGAAACTTTTTCTTGTTTTTGGCAGTAATTTTGCTAAATTTTCTACAATTTTTACTTATAGAAAAAACTTCTAAAAATTCGAATTATAAAGAATTGCATTTGTAAGAAGTGTTTTTCTGAGTGTAGATAACTCATTAGATAGCTTTTGTTATTTGATGACTTTAGCTAGTTGAGCATAACTTGTTTGTACAGCAAATTCATGGTCAGCTATTGTGTGGTTAATAACTTTGAACTCAAGAGAACTGACCTAGCCTAACTTATGACCCATATGCTGAACCTTAAGATAATTAATGAAGAGCTCTTTGAAGCTGTTGAGAATGTTTAAATGTTTATCTTTCTTAAACAAAGTAAATGTAAGCTTAAAGCAGAGATCAAAACTTGTTATTAGACATAATTATTTCAACTAGGCAGCGAAAAACATCACATACACCAAAGAGTGAGAGAGTGAGAGAAGGGGAGACGGAGAGAGAGAGAGAGAGGCGCAGAGACGACCTTGACACAAAGACCGGCAATAATTTGAAAGCGCGCTTTTAGCCAGTTTTGAGTTTTGGTCTAAGCTGGCTTTGTGAACAAAGTTTAGAGTCTAGTCTCAGAAAAAAAACCGGTTGTTAACGTTTACTTACGTTGAAGCAGGCCAAGAAGCAGCGCCAGCCACAGGCCAACAGTTAGCGTCTGTAGTTGTCTTTTTGGCCAAAACATGATTAGCGGCAAAAACAGTTTACAGTTAGCGGCATTTAGTGCAATGTTAACAAACTGTAAAATAAATATAAAGGATTATGAAACAGCTGTTGTTGTTGTTGTAGAAGAATTTGGACTCAGTCTGGCAACGCTCTGCATGTATGTGTGCGTCAGCTGAGCAAAGTATTTCAAAAATGCGATATGCAAACACACACACACACACACGCACACAAAAGCGTCAACAACAAAATGAATGAAAACAAAATATAAAAAACGGACGGCAAAAAAAAACTGTTTGGAAATCACTCTCACTTTTTGTTCGATGTGCTTTTTGTTGTTGTTGTTTTTTTTATTTATTTTTTTTGTTAGGGTTTTTGCTGGAGCTCAATGTCTTCTGTTAATATTTTTATGGGCTTTATTTTTAAAAAATATTTTGTCTGGCCTTGTGATTTGGAGTTTGTGTCACTAAAATTGTTAATTGTCATATCACAAATATATATATATATATATATATATATATATTTTCTGTTGTAAGATTTAATACTTTTACTTTAGTGCATTTTATTTGTTAATTGAATTAACACTTTTCTAATAAGCGGCGCAAGGGAAATATTTGTTAAAAATGAAAGCGACGCCAAGTTTGGACTTCAAAATATTCACAAATGTTTCATTTCGGTTTCAATTTCAATTTCAATTTGGTTGCGGCTCCAAAAATAGCAAATAGTTTACACCGGCCACATACAAATGGCTTAGTTACGCATACACCCACACATATTTCTATATATATATATATTTGTTAACCGTTACGTTTCGTACATTTTGGCTTTAGTGTTTTTTCTGTTGTGGAATTTCTTAATCAATGTTGTTTAACTACACGCATTTTACCGTTTAACAAACATGCTCAGTTCGCGTCTGCGCGGCAACTGAAATGGAGAGTGAAAAAATAAACCGAGTGCATGCGACACGCGCCGGCGGCGTCGCTGCGACTTCGTCACAGCCTCAGCTCTGCTTTGGGGTGGAGTGCGCACTCGCTAAACATCACGTAACAGCAGTGTTGTTGTTGTTGCTGCTGTTGTTGTTCTTCTTCTTCGCGCATGCTTCGTTCGTGTAACAGCTTCGCGCATGCGTCACTGCTGCAGTTGTTGTTGTTGTTTCGTGCAGGCTTCGGCTTTGTGTTAGTGTTCGCCTTCGCTTTCAATTTTGGTTTCGGTTTCAATTTCGTGCTCTCATTTGTAGGCCGGCTCTTGGTCCATTAACGTCGGCGCTGCTCAAATTGGCGCACTCGGCTTAACATGTGCACCTTCTGCGCTGCTTTGCTCTGCTGCTGCTTTGCTCTGCTTCTGCTTTGCTCTGCTGCTGCTTTGCTCTGCTGCTGCTTTGCGCTGCTTTTGCTTTGCGCTGCTTTTGCTTTGCGCTGCTTTTTGCCTTGCGCTGCTTTTTGCCTTGCTCTGCTTCTGCTTCTGTCCAGCTTATGCTGGGGCGTAGCTTGTCAGGTTGCTGTGACTTTTTTGGCACTTCTGTGCAATTATCTACATGTGTCTATATGTATGTGTGCATTTCTTGAAAGGTTGAAAAACCCCTTAGCCCTGCCCTGTGCGGTTTTTGGGCTTGTTATTTTAACATAATTGAATGACTACGTATTTTTCTTGCGAGAAACTTTAGTTAATTGGTTATTATGAGTCACTCAGGCTGACAAAAAACAAAAAATAATAAATAATTTAAGGATGAAAGTTTGCAATGACATATTTACAATTATGTGAATATTCGGCAGATATATACACACATTGATGACATACATACAATACATATATACATAACATAACATAACATAACATAACATAACATAACATACGTGTAATAACATAACATAACATACATACATCAAAATACAAATGCAAAAACATATTTACATGTACACACTTGAATACGTACATACTGTAAAATAACGTACATACATAGAAAGGACCGTTATTTTTATCAGGCCACTTGCCAGTTAGCAGCAATTTCAAAGAGTGTTTACAGGGTGTCCTATTTAAATGATGTGGAGTGTACTTGTATTTATTTTTTTATAATTGCATATACAATAATACTCAAACCTCAAGTTAGCCTGTACAGTGAAACCTGGCAGCAAGCAACGCACTGAAGCTCAAAGCACTGTTAACATTTGCATAAGCTGAATGACAGACAAATAACGGACCGCCAGTGGAAACCCTTCACGCCCACCTGCATATTTTTTCAGTTAGTTTAGCTTTTGTTGACATTTGCGTGTAAAACTATTTTGTTTAATTACCCAAGACAAAGTCTTATGCAACAAACACACACACACACACACATACAACTATTTGTGTTAGAAAATTGCTGTGTCTATTGGACCACAGCAGTTGGTTAAAACTGAAGTGTATACACTCCGAGAAAAAATCGACTTCATTTTTGGGTTAGTTTCTCAATTTCTGAGAAAGTATACTTCTAAGAAACAGAGTTTTCACATGAATGAATTTTTCTAAATCTTAGTATAAATATGCTTCATATTCAGGGTGCTGATTTGTAAGAGTGTATCCATAGAAGAATTCTTAAATTAGCTTTTCTCTTATTAATTTAGGCCAATTTATTAAAATGTAGGCAAATTTTTTCTGAGTGTGGAGACACACATTGCGGTCATTGCATGATTTGCAAACACATTTGGTCAACAAGCATGTGGCAATAATGAAAACTAAATGGCCAACTTTTGTTTGTTTTAGCTTTTGGCTTGGCCATAAAAATATTCAAGTGATGACAATTTTACTGCATGTGCAAATGGCAACTGATGAGTTGCAGAAAACCCATGCACACAGCTTTGACCCCTTAACTAAAGGTTAAACAAATAACTGTGATTGTGTAAGATTTGCATAAGATAAGTGTCTTGGCTGAAGTACTTTAATATAATTACTAATTAAATTAATTCATATTTTGTTGCTATTATTTGCATGAGCAAAAAATGTGGCATACATCGAGGCTGCTTAAAAATGCTAATCATAACTGGTGCTGTTAAGGGGCTGTTATGCTGTTTGTTGAGCTGCCACTGTTATTCAGCTGTTGGCTCCAATCGCTCCTCAGCACTTATCAGATGCACAAAAAACGTTGCAAATAGCGCACATTTGAATTAAATACTGTAAAGTTAAATCAATATACACACATCTTTTGTTATTACAATAAGTGTGGCATAATTACACGCTGCTTTTAAGATGCACAACATTAAAGGACTGTTTTTCTGCTGTTGAGCTGCTGTTATTCTGTTGTTGAGCTGCTGTTAGGCTGCTGTTGTCTGTAAAAGCATTGCATACAAACAGGCGCACTTAGAAATAAATTAAAAGTTCTCATAAAAAAATTGTTAAGAGGAAAATTAAAAAAACAATTAATTTAACTAAAACTTACAACCCGTTCAAAACCAATTAACAACTTCATTTTGCACACATTTAAATAATTGATTTACATTTTATTGTTCTTATGGCTTCTTTTTATTTTTAACTAGAGCTAAAGCACTAATTGTATAATAACAAATTAAGAACCTAAACTTTTACATAATGTTTGTTTTGTTTTGTTTTTCGTTTTCGCACATTTATTATACGCACATAAATTATACTCGCATTAGCATGTGTAAGAAACCAATTGAATCTTTAATTATACATTTATAGCATATTGTGTAAATAAATTATGTAAGACGAGCAGCAATTACGGTATTAATTATTGTTCGTACATAAAACATATATATATATAACAATTCTTTCACAGTTCAGCGACATTTTTCCATAATTATTATTATTATTTGTGTATAGTTTATATAATTACATTTGATGTTTATTTGTTTTTAGTATTTTCATTAGACTACGCACTACACTAACAACGATGTGTAAAAATAAATGTGATTTGTTTTTAACTCTTGTCTCAAATATATATTTAGTTTAGTTTAGTTTTCGTTTTAGATTTAGTGTTAGTTTAGTTTTCTTTTTTTAATATGCTCTTAGCATACTTCGAGTATGCTTTTAATAATAATATTTAGAAATTCATTGTTTTTCAGCTTGGTTTTTGCCGCTTAATTTTGGCTCGCTTCTGGTTTTTCGGAACTGCAGCTGATAATTGTACGAGTTTTGGTTTAGTGTCGAATGTTGAACATTTTGCTGTTGCTGCAGCTTTAGCTTTAGCTTCAGCTTCAGCTTCAGCTATAGCTATAGCTCTAGGTAACGAGGTAAAGTGCGCCTTGTTTCGAAATCGACACAGTCAACTCCATGCCACAAACTGGGGGCAGCATCGCATCATAATCATCGTCATCATTATCATCAGTGTCAATGCCACGCGAACAGCGAATGCATCACCAGCAAATAACCAGTTGCAACAACTATGCTGCCAATCATAATGGGGAAGCCAACTCTGCAAAAGGATTTGGATTAATATTAATATTGTTCAACTAAGAAAATAGGGATATATATATGTATTCTTGATCAGCATCCAAACCAGCATCGATTTAGACACAGTTCTCAAGATATAGACTCCTATCTGATATATAAAGGTTTCATTGAGATATACAAGCTCACGGGTTTCACACTCACTTGAAGAACTCGAGGAATGTGAATTTGTAGCCATGTTGCTCGGCAACTCCGGCACAAACCACATTCGCCGAGGCACCAATCAGCGTGCCATTACCTGGAGAAATAGAAAGTGAATATTAGCAATTATATACTCCAAATATACACTCTATATATATATAGACTTACCGCCCAAACAGGCGCCCAGAGCTAGTGCCCAGACGAGTGGTTGCAGTGGAAGATTCAAGGTGCTGTTCTGTGCCAGGGAAATGGTTATCTTCACCATCATTGTTGTCAGCGGAATATTGTCGACGAAAGCGGATGCCACAGCAGATACCTGACAGATACAGATAAAGATATATGTTAACTATAAAAATTATATATAAAGTATTTAATTTTACCCATAGTATTATCAAGATGGCCACCATTAAGCGCTGATCCTCGCCCACGCCAAGAATAATGTTCTCGGTCATGTTGCCAATCCACTCGATGAGGCCCAGCTCGGTTAGAGCCTCCATCAGTATGAAGAGTGCGGCGAAGAAGAGCAAGGTGGACCACTCCACTCGCGCTAATATCGCCTCCAGGTCCTCAATGTCCGCCAGGATGATGAGGAATATTGCTCCGAGCAGTGCTGTCCAGCCGAGCGAGAGACGCTGCAGCTCCGGCACCGAATGCAGAAAGAACAAACTGATCACAAAGATCAGGGCTGCGGTGCACTTGACCAACAGCTGCTTATTCCGTATCGGATACTACGGAATTGAGGAGGTTTATATATATAAATATAAATATAAGGAATAATCAACGTTGTTTTATATTTGCTTTCCTATATACATATATATAAATATCTAAGGTATTATTGTCAGCTCACCTTGGCCTGCAGATTGGCGAGGGTCTGTTGATAGTTGGGCGCCGGGACGACGACGGCCGTCATGCGTTTCTTGAGACTGCGCTTCAGGCGATTCACTTTCTTCATCAGCGTTTGACGCACCAGCTCCTCATCCTTGGAGTAGGCCGAGAGACTGACTGCTGCCCGCTTCCACACGTGAATCTCGTGACGCAGCTCCTCCACCTCGGGCGAATCCTTGAACTGCAGATCACTAATATTGCGGAACTTGTAGCGCAGCTGCAAGTACGTTTGGATCATCACCAAAATGACGCCGGGCAACATGTGAAGAGTGAACACAGCAAAGTTGACGCCCTGCAATTGCAATCGAGATGGTTTCAGTCGGGATATATATCGGGAATAGCAGGCACCATTATGATCTGGTAGTGCTGAATCAATCATTCAACTCAGTTCAATCATAAATACTTAAAAGTACTCACATTCTTGGATATGTAGCTGTTCGAGGCAATTATGACATTTGGTGGATCCCCCACAGGTGTCAGGGCGCCGCCGATGTTCGAGTAGATGACCATGCACATCAAGATGGGCACCGGATTGAGGCACATGACCTCGCAGAGGCGTATCGTGACCGGAGTCATCAGCAGCACCGTTGTCACATTATCCAAGAAGGACGACAGGATGGCCGTAAAAAAGCACAAACAATTGATGAGGGGCCAGACGTCTCCATTTGTGATCTTATAGGCGTACACAGCCAGGTAGTCAAACACGCCCGTTTCGGAGAGTATCGCAACCAGGATCATCATGCCAAAGAGCAGCAGCAACGTTTCCACATCGATCCAACCCATAATCGTGGACATCGAAGGACGCGAGTTGAGCGCCGCCAAAATGCCCACGGACAATGTGGAGGCAATGATGGCGGCAAAGGTGCGATTAACAATCTCCCAAATGATCATCACATAGAGGCCGCAGAGCACGGCTGCCGCATAGAGAACGCCGTGCTTCTTGTAGATGGGCGACTCATCCACGTTCAGTTGGAGCGGCAGCTCGCCATCGATGCTGCTGGTCAGCTCGAAGTTGAGTCGTGTTCCATTGGCCTCGATGAGTTTCGATGCATCCGCTGGGATTAGTTCGAAAGTGTGTGATTTTTTGGTATCCTTGGTGGCATCGATTAGTTCCGGATAAACCACATCCAATTGCCACATTTCACTCGCATTCTCCGTGTACAACTCCTGGCCCTGTGCATCCAAATAGCTGCGTGTGACGAGCACTTGCAACACGGGCAGCGGCACACTGTCGTTCAACTGCAACTCGTTCTCCTGCAGCCGAAACGGACCCTTCAGTCCCAGCCCAATCCGCTCCAGCTTCGCTGTGGCAATCGAAAAGACTGCAAAGCAAAAGAAGAATATCAAATAAGAACTTGGAATGGATTCCAGCTCGCTCACCTCGCGTGGAACTGTTCCTGGGCACACTGATGAGACTCAGCTGATCCACGTGCTCGTTGTTGCTCATCAGAAAGGCGGTGAAAACACACCACACGATGAGCAGCACCGATATCTTAAACCAAGTCAAATACTTTTTGTACTGAAAGTGAAAGAAAATTGTATTAAAAGTCGGCAGTAATAAAAGATAATACTCAAATAAGTGAAGTTCCACTTAAGTTAAGCTAATTCAAGTAGTTACTCATCTATATATGTTTCTCAATTTGTTGCTTAATTAATGAGTTGTCATCCTCGAAAACTATGCCTAGTCTGTGGAAGAATGCGTAGAAATCTTCATCAGCGCAGAATGGGAAGCATTAGTCGGAAAAAGACGTAGTATTCTGGAGAGACATGTGATATATCAATCAATTAATTAATCTATTTCTTTCGAGTCGGATCACATGTTTGCCTAGAATTCGACATCTTGAGCCAAAGATGCTTGAATTCATGCACTGATGGAGATGTGGCACATAGGATCAGAAGGGGGCACCATAGATCAAAGTGTTTGTAATTCCCCCAATAATACTAATAATACCCAATACAATGGAGCTAATGGGTCGCAGTGCATGCAACCCACCCAGTCATAAAACAATACGCCCTTTAGTTAATTTTAAATACTTAATTGTGGTACATGCAACAAATTATAATTAGCCTGTTGTCGATTCATTTTTAATTATGATGTATTCCCAGTTGTTTAGCTCTGAGCATTTTCAAATAGACTTGATCTGCGTATAGCTCATATATTCCAAATTTAGAGTCTATACTTCTTATAGTGTCTGAGATCGGCTTGACTTAATCTATTTCACTTGAATCAAGAATGAATTCGCCAATTTCTAAGACATTTTCAACTCACGTTGCTTTTGGTGTAGGCCTCGCCGTCGTCGTGCTGATCCTCGTTGTTGTTCTCCAGGTCCCTGGGGGGACAGACAGAAAACTGGTTGCACTAATTACGTAACTGACAATCGAGTGGCAAAGAACTACGAACCTGCCATCCAAAACGTGCACCTGCCCCGCCTCGTTCGTCACATTGATGCCGATCTGTGTGAAGACCGCCTTCGGCTCCTCCATATGTCCATGTCCATTCCGTCCAATCTGCTCAAGTTCGTTGTGCTCATGCTCCGCCACATCCTCCAGGGGCAAAGGATCTGAAATGGTCGAAGAATATATATGATAAGCTGAGTTGCTCTTGGCTAATTTCTAAAATTCAGCGCGATTCTTTTCTCTGAGTGCAGCTGCCTCATCTATTAATGGCCAAATACCGAACAACGATATGGGTAAATATTTAAACGGTAATTGAACCATTAGCTGCACTCGACAGGACAATAGGACAACAGTACGAAAGGACGACAGGACAACAGTACGAAAGGACGACAGTACGACAGCACTTTGAGGACTGATTGAGCCAGCAGTTGGCTCAGGATTCAATTCCTATGTCCGCTACTTCATTTTATTAGAATCTATTTTTAGGTTGAGCGGGTCATGTGTTAACAGGTTAGAATGCTAAAGTCGAGAGTGCTCGACTGGGAGATACCCTGCGCCCAATTGCTAGCTTGCTGAATATGAAAATACGTTTAAAGCTGAAAGATACAGTAACTATTGCTATATATACCAAATTTGAAGCCTTTAGCTCCAATAGTAGCCAAAAACAGACATACAGCCAGACTTGGCTATATCAACTCTTCTTTTGATGTTGATCAAGAATGTATATTCGGAGTTGCTTCACTCTGCTCGTTCCACAACTTCATTATACCCCTTTTTGAGCTTAGGGTACAAAACGCCATTAAGCAATTAACCGCAAGAATAGAGGTATATCTATAGATATATATATATATATATATATATATATATATATATATATATATACAACAATTCAGTTGCTCCTTTAATGGCTCAATGTCGGAGCTGGAATGGTTCTATCGTCAGCCGTTAGCCGTCATCATCAGCAACGTCTATCGTCTATCGTCATATTGCGGAAGTAGTAAAGGCCAAGTATTTGCATTAGCATTAGCATAATACCTATTCAAGAACCAACAAAAAAGAAGAAGAAGAAAAACAAGTACAACGGTAGTACGTCTATTAAACAATTTAAAGTGATAAACATTGCCGCAAGTTGCGCAATTCGCATTCGCTATTCAAATTCAAAGTCAGAAATTGGGAAACGGGACCGAATAAGTCTGAGTATGAGCCCGAGCCTGTTTGGTGGCCAATGTCGACGACGGACGACAGACGACGGACGACGGACGATGCCTACGCAAATCGTCATAAAAATTTCAACAATAATTACAGCTATAAAAAAATATACTCAACGTGCCAATAAAAAATGAACAAGTTCGTAAAAAAATGCCTAAACCACTAGCCGAAGACTGGATACACTTTCAATTTACGCTGTGGGTCTATGAAAGAATCTCTATTTAAAGATGAAAAATATAATATATCTGTTATCGATAAGTATCGATAGCTAAGAGAATTTACAAGTTTTGTATAAATATTTGTCTATAACTTATTAATCTATTGTAAGTAAGCAAAGCCTTTGATAGGAAGTATTTAATAAGTTAACTACAGCTATCGATAATATATCGATAACATGCATCAATGACTTATTGTTTAATTCTAAATATGCAAGAGCGATGTTTTGTCTTTTTGATTATACAATATATAAATTATCAATAATTATCGGGAGTTCATAAAAATCTAATTGCTGACATAATTTTAAGGCAAGTATAAACTATATATCGATAACTTATCGATCAATTAGAATTATGCAAGGCAACTGCACTTGCCACAAAACATAAATAAATCAGTAAGAAACTTGATAAAATTGAAGATGCCTTTAACTTTAATCAAAATTGAGGATACTTCATAAACTTGACGATACATTTCAAATAATCCTAGCTGGCAGATAGGTAGGGATGGCGAACATTGATAACTTATCGATAAATTATAAATATACAAAGCCGCCGTGCTTACCACAGGCTCACTAAATATCTCAGCTGGTGTTTCCCTAAGCTCCGCAAACATAACGATACATTTGAAATACCCTCAGCTGGCAGTTAAGTAGGGCGATACTTACACTCGCACACACACACACACCCCCACACACACACACCCCAAACACACACAGAACAAAGCATATGCCGTTGGACAAGTCAAATAAATGTTGAGGCAACAAGATGGTTTTGTGGCACCCAAAAACAGAAAGAGAAATAAAAGGAATATGTAAACACTTACCGCCATGGAGGCGCTCGTGCTCCTGCCTGAAGGAGGCTAGGCTGGGGTCCTGGCGAATGCGTTCGGGCAGCGTGCGCCAGACCTGTAGGGCACCTTCCGTTACTTCGCTGCATGTGTGAAATGGAGGCACGTTGATTGTCCATAAGTTTTGCGTGAGCAGCACATTGTTGAGCCATGGCAAAAAAATTGAAGAGAAAAGAGAGAAACAAAGTCGGTGAGATTTTATCAGATTTGCTAAAGGGATTTGTATTCAATACAAAAAAAAAAAGAAGAAGAAGAATAAATACTTGTCTAAGCATCAAATTTGTTGTGTTGAAGTGTGGCACGTGCCAATCACCTGCCCCCCACTGAGACACACGCAACGCTTTCGCTGGAATTCAATAAACGCTTAAAGTTCTCTCATTGATTTTATTTGGTGCTTGTTGCCAAGGCTTTAAATATTTTATTTAATTTAATTTTTTATTTTTTGCGGCTTATTAAAATTTGAAATTTATTGTGGCATTGTGCGAATGGGTTTAAGGAGCACCCAAAACGGGATTAGGGCTCTCCTCTGTGCGAGACAGTTGCTGATAAAAGATAAAAGTGATTTAAATCAGTTTTTTACTTAAGCTTAAATAGGATTGCAAATTTGGAAAATCAAAGGTGTGGAATTAAGTAGGTAAGAGCTTAAGTGACCCCAAAGGTATATCCTTGAGTATCTATAATATATAGACATACATATAAATGTATTTATGTATGTCTGCATATGTACCTTTGTTAAAAATAGATTTTATCAAGTTATATGCAAAGGAAAAAATAATCTTTGCATATTCAACTAATCTGCAGTCGTCAAATTATAAAATTGAATATATAAATTAAATTAAATTAATACAAAATTTAAAAAAAGGTAAATTAAATAAAATAATCAAAATAAATGCAATATTTAAAATAATTAAAGTAAATATACTAAAATAATCAGTATAATAAATCTGGGAGTATTCAAAGTTTGGACAAATGCTGAAAAAACCCCATCAGAACAAAAATTGTTAAACGATTTAGAGAATCATAATAAGGAAGAGCTGGAATATGGTAGACTTATAGCTAATACCTGATATCACTGTCAACATTTCTTACATATTCGAATGTATAATATATAAATATATATACATAATATAAAATATGAATATAAAATATATGTTTTTATTTAAGTCAGTGCTTAAAACAAAATTGAAAACTGAAATCCTTTTTGCCAATATGTTTTCAATTTATTGGTTAACTTGCAGGTAAGTTGCTTGGGCTGTCCGATATTTGAATTAATTGACAAATAAAGACAAATGGAAATAAGCCGAAAATCTCTTTTATTTTGCCATTTACACCTTAACGATGACAAATGGAATCGCGAAGTGTAAGGAATGAAAATGAGGCAAGTGTTGTGCATTCGAAAGTATCCCAAAAACTATCGATCTTTTAGGAATGAGGATAAGTACTCAAATCAGCAGAATGTGCTAGATTAGGCAGGTAAAGATGTAACATTCGATTTAACTGTTTATATATCTATCGATCAACTCATGAATTTAACAATTTTTATTTCTTTCGAGTTGCTTACAAGTTTCCCTTAGGATAAATATGCCTGAATTCAAGCATGAATTACGGGGGTTCATGGAGGTGTTATAGGTTCAAAAAAGAGCACAATAGAACCAGATGTATGAAATTCGCCCAACAATAGTAACAATACTCAAATACAATAGAGCCTAAAGGTTGCAGTGATTGAGACCCCCGTCTCGAATACCATAAACAATACCCAGTTTAGTTATCATGGAATATTTTGAGTAAGTTAATTAAAGTGCTTGCGAGCAAAATAAATAAATAATAATTAGCTTGTTGTCTTGTCGTTTCGCTTTAATTATGATGTATTCAATTGTTTAGCTTCAAGCACTTGCTGGGCAATGGATTATGTAAATTCCAATGTGGAAGGTCAAGCGTAGCAAGCATCAATCAAAGTCTTGGAAAAACATTGCAATTCTCATGCAAATTAGCAGTTTGGCGAGAAAGAAACGGTAAATGGGAGAAAGATGGCAATTTGAAAGTGAAGTGAGAGTGAAAGAGACAACAATAGATAGATTCATTGGGCATCGCTTGATTAGCTGGCACACTTAATTAAGGCACACTTTTTTAAGGTCACACTGTCCGATTTGATGAATGACATGGAAGAGAAAAAGCGCATTTCCATTTCAAATGCGAGTTTAATGACATTTTTTTTCAATTTCAATAGCAATTAGATTGTCAACACAGCTGAATGGAGATGAATACACTCACACAGACACTCACCCATTCAGTTGGTAGATTGCACATCACGTGCGAGTGTTGAATAAATGCAATTTGTGCACTCGAGAGTCAAGTGGTCAGAAATCTTAATTTAGTTTAGTTTAAATGTCGCTTAGACACAAAATGAAATGAAATGAAATGAAACCCACTCGCATTCACTCACACTCATACTCACACTCACACTCACATTCACATTCAACGGGCATTCAGCTCGCATTCACTCACAACTCAAATGGCATAAGTCATAAATTATATTTAGTTTAATTTAGTTCGCAGAAACAGAAGCTGACACTGATTCCATATGATAATTTGATGGGGTATATCTCTCCATCTCCCTCTCTCTCTCTCTCTCTCTCTCTCTCTCACTTTCTCGTTTATATTTAGAGATCTTAACTTATGCACTTTGCTTATGTGTGAATACAATGTCCGACACTTTTGTTTGAACTTGCTAAATTGTTCAGCTTAAAGATTGAGTATGTCTCTTGAAGATATATATGTACATACATATACATATACATACATATATATATTCTATATATATACATATCATGCTTATTGGCTTGAATTTGAGTGTCTCAAATCTAGTCAAATTGCAATGCACTTGGATTCAGTTAGATATGAGGGTTTAACTATAAGAATACTTAGACCTTGATCAGAGCATAATATATTCAAATAAGGGTTTTTATTATTTGAAAACCGGAAAAAGGATTTCTATATCTAGATAAGAAATCATTATAATTTGTTTATTATGGAAAGAAGGGCTATTTCCTACACATCTATAGTAAATCAAATGCTAAAACTCCTGATATCAAATAGTTAAATTTTCTTTATAAAATGAATGAAATTTCACCTATTATCATATCAGGGGGAAAAAAGAGCTAAATTCTGTATAGATAATTAAATATCTAGAAGTATCCGTTTTAATAATGAATTAAATGAAATTTTACTTTAATTCAACTTTCTTTAAAAATAAGTCGAAATCTAGCAATTTCCCCTATCTTTCTCTTTATATCAGATCATATGAGAAAGACTTAAGTTTTCTATATAAAACGAATGAAATTTCACTTTTAGCGCTGCTTAAGAGATAATGCTCATATTTCAACTGAAGTGAGCGATAAGCTTTCGAGTGCAGTCGCTTATGTAATCACATACTAAATTTAGTATACAAATTCTTGGACTTTCTTCTCTGCACTTTCTTTCTTTCTTTCTTGCACACAACTCAAGTTGATTGTTTACTTGTCGAACGAACGAAACGAAACGAAAAGGAACGAAACACCCAAAGCTAAAAATTTGTAGACATTGAAATTGCTTTTGCTGACAAAGGGGTCAATTTTGAGCCCAAGGCTGTTGGAGTGAAAGAGACACATGTATACATACTCATCCTCGTGTGAGTGATCCTCGGAACTGTTGTTGTGATTATAGGACATTCTCTCTCTGGCTCAGTTGGCGCTTTCAGCTGCTGTTGCTGCGTAAGTGTGTGTAAGGTAATATCAGAAAATGCGCTAGGGGCACACACTATCAAATCCGAGACCGTTTTCTTTTTTCGTATTACGTAAATTTTGCACAAATTTTTTCAATTCCGTTTTTAACAATCGCATTCACTCGCGATGCAACAAAATGTTATACTATTACTTTTTGCGTTTTTTTTAAATACCATTAGTTAATTTTGTGTAATATTTTGCATATATTTTATGCACATTCTATTTGGATTTTTTTTGTTGCATTATCACGTGCCGTTTTTTTTTTGTTTTCTTAGTTTTTGAGCGGCTTTGAGCAGTGCATTGATGGGTCGCCCTCGCGTTACTAACTCGCATGCACCGTTTTTTACCCTATTTTGTAGGTTTTTGATGCGCACCACGACTAAACTCGCGTCGCAGTCGCCAGTCGCCAGTAGCAGTCAGCAGCAAATGAAAAACTACGAAAAAAAATTCCTGATATTCATTTCTTCGTTTTTGTTTTGTCAGTTACGTTTCTGCTCATTATTCGCATTTATGCGTTCTCTCTTCTGCCCTCTTCTTCTTCACTGCACATGCAACGGTTCAACAGATCATCATCAACATCATCAACACAGATCTCTGTCACTCAAACCATTCTCTCACTCTCTCTCTCTCTCTTTATCTCTTTCTGCCCTGGCTTAACCCAAGCCCAAAACTCAACTGTTTTTTTTTTCGTTCAGCCTTTGCGTGTTTACTTTATTGCTTGCGGCTTATGTTGCTGTTGTTGTTGTTGTTGGTGCCGTTATATTTATTACAATTATTATATTTCTTGGTCGCTCTTCTTTCATGTGTGTTTCGGTTTTCATTGCTGGCGTTGGCTTATTTGCACTTCTTTCAATTTACACATGATTTATCACATTTGACAGTTGAGCTGTGTGTGCGATTGCCTTTGATAATGCTGGCGATCTTCGCATACTCTACAATCAAACTAGGCGAGCATATTGATGTGCATACTAAATTTGTAATTAAATAAATATTTAATTGAATTTTTTTTACTCATCTAATAATCTCAAATTTAAATAAAGATACCCATTTGGCATCCCTTCCATTTTAAGTTGATGTCCCAAAAGGATGCTCCAAAACTTTTCTATTTATTCATCTACTTTTTTTTTTAGCAATTCACTCGCAATAAAAAAAATAAACTTTTTCGCCACATTTGCAGAATATTTTGTAAATCAGCTAAATTTGTGCTATAAAACGTTGGCCAGCTGCGTTAAAGATGACGTCATGCTGACGTCACAAGCATTAAAAACATCTTATATTGTAATTGAAAACCTTCTTTGCATTTTGAGGAAATCGTGCCAAGTACAATGAAAAGGTTGCTGCTGAATTTGACACCTGGCCATGCTTACAAGAAAGTGAAATGAAATGAAAAACCTCTTGACACATAATAATGAAAATATTACGTGTCGCTCTATCAGTAGTTGAAATACAAGTAAGTCATACAAAACGTAATTTAATGAAAACAAAATGAAAGATAATCTCGCATTACTTTAATTTCTTAATAAACACGAGCTTCGGCTACAAAATGGAAAAGTTCAATTCACACAATGAAGTAAAAAATCCAAGCGAAAACGACTGCTGAATACTCTATTACAGCTGCATACAGGTGAAAAGTGGACGCAAGAGCGAACTTGACGAAACATTGCTGTAAATCAAATATGCTCTGCTACCTTTCGACGGTGGTGTATACAAATAGAACAGCTGATCGCATGCTTCACTAACTAAATTAAACTGTGGAAAAGAGCGGGAGAGAGAGCGGGAAAGAGAGAGAGAGAGAGAGAGCTTAACAATGCTTACCAATTAACTGTTGTGTTATTTTAGCTTTTTGCCAATGACGTGAATTTAAATTGAAAAGTTCATCTCATTTACAGTTTATTACTAGTCAATTTAGTTAAGCTTATGTAATTTGAATACTTTAATGTTATTCTAAACGACCCAACAAAACATAGTTTCATCTGAAACTTGTTTGCCTGGCAAAATTTAGTAATCATCGCTTAAAGCTTAATTTTTACTCAACAAAATTTGTATATTTAATTATATTAAATAAATAAAAAATATATATAATAAAATAAAAAATAAAGATTAATAATATGGGTCACTGATAAGAAAATATTACACAGCCCAAAAAAAGGGGAGAGGGATGGGATGAGTGTGGGGGCGGGTGGTCGTCTGACATTCAAAAGTAATTTTCCATATGGAGACATTTTTTGTAATTGAAAAAAAATAGAAAACAAAACTTTTTTATTTTTTTTTGAGTGTGAATTGCATTAAGATGGACTCTGGACATGACTGGGGACGCTATGAGTGAGTGCATTGAGAGAGGAAGCGATAAGTTATTTTTATAACAGTGATAATCATGTTAAATCTCTCTTGGCAGCCGTAAATTTCCATTGCGTTGAAGAAGCAGCTACAAAAACACACAGAGTTAATTAATTGAAATTCGCGCACGCTTCACACACACACACACACTCACGCACACAATTCAATTGTTCCCCTCTTCACTCGCTCGTTTTTGTTTTCTGCTCTTCCCACGCATTGCACACGTGCTGAACGGGACTTCTTCACATACATATACGCTAAAAGGAATTGTATGTTAATGCACTCTCTCTCTCTCTCGCTCTCTCTCTTTCTCTTGCACATTCTCAGCGTATATTGAAATTCCTATTCACACCTCGACTATAAAGTTTTAACTGGAATTTGGTTAAGTAAACAAGCATGTGAATATAAATAATATATTTGCTTCCGGGTTCTTTTGTCTAACATGCTGGCAATTGCACATAGTTAATGGATATCTCCAAGCTTATAAATAACATATGAATCCATTTTATTTGATTTTAGATTTTGTTTAGTTAATTTTTAATAATAATTATTATTATTATTTATTTATTAAGGAAAATTAATAGTATACATTGCCAAAAATATATCCCTTTATTAACATTTGCATAGCATACTTTTGGGCATTCGTATTCTAAATTTTACTTAAATTGATTAGATGTAGTGAGTTCCTTAGCAATATTTTATTAATAATCGAATTCTTAAAGTTCACCTCGGGCTTATTTGCTTCTTCTTTCACTTATACTTATACATATTAGTCTGCCTTCTCCCTCCTACCAGTCTATTTTATGCTTGTTCTTCTTCTTATACTTTTTCTTATATTTAATAATCTGCCTTCTCACTCCTGCCTGCGGGTATAATCTGTTTTCTTATACTTTTGCATATTAATCACCCTTCTCCTGCTTGCGCCTATAATCTCTCTTATACGGAGTCGACCATATGGCTTGGCAGCCATCGATCACAGCGCGAAATCGGCAAGCGCAAGCATAACAAAATGCAAATTACAAGCAGCTGGCGGCAATCAAAGGTAATGTATTAGTTCTCTTTGCACAGTGCAAATCGTCGTTCACTGCTTTTGTAGATCCCGTTATGGTTGACCTTGATTGGTCGGCTCTTACTTGTACTAAAGCACATTAGTCTCACTCCGTTTTCCCCCGCCCCCACTGCCTAAGACAGCCATCTTTCTCATGTGTCAGACTCAATTCTGTAATGCTCAATTTTGGCCTCAAATTATTTTAATTATGTATAACGCTTATGACACTTGCCATTTCGCATTTAACACGCACACCGCACTCATGACATGCACACACACACACACACACACATGCACACATGCGCAAGCACACACATTACATTTAATATGAACATCAACCTTTGTCACGTTCATAATCGCACTTATAATGTGTGCTGAGAACCGGCTGCTGGGCAACAAATGCCAAAATGGCGCTGATGCCTCCACACTTAACTGTTGACCTTGCTGCCTTAGACGAGGTCGTCGTCATCAGCATTCTTATATAATTCTTATATAACCTGTAGCTTAGTTAAGGCGCAAGCAGGGTATCTTAACTATGCAAAAGTTGCTTAGCATCCTTTTGATTTTATGATTCTCAAATCCGAATAATCTACTTAAAATTAAAATATTAAATACTATTATAATATTATAAATATTAACATTAAATAAATAAATACAAAATAAATGTAAGGCTTACAGGACATCGGCTAGTCGAGCATTCTCTCAGCTGTCCGTTTTTTGACCCACTTTTTTTCTTGGCTTGTTTAAAATTAGACGCAACATCTATTTGCTTGTGAGGGATGGCAGGGGGTTGGGGAGTGGGACGCAGCGGGGAACGTTGGATAAGCATACGCAAAATGTTGCAGGGCTTTGAAATTGTGAGCATCTCCTGCGGGCTTTCTATTGGCCCGTTGTCTATTAGAAGGCAAATTGAAAAATAATTGCTAAATAATCTAGGAAGAGAGGTAGGGAGGGAGAGATAGAGAGAGAGAGAGAGCGAGACAGCGAGTGACAGCAACAGCGTATAAATTAATTAGTGTTTTTCGCTTTCGCTTTCGGTTTGAACTTCGTTCCTTGTTTCGTTTTCTTCATTTCATTTGGTGGGCTTCCAACACGTTGCTGCTGGCACAGCCACAAAGGAAAGTTTTGTTGCCAGGACAACGTGACGCGCACGTGGCTGAGAAAACAGAGTGAGATAGAGGGGGGGATAGAGAGGAGAGGGAGAGCATCATGTCTGGCCTTGTTGCTTGTTGCTGAGTGTACCTGATTGATTGATGAACGTTTGGACTGATTCAATCTGCCTGCTGCGAGTCCTATGAATTTTTGTCGCTTGTCTTTGGTCTTGACTTGTCTTGTCTGTCTGTTTGTGCCTTGAAGTTCAATGATGCTCTCAGCTATTACACTCAGAAAATAATCGTATGGTTAATCAACTTATAATGCAGAAAGTAATTGCCAAAATTTATGACCGTGACTTTCTAAAAATTACGATTGGCATTTCTAAATTTCAAGGTGTATTTTTCTAAAATTTGGAAAATATATGTCTAATTTTCCGGCATTTTTTTAAGGATTTATAATTTCTAAAAAAATAAAAACCATTTTGAAAAGTCGATTTTTTTTGCTGAGTGTACAATTTATGTGCATTAGGCTGCCCTGATGTGCGCTCATTTGGCAGACAAACATTTGTCGTCCAACGGAAATTAAATATGCCATTATTTTTAGACCTCTCTGGATTCTCTCTTTCCTTCTCCTGTCTCTCTCTCTCTCTCACTCTCTCTCTATCCTTAGTCCCTTTTAGGCAGACGACACATGTCCTGCTCATTTACTTGAGCCAAAATTGGGTTTGAGCACAAAACAAAACAAGCTCTTAAATGTCTTTCGGGATCAAAAAGCATAAATATTTCAGCTCTTCTTGTTAAAGTCCTGATTTATGTATTTATTTAAGTATTTCTAGTGAAAAAATGCAATTGGTTGAAATTTAATTAATCTTGCTTGCTCTTAAAAGCAGCTGCCTAAAAATGTGTGTAAAGTTCTTAATAAGATTATGTAAAATTAGGCCATCAGCTGGAGAAAGCATCTACGAACCCCTAAGCCATATATGTATATTCGTATACCACAGACAAATTGAGATAGTAATCAAATACACAATTGTTCAAATATAGCATTGCAATAATAATATAATATAATATATTATACCCAGACATATTATTGTTTAACTGTAAATATTTAATTATGATCTTCTTATCTGATCTAAATGAAATTTGTTCGATTAATTACTGATATGTTATATGTTCCGATTTTGTTAACCAACATTTAACTACTATCAGTGGCGTGCTTGTGAACCGATTATATAGAAACAGAAACAAAAGAATATACATACAGTGGCTCACAGTTCAAGTGGTTCACTTTTAAGACTGCTCGAAGTAAGCAGTAAACACAAAATAGGGTATTTTTTACATAATCCTACCTGTCAGGTGGGGAAACCTCAGTGTATTAGGGCCATATATCAATTTTGGTGGTTAATATATGTACCTACCAACGGTCTTTGGAATTTTTTAAAAATAATAAATAATTAACTTATGGCAGGCAATTACTTTTTTTCACTGACACTGATCCACTTGAACTGTGAGCCACTGTATTTATTTAACAGTTATAATATATGCAAGCTAAACCACTACAAAATAACAAATCGTCTTCACAAACAAGTTTACACTTTTCGAAAATATAATTTGATTACCTTTAATAAAAATTACCCTACTCATAAGTCGAACACAGGTTTTATGCATAAAAAACCCCAAAAACTTATTTGAATCAAGCCGCAAAATGTTCTTGGCCAACAAATATTGCCTCATTAGATCTGCTAAGCGCCTTCATAAATATTAATACAAATATTTTTTTGTTTGTTTTTGTTTTAATAAAATTAGGAGGGTTTTGCTAAATAACACAAGCATATATAAATAAATTAAAAAGAAAGGCAGCTAAAATCTGGGGGCATTCAAATGTGAAATGATGCAACACTTGTTGAAAGGTTTGGGGAAACCCAGAAAAACATCAATCAAGAACGAAAATTTTGATTTAAAGCTGCTATTCGAATTGTTAACAACATTATTGCATAATATATTTAACTTAATTAACAAAATATGTATATATATATATACAACTTAAAGCTTAACTTTCTTGCGCTGATTAAGTCATTTCATAAAATATTGAGTTGTGCTTTGCTAAATGACTGAAATGTCTTCAAAAATTCACTTTTATTCACTTTTAATATTTATTGTAGCAGAAAACTTTTAACTTAATAAAAGTAGTATATAAGTATATAGTATATAAGAAAACTGGAAGACATTACAATTTGATTATGTCATCTTATGGCATGTTTAATTATAACTCAAATGACTTCAACACTTCACTTTTATTCACTTCGCTTGTCAGCTAATATTTATTGTAGTTGATTAGCACTGACAATATTTATTGTCTTGAGTTTGTTTTTCGTTTCTTATGTAATTAAATTTATATTTAAAAAGTTAGGAAAATAATGAAATAAAATGAAGCTTAAAATAAATGTTGGGTTTATTAATTAAACCAAAAAAAACTCGGAAAACACAATAGGCTCACCCTAAGATGGGTTCTGGGTCACAGGGACATAGCGGGGAACGAAGAGGCTGACAAGCAAGCAAGAATGGGGGCAGAGAGACCCATGATAGGACCTGAACCGTATTGTGGCGTAGGAAGACACACAATACGGCTACAAATATGGGACGAAGAAAGACAGATGCGGGAACGAAGCAGAGACACCAGGACTCCGACAAACCAGATGTCTCCTAGGTGGCTATAATCAAAAGCGATTTAAGCAAATGATATCCATGGGGAAGAATGGACTCAGAATACGAATAGGTCTATTGACAGGACACTGTAGACTGAGAAGTCACCTAACCAGCATAACATTAGGCCCAAGGACATGGAAACCCTTAACCCAACAAAGATCCTAGCATTCGTGCAGGAGTTAGGAATGATGGAAGAGCTGTAGGCTCAGTAAGGAGGCACAATAGACCTTATAGGTCGCAGTGCTAACTTTTTCCCCTATCATAATAATAATAATTAAACCAAAAATTGTTTAACGTTTGTAGCTAAATGATAATTAAAGTAAAAGTTGAAGACGTTTGTCAAGAGCAGAAAATCGTACGTTTCAGATAGCGCAGAGACTCAACAAATAAATATGCACCCGAGCCATGGGCTGCGATTAGAAATGGGTCTTTGCACGATCATGGTATATATAAGCAGGTAGAGAACTATTCATTGCTTGTTCAAATGTGAACATTGACATACATATGTATGTAACACATGATCAAGTATGAACATTAGCTTAAGTAAAATATGTGTTACCAAGTGCTCAAGTGCATTCACTTGAGTACAGGATAAGTAAAAATAGACTGACAAAACAACCCTTGCATGGGTTAGAAATGTCTCCTGCGTAGAGACTAAGTATACATTGTTAGCTATATAAGACTAGGATTTTAAGCAATAAAACCAGTACGAAAAGATCTCCTGACGTATTCACTTCGTTTAGCCCAATTTGTCCAAAGTACCGATTGCGGCGACACTGTGTTACTGGTACATGAACCGGTAGCAGACAAATCACTTTTCAGCATCATTCAACGTACTTGAGCTGACTAAGCCATAGTATATTATATATACATATATATATATATATTATATTAAGTTATATTTTACTGTTATTCACTTGGCCAGTCAGTTAATATTGATTGTGGCAATTAACTCGCAGAGACAATATTGATTGTGCAGCTGCGAGACTCGAGTTTGTTTTTCTTTGAATTTTCTCTTTTGTTGTCTGCTCGCTTCGCTTACCTGGTCGGGGGAAATTTCTCGCTCCGGCCGGACGCCTGTCGCTGCAGGCAGAACTTGTTAACCTTCATTCGCATGTTGAAGGGCCAAACACGTTTCTGGCTCTCTGCTCTCGTCTCTTGGCCCGTTCACTTTGTGTGGCCAGCTGATCTGATCTGTTGCCGTCTGTAGTTGGGCTTAAACGTTGACTTAATGTTAACGCTTGTCGCCGTCTTGTTGGCTTTTATTCAATTGGCTGTCGCTTTTGTCTAACCGATTGGATTAGCCTTAATTCGCGTCTCAGCTCTAATTAACCCAAATCACAAATAATTTCGCGATTTTATTGTTAATTATTTTTTATTCTCGATTCCAATTTGGATATAACTCTAATCACAATTTATTTTTAGACTTGTTTTATAGTTTTATTATGGCCTAATCACATGATATTTTTGCACTTGGTTTAAACCTTTTTTTTTATTATTGTTAAATCACATGTTATTTTTAGACTCGGCTTAAGATGGGGCTCAATTGGGGCTCAATTTTTGCACATTTGATTTTCGACTCTGTTGAAATTTTTGGTTATATATTTTTTATTTTTTATATTTAGTTCAAGACTCTTTTTTATTTTTAGACTCGTTTTAATTTTTTTATTTGTATTTTCGTTTTAATTTTAATTTTATTTTTCGTTTCGACTTTTTTGTTGATTTTTCTCAACGTTTTTTTTTTTATCGATTGTTTTTGATCAATTTTGAATCTGTGCAGCAAATTTGGGATTTGCCTGCGGCTTCAGACCTTTCTCTTGTACATTTTGCTGAAGTTATGTTTAATGTTGTTTTTCCTTCTTCGTGTTGCTTGTGCTGCTTCTGTATTTTTGCTTAAAATGTTTGGCACGTTTTTTGGGTTGTGTGCGTCACTTGAAATGTCACTCGCATATCACGCATACGCCACGTTTGACAGCCGGCTGCACTTGCGTCAACTTTGAAGCTGTTGAAGTGAATGAAACGAAAACTCAACATTTCACTTGCCTCCCACTCGAAGTTCTTCATGCGGCACGCACAAGCAACAATAACAGCTGCAACAACAACAACAACCAACCATTTTTGTTGCCGCATCAAATAAGCCATGGATTAATAATGCAAACAAATTAACAAAAATACTAATACTAAAAAAAACTGTTCGACAGCACGGCCGACATAAAATTGTCGAGCACACGGCCTGTCATTCCTCAGAGGGGGCGAGGGGAGTGGCAAGAATAGGGGGTAAGCTCAATTGATTAGAAATCAATGGATCAATATTCATTTACGCCTTATTTGCCACATTTCTAACCAATCCTAAAAATCATCAGGCACAACACAAACACAAACACACACACACAACTCACACACACACACAACTCACACACACACGCACACACACACACAACTCACACACAAATATGCTTGTTTGTAGTTGGGAGCACGTTTCTGTGATCCGAAAGTTTTTATTAAGCCCAGACACACACACACACACACAGTTGCGTGTGTGCGACTACACTGAACAACAAGCAACTTTTTGCAAGTGCTCGCCTGGGAGTTACCCTGTAGGACAGCTTTCAAATATATAGAAGGTTTGTGATCTGAGTTTGTTAAATATGAAAAAAAAAGGTTATGGTTTGGTTATATTAAAGGGTGGGAGAAACCAAACCCTCCCCTAGGCCAGTTGGGGAATATAACGAACTAAGAGTTTCGAAAGAAAATGAGATCTCAGGAACTGAATTGCTGCACCAAATTAAGTTCTTCTCTGTCAAGGCAATACGTACAGTAGTCCTTATGAAAGATGGACAACCTATCTGGATTTCTGCGAATCTTAATGAACTTCGCAAATTTGATCAATGAGATATCTAGCCAAGGAATATATTAAATTGAAATTCATTTCCTTACAATTGTATCCTTTAATGCTATCGGAAATCGATTTTTATCGATTGATATAGAAAAACGGGTGTAGTTATCGATAAATAATCACCGAGTTTCCTATGCTACATATACAGTTATACTTACTTATATTCGAAATTTGATGTCTCTAACTCTAATAGTTTCTGAGATTGGCTTAGTTATACACACAGACAAACGGACATGGCTGAAATGACTCGCCTTTTAATGCTGATGAGGAATATATATATATATATATATATATATGTATATATACTTAATTTATATATGAATAATATGAAGTTCTTTCTGAATAATACTTTACTAATAATAATCAGACTTGTATTTGAGCTTAATTACTTTTCAAAGTCATCTTTAATACGCCTTAAATCATAACTTAAATTTGATTTTTTTTGTTGACTAGTGTTGCTGTGTGTTGTGCAGTGTATGTGGGGAATATTATTGTTTTGGGTCTTGTTTTTGGTCACGTAGTGCATTTTGTTTGCCACTCAGTTTGTGTAATGCGTTCTAATTTCGATTTGATTATACTTTTGCTGTTAACCTATCGCCATCTCTTTCCCCACCTCTGCCTGTCTCTCTCTCTCTCTCTCTCAATCTGTGTAACTATTGGTCAAATAATGGAGTAATTAGCACCAGCAAAGCGAAAAATAATTGCGCTTGGCTGAAATAATTAAAAATATGCGGGTGGCAAAAATATTTATTGTTATTGTGCGGGTTGCTTTTAAATTATGCAGAATAACTGACCGCATACACACACACCCCACACACACACTTGACCACACACACAGCGCCACACGCCACACACACCCGCATACACACATGAGTTAACGTCACGTGCCTGGCTTTGGGTCCTGATATGCACATCAAATGGGATTCAGGCTATATGTAAAATAGAAATACGCAGGCAAGCGAGTGACCTAATGACCCGTCTCACCACACACACACACACACACATGTGTTATCTAAATATAATATGTGTGTGTGTATTTATCCTATGCAAATTTGTCTTGAATTCCTGTCATGTTAATTATGCAGCTCCTTTAATGACTTTCAGATTTGCAAACTTTTGACATTTATACCAGAAAAAATAAAAAATAAAAAATAAAATAATAATATTTTATACCAGCACGTATTAAGTTGTTGATTTATTTGGTTTCGCTGGCAATCAGTTCAAAAATTTATGAAACTCTGTCGAAATGTCCGCAAAACGTGCGAAAATAAAATCAACCCAAAAAACAGAGAAAATGAACCAAAATGGAAAAGTTTTGCTCCGAAGCAGAATGCGAAATGAAAAAAGAATTTGTTCTGTCAGCAAGTCTAAAAGTTGGTAAAACACACACACACACGCTCAGAAACAGACAGCTTAATATGGCCAACAAGTTGGTTTTCCTTGCAGCCAAGTTAGTCAAGTTGGCCAACCAGCTGACTTTTAGATACACTTCTGAGACACTTTTTTTCAGACTTGCAGGCAAAATTAATTTATTCATTTATAACTAGTAAATTTATTTAAATTCTTATTTAATAAATATATTTATTATGACAAATTATTTTTATTATTATTATTATTAATATTTTTATTATCATTATTATTATTACTATTATGATCTAATCAGGGAGACCGCTTCTCTTAAACTTCTCTTAAACGATTTGCAAGCAGCTTTGTTGGATTGAGAATTTCTACTCTGAAAAACTTTTAATATCCTAAGAAAAAAATGTGCTTAACTCCTTAAACTGAGTTCTTGAAATATATTCCTAGAATCCTACACACTTTTCTGGCCAGGACGACATTTTCAGCTCTACAAAATTGTCAGTTCCGCCCTGTATACATAGTTAAGATACCCTCTTCTATATGTTCCCTCTCTCACTCCTAGCCTCTGCTATATTTTCCCTCTCTCACTCCATCTCTCTTCCTTCTCTCTCTTCTTTACGTTCTTATTATTAAGCTATATTTAACAATTTTTAGTCTGATTGTGTTTTTTTTCGGGGTTTCAACAATGCTTGCCATAATTCTTGAACCTTTTTATGTTTGAATCGTTTTATTTTCCTTTTTAATTTGAATTTAAACATTAATTTTTAATTTTATGCCATTTTATTTTTAACATTAACGTTAATTTTAAATTGAAGTTCAGCTTTTTTAATATTCTCTTTCCACATTAAATACAATTTGTAAATAAATAATGGGACCGCAAAGTAGTCAAAGTCAAAGTCTGTTCTCTGCCATGAATATTACGGGCTTAAATCGTTTTTTATTATAGCTTCCCATGGGGCAGGCGTTGTTGCCTCTGCCCAGCTCAATTGCCGCAGCTTGCTTGCCTCGCTACTCAGTTGCTGCCACATGGTGTGTGTTTTGCCATGCCACAAAACGCTTCTGCTTCTACTCCTTCTCATTCTGTATAAATGGAATTCATTTTGAATAATAATCGCGCAAAATATTAAAGTTAATTTTTGCAGACACTCACTAATCTTCAGTACAAATAAAAACAATTTTTTTTAAGTGTAGTTTATCTAAAAAAGCATTAATATTTTTCTTTTGTATTTTTATTCATGTTTTTGAAATTTTCTTTTTTACTTACAAATTAAAAATGATTTTCTGCATCTACATTTGAAGGGCGCAAAAGATTTGCAAATTTATATATATATATATATATGTCTACAAAAATCGTAAGCCTTTGGAAAATATATATTTTATTTAAGAAAAAAGCAAGCAAAGTCAAGTTAAATATTTTTGGCACTTATGCCAAAAAAGTCAATTTTATACACTAACCGAAAAAGCTGAGCAAACTTCTCAAAATTGCAGCAGTTTTAATATGTTTAGCTATTCATGTTGGCAAATAGTGCGTACGTCTGTCTGTCTGTCTGTATGTCCAACTGTCTGTCTGTCTGTCTGTCTGTCTGTCTGTATGTCCAACTTGTCTGTCTGTCTAACTGTCTGACTTGTGTGTGCCTGTGTGTGTGTGTGTCATTCGTATGACTACTTTTCCATTGCCTACTTTTGAGGGCGTCTTTCAAAATAGTCCTTTTTGGGTTTTTTTGGGTTGGTTAGCTTCTTGGTTGCCCAACTTTTTGTCATTTTCTTAATGAAGCCGCAAGTCTTTAATAAACTATTGCCCATTTGCTTTGTTTGCCACAACAACACACTTGGTTATGGCTCCATAGATGGCTATCAATTAACATTACGCGTATAAGGTGTGTTTCCAACTTGTGCCATCAAACTTAATCGAAATTACTGATATGAAGTGTTATTTGAGTAAGTTATTGACTGTTCTATTAGCCGGGTCAGCACCACTAGGCTAATGAGCCCAACACTTAAATGTTTCACATACCATATTAATTATATATCTATTAATTGCAACACAGAATATTCGCACTTGTTTAGCTGCGAATTATGTCAAATGAATAAGTGGAAAACATTTGACTGGCTGTTGACAGGTAGTTAGCCAACAAGTTGGGGTGTGCTCGGCTAAGGGTTGCCCTGTAAATCATGCTCATTGTGAACACAAATCATAATCAACGATTATTTCCGCCAAATTTGAATTTGCCTTCAAAAGCACACTTTTAATTACACTAAATTTTGTGTGTGTGTTTTTTCGGATATGTTTTTAAATATTTAATTTATTACTATTTTTGATTAGTTTCCGGTTGTGCGGGGATTTTTTTTTGGATTTTTTTTTTAATGTTTTACATTCAACTGGTTTTTAATTTGCGCAACTTATATTTAATTATGTGTTTCTGCTTAGCATTATTTTTTTTTATGGAATTTATAGTTTATTTATGTGAGCGAAAAAGTACCGACAGACGACAGCAGACGCAGAAGAAGAAGAAGAAGAAGAGCTTCTATTCAAAAACCGCACACGTCCGTTCCGAGCGAAAGTTGGGAACCGAATAAATCTCGGATGCGATGCGATGTGTTCCGTGTGGCGGCTCCAACAGTTTCAACCAGTTTGCCCGGTTTTTGTTGCTGCTGTTTGTGGTTGTTGTTGTTGTTGTTGTTGTTGCTGCTGTTGTTGCTGCTGTTGCTGCTGTTCGTATTCTTGTTTGCCGATTGAAAGCAAACGATAGTTGAAATGCTTGGAAATTGTGACGCGAAGCTTTCAATCGGATTTTTTTTTTTTTTTTTGGCTTTCAATGCATGCATCAAGCTGTTGAATATGTTTTCCATGTGCGCTGCGCGCGCTCTCTCTCTCTCTCTCTCCCTCTTTCTCCCTCTCTCCCCCTCTCTCTCTCCCTCTCTCTGTCTTTCTTTCCAGCGAGCGTGTCTCTTTGACTTGAACTTGAACGCTGTAGAGGATTCCCAACAGCCCTCAGACTTGGATGGACAGAGTGGGGGTGTGCGAGACAGAGAGAGAGAGAGGCAGAGAGAGAGAGGGGTAGATGTGTACCTACATAATGGTCCGAAGCGTTGTCTATTCAGCTGTGACTAATCAGCTGCCATTGTGATGCCTCTCCTTATATGCATTCGATTCGCCTAAGTACTTATCACACACTTGTGCATATTGATAATGTATTTCAATGGCTCAAGTCGAGTACCTAAAAAAACAACACGACACTAAAAAAAAGAGAACAATAAAAAACAAAAGAAAAAATAAATATTCAACGAGCTAAGCGCGGCATAGAATAAACCCAAATTGTTCAAATACCAAATTTCTGTTCATTTTGCGCTGGCTTTTAATAATATTCTCTAAAAATATCATTTTTTATGTTGATTTATTTTTACCTTGTTTGTACCTGTACCTTTTGTTTTTTATTATTTATTTGTTTATCTACAAACTTCACAGTCACGCAGCAGTCCTCTTCATTAATGATGTGGACATAAATTATATATATTTGTGTTCAATGCGAATAAAGTATGCATAAAGTTGTGCCCCTTTCTCCTACTTAAATCTCAAAGCAATAGCTGGGAGATGAAGTCATAAAAAACAAACAAGTTAGCATGTAATTGAGGAGAGAGAGCTCGACTGCCAGATACCCAGCACAGAGCTGTGAAATTCTTAGAATTTGCCTAAGGAAGTTTTTTCAAGATTTTAATGAATTTGTGGGTATGTTGTCTATTAGATATAGGGCTATATCTTTGCAATTGCGAACAATGCAGTTAGTCGTAAAATAAATTCCAGTTTTTGTGCGAAATTTCAAATTTCTTAACCAATCTGGATGAAAGTTGTGCAGTCTATATAATATGTTAATGTATAATGTATATATAACGATTGGAGTGCTATATATATACCATATACATAATTACTATATATGTATATATACTATATATATACCTAATCTACCTATACGAGAACTTATACTCCAAATTTGAAATCCCTAGTCTCTGAGAACGATCTTTTCTTATAGCTGAACATATAGGCAGAATATATAATATGTTAATGTATAATGTATATATAACGATTGGAGTGCTATATATATACTATAGACATACTTACTATATATGTATATATACTATATATATACCTAATCTGCCTGTACGAGAACTTATACTCGAAATTTGAAATCACTATTCTCTGAGAACGATCTTTTCTTATAGCTAATTCCACTCGACTATTCATCTATATCAGGAATGTATATGTTTATATAAATGCTGCTTCCCACCTGTTACATACTTTCCCCTAACTGCAATATACCCTTTACCTCCATTTTTAATGGGTTATTTTGTATTAACTCGTGCCCCTATCTGTTGCGTATATCTGTCGAAATCGATGAGGAGCAGAGAGCAGCCAAAAAATCCCCCTCAAAAATTCCCCGAATTGAGTTAAAATGTTGTCAAATTGACAGCAGCAAAAAAAGAAGACAAAAGACTAAAAAGAAAGATAAAAAATGGCTTGCATTTATTTATAGACTAAATAAAAAACGCCGAAGAACTCAGAACTCAGAACTCAAGCCTTAAATCCCAAATGCTCTAATTCTGCTTATAAGCTCGCTTAAAAGATAAATTTAAACAAATTTGCATCTGTGTGTGTGTGCGGGTGTGTGTGTGTGTGTGTGTGTGCGTGTGGCGACTTTTGATGTGCGTGTGTATCTCAATTCACTCGATGTCTCAATTTGCTCAAGTGTTATTGAATACACAAAACTAAAAAAGTCCCACAAAAAAATGCGCAAAAAGTCTGTGACAATGAAGTAAAAAAAAAAAAGCACACTTGTGGATGTGACAATAGTTATAAACATAGATATATATGTATATGTATATATACACATACATATATATATATATATGTGTGTGTCTGGCTGTTGGGGCACATGCCGCCACTTGAGTACCAGGCTATCCCTGGCATCCCAGGCGTATGCGTATTATGTTAACCACACGTTGCTAGGCTGCATATACCCAGTAATTGTGTGCGCAAAGGGCTTACCACATTCCTTAACTCTGCTTATACCCTCTACCTTTTCTTCCTCATTCTTAACTAGGCCTACAACCTCTAAGCAATTTGTCACTGTTTAGTAAATGAATCTCTGCTCCAGCTTAACTTTGCATTTATAATTTATGCTTCGATTTCTTTTTATTATTTTCCCACAAATAAAAAACAAGTTTTTCAGTTAACAAATTCTGGCCCAAAAAACATGGCTTAAACTTTCGCAAAACGATTAATTTTTCGATTAAAATTTGACAACTTGTTTTGAAGTCAAAGTTCAGGCTGCTCAAGAAATGGTATCTTATCAGTCGAACACTGCTGCATTGTTGCTTTGCTGTTTGTTGTTGTTTTGTTGTTGTTTAGTTGTCACTTAGTTGTTGTTGTTATTGTTGTTGTTGTTGTTGTTGTTTCGACAGCCACGCGCTGTTTGTCACTTAAGTCGCTTTCAAGTGGAATTTACGCTCCTTTATTTTGCAATTTTCCGCACGGGGCCCAGGGCCAATAATGAAACTGAAAGGCGCAGTAGATGTGAAGTGACTGCAAAAACGGTGACTGTCTGTCACTCTAACGGTGACTTAATAACAGTCTGCACTCGCAAAAAAAATCGACTTAAAACTAGCAAGTTTTAGCTTTTATTTTTATATTTTTTAAAAGAAACTTTTTGGATAACAAGATGAGTTTCCTTTAGATACAAAACTGGGGCGAATTTCGAAAATTCAGGTCGAGTTTTTTTCTGAGTGTGCCTGTCTGGCTGCCAATGTGTGTGCGTGTGTGTGCGTGTGTGTGCGTGTGTGTGTTTCAAGGCTCAAACAGTTTGCCATCATTGAGCTGAGTATGGGTACGCGTATGATATGGCATGTGATAGTCTGAGTCTGATAATATGCCATGTGATAAGTGATATGCCATGTGATATCTCTTTGCTGAGCTGCGCTGCAGCTGCATTTGTTCATTCCCTTGATAATATTTGCATTCGAAGTGTTTGCTCTCCACATATGTACATATATATACATATATATGCAAGCAATAATGAAGGCAACCGGCAAACAGGTGGCTGCAACGTGCCGAGGCAACGAGGTGTTGAAACACCTTTTAGCACAAGACAATCAATAATAAAGGCAACGCAAAAGTTCAGCTCAAGGAAACTTGTACTAATAATGTGAATAATATTAAATTGTAAATACCTTAACAATGTCAAAGAGTAAACTTTGAAATGAATTCTTAAGTCAAGCAGCTGCTACTACTATTTAATTTAAGTCAGCTTAAATAGGCCCTGAACCGTATTGTAGGCGTAGGAAGACACATAATACGGCTACAAATCACGGACGAAGAAAGACAGATGCGGGAACGGAGCTGGGCAGAGACACCAGGACTCCGACAAGCCAGAAGTCTCCCAGGTGGCGATTTAAGCAAATGATATCCATGGGGAAGAATAGACTCAGAATACGCACAGGTCTATTGACAGGACATTGTGCACTGAGAAGTCATGGATTGAGGATTGAGTCATGAGGATTGATGGAAGAGCTGTAGGCTCAGTAATGGACCTTATAGGTCGCAGTGCTAACTTTTCCCCAATCATAATAATAATAAGTCAGCTTAAGGCTCGAGTCTGTATATATAGCATTGTGCTTAACTTACAAAAAGATTCAAAGAGTAAGAATAATTATCTAAATATTATATGCGCTATCAGTTTGCAATCAAATTAATGATTTTTGTTTACCAAATGGGGGAAGCATTTTAAAATTCATAACTAATAAATTTGGTCAGAAAATCTGATAAGCAAAAAAGTTTTCAGACAATAAAGCCGTGAGATATAGTAGTTCGATATCGATTATTGGTTGTCCAAATGTAAGAAGCAACACAATCCAATATTGGATGAGTTTTTTATATATGTTTTTAAACAAAGGAAGATTCTTTTTTATCAAAAAACTCATCTTTCGAACGTTCGTTCCTATGCCATATGATATATACAGTGAGAGACAGCTCAAATAGACCAGTTTCGAAAATAGAAAGTAATTGCCTGCCATAAGCTAATTATTCATTATTTTTCAAAAATTCCAAAAACCGATGGTAGGTACAGGTATTAAACACCAATATGTATGTATGTATGAGCCTAATAAACTGAGGTTTCCCCACCTGCACCCAGGTGTTCACAATGTACCTGGTCCAAATAAGTTGCAGGCAATTACTTTTCTTACTTTTTCTTTGACACTGGTCCATTTGAGCTGTCTCCCACTGTAGATTTCATCCTGCTGATTTTTGCATATTTACTGCCTGCAGCAAAAACTGATAGACTAGTTCGCAATATATTTAAATGGAGTTTCAGATGACTCATTCTCAAATATATAATATACTCTTGAAGAGCATAAGAAGACCATTTAAAAAGTTGACTAATTTAATTGCTTAATATTCGGCAAACGAGTTGACCAAGTTAACAACTAAAATCTAAATGTTAAAATAATTAGTGAGTTGAAATTATCTTGTTCCACAGATGCAGAGATCTGCCTATCGCTGCTCAAATTTCTCTCTCAACTTTTTAACTCTTCTCTTTTTCGATCAACCGACTAACATTTTACTCAGTTATTGGCTAAATTGCTAATTACTTTTGGCCATTTGTTGACTGATTGTTTTTATTCAAGGGATTTCCCCCATGCTTGTAGCTTTAATTTGCAGTTTTTATTTTTTGTTGTTTTCTTAAATAAAAATAAGTGGATATCTGGCAAAAATTCCCAAAAATCGAATTAGTCTTAAAAGCTTGGCCCAAACAAATAAAGGTTGCCGTTCAGGTTCGATTCATACACCAGTTTTAATGGAGTGCGGAATGCTTACTTATTTAATACGTATTTTTATTATTTGAATAGCGTTTAATACGCAAGACAGGCCGAAAGGGCACGCACACACTTAACCAGCCTTACGAGTGCCTAAAACCCTGCTCACACACAACAATTGACGGAAAATTCTTAACAGAAAACCCACATGTACACTTTAGGGGGCGGAAAAGCAGAAAAGCAGAAAAAGATAGCAGAAAATTGGAAAGGGGAAACGAGAAAAAAGCAGAAAGCGTGTTTGACATGTTTCCGCAAACTAAACACACACACGCAAAAAAATACACACTTTGTGGCCAAGGCCCAGCTACATATTGACAAAGACACGCCTACTTATATACCCTATCCGCCACTTACCACCCAGCAGCCCCTCACTTATGTTCACCTGGTCATCATCATATTAGGCCAACCTCTTCTCTAGTTGCCGCTTTTGCGTCTTATTCCCCATTAAAAATTGATCACAACGTAATTGCTTTTGCCTGCATGTGTGTGTGTGTGTGAGTGTGTGTGTGTGCGAGTGTGTGTGTGGGGGTGTGTGTGTATTTTTTTGAACAACTTTTATGTGTGGCTCTGATATTGATAGCAACTTCGCCACCAGACACCAGACGAGTACTCAATATGTCATTGCCAAGGCCAACAACTCTGACCAAAAAACCAGCTAAAAAAGTCCCAATTGGCAAAAAACAACAACAAAAAATGCACCCTTACTGAAAACCAAATGACTTTGAAGAAGCTTAAATCAAATTAATGGCTATAAATAAAAATGATTTTTTTATTTATTATTTATATAAACAGCTTATAAACATTTTGTAAAAAACAAGTTAGTTGCAGTCGTGTAAACTTGACTACGATATACCCTTAACTATATTTTCTATATATATTTTATAGTTTCTTTTGCCAAAATTCCATTGACAACATTTTTGCACACCCAAATGTAAGCATGCGGGAATGTGTTCCTTTTTTTTTGGGAATTCAAAGTTACTAAAACGTAAAAAATGACCGCATGAGCACACGTTTTAGACTATAGCTTGGTTGTATCTTAACCGATCTGGATGATATCTGGATATTATATATAAATATGTTCATTTCTAATTGTGGATTTTATTGCTATCGAAAATCGATTTATATAGTTTCGATTACATACATTTATTTTATATATTTAACATGTTATCTGTCTTATATAAATATATATTTTTTATATATATTCTATAGCTGCAATATACCCTTTTCATTCATATTGAATCGGTATTAATATCTGCGAAAATGTTGATTAAAAATTGCGCTGTAATCTTTGTCAATTAGATTTAAGTTTTGAGTCGCTCGGCTTGGTTTTTGAGCTAAGCGGAACTTTTAATTAAAGATAACGAACGCACTCGAATGACTAAATTGATATTTAAATGGCCTCAAAGCTGGCGTTTCATTTCTGTGCCCCTTGTGCCCCATGTGCCCCCTATCGCTCTGCATAGTATGATGGGCTATATTCATAGCGCCATCAATTGTCGTGACTAGATTTCTACGATCTGCTGCGTCATGTTTATATTTATTTGTGGATATTCGCTCGACTCACATATAAAAGATATATATATATATATATATATATATTTTTTTTTTTGCTTGTCACGTTAGTGGAGCGATTTTAGAGAGTTTCGTGAATGCATAAACTATTCCTGGCGGTATATATTCGTCAAAGGGTGCGGCAAAGTCCATTAAAAATCGATATGTGAAACTTTAATTAAGTGCAAGCACATTTGTTTTCTCACCAGTAACCAGTAACCAGTTTTTTTTTTCTCTGTAGTCACTTAAGCACTTTTTTATGTATAATAATTCATTGGAAGTACATCGAAATAACACGTGGTTTTGGCATTAGGTAGTTGCTGGGAAGCAATTGCTGACAAGTTGTTCTGCGGACACACAGACAAGCCAAATGCATTATAGAAACACAGTTGCGGATCTTGATTCAGGAGAAGACAATGTTTGTATTATTTATGCATCCACAATCGGAACGGCAATCAGGTATGTATATTCTTACAACTGAGAATGAAAACAAGTTGGAATGCCATAGACGAGAGAGGGGTTGACTGACAGATACCCTGTTTAATATATAGTAAACTGGCTTATGGTAGGTAGATCAATATGAAAATACGTTTTGAAATATGAAAACAAGATTTTCTTATTCCATCTAAGATTTTGTATATATGTATGTATATTAGAAGTCTATATCTGTACAATTGTATTTTTTATTGCTATCGATTTGTATCGATATTCGCCAAACGATTGCAGTTATCGATAAAGCGAAATACACTTTTAAATTGGAAGTCTTCTCTTGTAGTCTCTGAGATTCGCTATATCGACTCGATTTTTTATATAGATCAAGCATATATACACTCACAGAGGTCGCAGCTGCTTGCCTCTGCTTATTACGTCCTTCATTTCATATTTTTTTGTTTATAGACTTAATCTCCGCCTAATATTTGATTCATAATAAGTTTACCGATTTATATACCATCAAATAATATCACATTTAAAAAGCTTACGCAAATGAAACCTAAGCTCAGTAAATAATGTTCACAATTTGATTGCAATTAGTCCAATTAGAGAACAATAGAATTTTCCCAGCCAAAAAGGAAATGTGTAAATGAAAAGCCCCGCGTAAATGCCTTAAAATGGAAACTTCTTAAGAAAAATGCCGTCGGAGTGGCGTGGCCAATATCATTAAGACCAATTATATGCTTGGTCAGTTTAATTGAAAAACTTCGTGGCCAGGAGCAAAGGGGAATGGGAAATGGTAAATTAAAACCCGGCCACGAGGCGTATGCTTAATTTAAGTGAAATTTTCCACTCACCATCTGCGACGTTGTCTGGCATTGGAGTGCAGCCAATGTATTAAATCCTGCAGCTTGGATTTGCGATCCTCATCCTCGTCGGGATCGTAGTCATCGTTGGCCTCAGCTGTTTCCTGCTCCAGATGATAGGGATCCTCGGAGTGGTCGGTTATCATAAAAGTGGGCTTTGTATATGCATAAGTCGAAGACATTTTGAAGCCACTTTTCTATGTATTTTCACATATACAAACACTTTTCACTTGGCCCCTGCTGCTCACACATTTTCCACCTGTCTAATTGAATTTATCAAATTGAGCTACGCATTTTATGCTGTTTTTTCTTTTAATTAAAAAACGTTTCGTTGACAGGCAATTTCAACCGCTGGCGACCTCTGTCGGCCGTTTACTGTCAACACGCAAAGTGGATTTCGAGTTAAAAACACTGAAATTTGTTTGCCTTTTTGGAAAATGTCGTGTGGAAGCGTGGAAAGCGGAACTAAACAAAATGTTTCTCTCTCCCTCTCTCTCTCTCTCGCTGTCTCATTTTTATTTCTCTTTTCCGCTTCTGCTATTCTTTTACGACTGTACGTGTGTGTGTTTGTGTGTAAATGTTGTGTTAATCTCAGTGGGGCACTTACCAGAAGCGTTATTTGTTTTCACTTGACGGACAAATTGATTGTTTTGCTTTGCCTTCACAATACAAATTGTTTGCCAAGTTCAAGAGAACTCTTCAGCAGCCGCTAAACGTAAGAGCATTTATTGATGGACATTATTTGTCATTATGAATATCATAAGTGATTTGTAAGTGATTTATGATGTGGCTATAACCCATCGATAAGGGAGTGGTAGCAGTGGTGTACTCTGATAATGATTATGATAATGGTAATGATAATACTTACAATAATGATGATGATGATAAAAATAATATAATATGATGATAATAATAATAATAATAATAATATGACGCTGCTGTCTATATTATAAGAGTTCGAGACCCAAGGAGAGATAAGTGCTCAACCAATAATCAACTTGGTTTATGTGAAAACTAAGAAACATCTTTCCAATGTTGTGTGACCAACAATATATACAATATATATATATATATATATATATATACCTGATATCGATCAAAAGAGTATCCGATTGAGCCTTGTCTGTCAATAAGCCGATTTCAGAGACTATTAAAGCTAGATTTCAAATTGGGAATATAAGTTCTCAAATTTATTTCATTTGTTTCAGTTGACATCAACTTTATACAATTTGTAATCAATGCTTCAAATGGACTACATTTCTAAGACGATAATGGTTATAAATACCAAGAAAAGACAAATTTGGAATCGAACACGCTTTTTCAAATACTGAATGTAATAAATATATTTAATTAAAGGGTTCCAGCTGATGTCAAACAACCAGAAATTGGCAACACATAGATCGACTAAGTTAGTTAACATTTCTTTTCTGCAGTTAGTCCCAGTTGAAGACGACATGGGATAGCATCAGATAGATGGTCATTAGGGTCACCTGACCCAACATCATGGGCAGCATGGTCTTCAGATAGCGGGTGAAGGATAGCTTATAGCCATGTTGCTCGGCAATGCCGGCTGCGATGACATTTGCCGAGGCGCCATACAAACTGCCATTGCCACCCAAGGAGGCGCCCAGGGTCAAAGACCAAACCAGGGGTTGCAGTGGTAATCCCAGTGATTCCTTGGCAACCAACGAGTTGACCAACTTGACCATCATTGCCGCCACTGGAATGCTGTCCAGCACCGATGAGGCCAATGCGGATGTCCAAAGAATCATGGAAATGGCCACCGCCAATCGATGCTGTTCATTCACGGCCAGGATGACGTGCTCCGTTAGCTCAGCAATGCTGACAAGTAGTCCAAGTCGCTCCACACACTCCATCATCACAAACATGGCGGCGAAGAAGAGCAACGTTGACCACTCCACGCGATGGATCAAGTGCTCAATGTCCTCACGATTCAGCACAATCAGCAGCAAGATGACACCGAGCAGTGCAACCCAACCAAGTGGCAGAGTTCTCCAATGTGGCACCGATTGCACCAGAAAGCACACGATGACAAAGATCAGAGCCCCAGAGGATTGCAGCAGCAACTTCATGCTCTTGATTGGGTACTGTAAAGATAAGATTGGATAAACATTGTTCCCACTTGACGACCATTTTGGAATCAGTTATATTAACTCCCAATATTCCCTAACTGCTTACCTTCTGCTTCAGCTCATCGAGCGTATGGGCATAGATCTCAGTGGATGCCACGCCTTGCTCCCTGCGTCTCAGCGTGCGCTTCAGCTGCTTCACTTTGCCGTGGAGCGTGCCACGCACCAGTTGTGCATCCTTGGAGCAGACAGCAATTGCGTTCATGGCACGTTGCCACACACGAATCTCGCGGCGCAACTCACGCAGCTCCTTGGGCTCATTGAGACGCAGTGCGTCAGTGTCGCGATAATAGAGACGCAAGTAGCAGCAACTCTGCAACGCAGCCAGCAACACGCCCGGCAACATATGTGCCACAAAGGTGAAGAAATTGATGCCCTAAAAAGATGAACAAATAAATAATAAAGGGTCAAACTCCACTCAACTCTCAACTTACATTCTCCACAATAAAATGATTGGTGCTGATAATGATGCTGATGGGATCCCCGATGGGCGACAGAGCTCCACCAATATTCGCATGGACAATGATGCCCATCACAACTGGGATGGGATCCAGCTGCATCACTTCGCACAAACGGATGGCAACTGGTGTCAGAAGCAGCACCGTTGTCATATTATCCAGCATACTCGACACGAGGCACGTCACCAAGCAGAGGCTGTAAATCATGGGCCAGATTTTGCCACCGGATATTTCAAAGCAGATGACAGCCAAATAGTCGAAGATGCCGGTCTCCGTCAGTATCAGGATGAGCAGCATCATGCAGAAGAGCAGCGTGAGCAGCTCCATATCCATCCACTCCTTCAGCTCCTCCATGTTGGGACGATCCTGGAACACGGCCAACGCTGTGACAGACAGTATCGAGCAGATCATGGCCACAAAGGGACGTTCTAGCTGCTCCCAAATGAGCAGGCCATAGAAGAGCAGCAGTATAATCCCCGCCAGAATGCTCCCAGTGCGTGTGTTGACAATCATTGGATTGTAGTTCAGCTCAATGGCCAAATCCTGTTCCACATTGCTGTAGATGTGCAGTCGTAATTTGCTATCCTGCCGGGAGAGTAAATCCTGCAGCTCCTCGTTAAGATGAAAGGTGCGATTGCGTGCCACGGCGGGTGCTTGTGGCAAGTGCTCCTCGGACACCAGAGCCAGCTGCCAGGGCTCCAAAATGTTCTGTGCAACCAACAAAAAACTGTTAAAGAATCGTCCTTAAATACAAATCGCTCTAAAAACTAAAAAAAAATGGTGCTTCCTAGATATATAATATATGCAATCGTAAAAAATAATGTTCAATAAAAAATTGACCAACAAAAAAAGAATCGTTAAAACTAATGCTTAATACAAATTGAGTAATAAACAAGATAATGCATTAGAGTGCTGTATAGACATAAAAATACCCTGGAAAGGAGACATACTTTTTGGTTTTTATTTTTAAGTCATGAAAATCCTTGTTTTTAAATATAACTTTCTGATTAATAAGATGAATAACTCCAGACTCAAAAATTCAGGAAATTTTCTAAATTTCACTTCGATTATCTTTTCTGAGTATGAAAGAAGTCTAACATTTATGGTTCAGTTTATAACTGTAATTTACCTCATATATTCATAATAATAAAATTACAACTTTACCTTAAAGACCTGACTCCCATTGTTGCCACCATTTTCCCATATTTGCGGTTGCACAAACAGAAAATTCTGATTGATTGTTTCATTTGAATCCTGCTTATCCTCGCTGAGCAGCGTCGAGGTCCTCTTGAAGGCGCCAAGCAGCCTCAATCTAAAGTCCCCTGTGGGCTTCTGTTGCAGCTGGAAAACTAAAAGACGCCAAGAATTAAATCTCTATTCACTTGTGGGTCTATTGCCACCCACATTTGCCTGGTTCTCCTCTTGGCACTTGCACGATCTTCTCCAGCAGATGCTTCTCACCCACACTGATCAGCACAGCGGCTGCCAATAGCCACAGGATGAGCAAACCACTTCGCTTCCAGTGCTTATCCCGCTGCAGTTGCTCCTTGGAGCGTTTGGATCTGTGATGGATGCGTCTGGCCAGACTTTTGGCATTTCCGGGTCCATTTGCATGCGGTTCCTGTTCCGAGTGCGAGTGCGTTGTGGTTGCCTCATCATCGGTGCTCTTATCCCCCTCACCGCTGGGTCTCATTTTAATGTCCAGAAAATCGGAGCCAGCATAACTGGAGCCGGGTTCATCTTGCAACTGCAACTGCAAACGGCGATTTACCACATCCTCCTCCGGCTCCAGTTCAATGGCACCCAAATCGATGTCGTGCTCCTCTGCTTCTGCCTCGCTGTTGCACGCCGTGGAACCTTTAATGCCCCGTCCCCAAAAATATAAAAATACACATAAATAATTCATGAGCCCATTTTATGAATCCTTGTCAAGTGGTTGTCAATTTATCGATTTGGCACCGATTAATATTCGATTAGCTGGCTGCTTGTTATGCGTATCGCGATTTGTGTTATTCTCGCTCGACCCTAATTTAAGTAGCAAACATTTCGACTTGGTTTTCTGTGACGCGTAGCTTGATTTGATTAAGTTGCGTGATAAGATTTATTTTTATTTGACTAGCAGCAGAAGCAACCAAGCATACACTCAGCAAAAAAATGTTTTAGATAGTTAATGAAATAATAGAAATGAATTTTAAAAGAAAACTGTCAATGGTGACGAATTTCAGAAAAGGCTTTTTCTAAATGTAAGAAATTCTGAAATTCAACTTTTAATAATTGTTTCTAAGACCTAAAAAGAAGCCCGTCTAAACTTTGTACGTATATTTCATATATTAAGTAACTACTTTTAAGAACAATTGCGAATTTTCTTTTATTTTTTCCGAGTGTATCTACTCAACTGCTCCCCTCACTTACCGTGAATGCGCTCGTTCTCCATTTGAAAGCTGGCCATGCTGGGATCGTGTCGAATCTCCGCTGGCAAAGCGCGCCACACCTGCAGCGATTGCTCAGTGACCTGTGCCTGTGGCGCCACCCGAGCGTGCCCCTCCGAGTGACTCGTTTTATTTTTAGTGCTGCTGCTGTTGTCGCCGCCATCTCGATGCTGTAGCTCAATGTTGCAGCTGCCCCTCGAAGGACTGCCTGGACTCAGACGACGCAGTGTCTCCAACAGACCCATATTTAAAAGAGAAGAAAAAAAAGCGTCGCAGTTAATGAGCTGAAAATTGAAACTGTTCACTAAATATTTAATGAGTTTAATTAGCGGAGCACTTGGACCACATGTTTGTCGCGCTGGGCTCACAACTTGCGACTGTTCTGCTTGTGTGGATGTCAGGGAATTGAAACACTTGTGCGGTTTCCCGAGCATCGTAATTCCAGCCCACTCGCATTCAATATTGAATGCCAACCATTGTTTGCTACCCCAGCTGGCCGCACCTCCCCTCTCCATCACTTTGTGTTCGCTTTTCTCGCTTTCAGTTTCCAGTTCCAGGATTTGTTTTCGGCGCCTGCGTCATAAATGTTTCTCTAGTTTTTCACATTTCTGTGTTTTGTTCGCCACATTCGTTGTTATCAACAAGTTTTACACCAGCGCGCTGCTTTATGTACACGACGTGTCAGCATTTTGTTTCAGCATTCAATTACGTATTCACAGCTTTTGTGCCAGCTTTTAACCCATTCACCAAATATCATTTCTAACTGCACAGCGAACATTTAAAAATGACGCTTCCGTCTGGGTGGCAAATTAAGCAGTGGGGCACGTAGCACTCTCGCCGAAACGTGTGTCTTCAAATCTAATAAAGACACACCAAAAAATGATTGAATAGCCAATTAATTTTTATGGCTTATCAGCAAACATATGCAGTTCACTTAAGTTCTGGCCGATAATTTGCAATTCGCAAATAATTTTTGATTTTTTAGATGTCTCTTTTTGCAGGCATAAAACGATTATATTTCCATATTCATGGTTTTCTTAAAAAGTCAGTAAGCAGCTATGGTTCAAATAAAAAAACTAATATCTAAATTATTTTATAATAATTTAATAATATTTCGAATTATTTCTAATACTCAAAAATGTTAAACTGTGTGGTCTAGCAAAGACGACTACCCTCGAATACCAGTTTTAAGCTAAGTTAAGCACATACAACCACCTCGCAGCGCCATCCAACGGCAACATTTTGCAGCAAGCGCATTAGCATACTCCCCACAACACAATGCGAATTGTTTGTGACTTTGCTAGTGGTGCGAAGTCCCACTAAGCATAGAGGTGAAAACAGCTATGTGTCTCGGGAAGTTTATAAGTTTTAACTGTAAGAATTGTTAAAGTTTGTTTGTGTATGGCTTAAGTATGCATTTTATTATAAAATATTTAATTATAAAATATTTAATTATTGACATTCATGCAGAAAATTTTTTACCTACTCCTTTACTCCTACTCCTTTAGCAGTTTACCAGTTTACTTATAGTCTGTCTACAATTTCCACACTTAAATTGGGAATCTCCAAGTCTGCTCTTTAAAGGAGATGAGGAGATGACTTGAAATCAATATTTGCTTGTGGAACAAACTTAATGTTCAATTATTAAATTTCATGCAGAAAACTACTTTCGATGCCCACATACGACTTTATTTTTTTCTTTAATAACACCTTTGCAACAAAACATGAAATGGTTTGACCTGCTTAAGCGATGCTATCAATAACATTTATGCCACACCCAATTCCGGCACAGCCCCCGCCATCGTAAATATTTGTGTGAATTAAATTCTCATTAGCAATAATTCTGTTCTAATTGAAAATGCAAAGCGCGATGCTCGAAGCGACCAAAGCAGTATTAGATGAGAGAGATCAGAGCCAGGCGAGTGGCTCCAATTATTCCTGACCAAATCTGGAGTTTGTTGACTGGGAACGAACGAGTTTTGCCATGCTGCTGTTGCCTTGTTTAAATTGTGTTGCGTGGACAGTTTGCTCGATGAGCAACGCTTTTATCAGTTGTCGCCTGAATTGCCTGCCTCCTGCCTGTCTGCCTTTCAGCTGCTTGACTGCTTGACTGCTTGACTGCCTGAATGGCCAAATGGCCAAATGGCTGAATGTCTGAATGCCTGAATGGTTGACTGGTTGACTGGCTGAATGGCTTGTAGGGCCTGCTAAATCAATGCAATTAGTGTCACATCCTCTGCATTTAATGTCTATGTTTCTGTAATCGACTCTGGCGCCATCCTCCACTATCCACTGTCCACTGTCCACTGTCCACTGTCCACTGTTCAGTGTTCAGTGTTTTATTGGAACCAGTTCTGAAATGCTCTCTAATCGCGTTAATAGAACGAGTGCTGTTCCAGGTTTTTACATAGTGTTTCTGCTTGTGCTCGAGCATGTTGCATTAATTGGCAAATAAGCTGTGAATGGGCCAGTAATGAACCCCTTTTTTGGCTTTAAACAAGTATTTGATATATGCATAAAAAGCTGATTAGCTTAAGCCAAATTTAAAAGGGTTTTAGTGACTAAATTAAAAAGAAATTGGCAATCTGTCCGACAAAGTAGTAGCTAAAGTTTATATAAATGTTTAATAACTTTTTCTCGTTATATGTACCCTCCAAAATTATATACCTCAACGAGAAAACCAGCTAAGTTGATATTTATAATAATTATTTTGTATTGTTGATATAAAAATAATAAAAATATAAATAGATAAAATGCTGAAAATTAAATGAAATGTGTGTAGCTATAAATGTTAGTAACCTAAGAAAGATAATGATTAAGAACTTTTTCTCCATATATAACCCTACAAAGAAATCAGCTAACTTTGTTTAACAAACTTATAATTATATATTGTACCAATATATATTAATAAATAAAATTGAAAAAAATCTGGCAAACTCTGCTTTGACTAATGATGAGCAAGCTGCAACTCACACATCAGTTAAACTCTGAAATTAATGGCAAATGCACTTAAAAAAAGAACTGGGCTGCTTTCTCTGCTGTTCTTCAACTGAAATTGCCTGTTTTTTTATTGCACAATCTTTTGGCTTGTGCTCCGCAGCAGTTCGTTAAGTAATATCACATTTAATGGGTATGCATGTTTATGTAAACCGATTCATGTTTATTTTCATTTCGCATTCATCCAGCTGCCATCTGCTATCAGCTAATATATATATATATATATATTTACATGTATAGGGCTGCTCTTCTCGTTATTAATGTGGTTGTTGTGGTTGTTGCTTGGCTCATTTGTGTTTTAATTGGCCATTTATTGGCTGGTCGTCTTCTGTGGTGTCTGTTGAAATGGTGTTGCTCAGGCAACACCGCTTCAATTTTACTGCCTGAACAGATTCGGCATCAGCCTCAGCGGACTCAACAGCTGAACAAGTTGGCCAAAAGTGACGACGACGAGGCCAAGGTTTCCCTCGCAATGGCAAACAGTATAATTGGCAAATGGGCGTATCACCCCCCCCGCCCATTTCGACATTACCTGGTAGTAGCACTTTGTGGTCCTTTGTGGGTTCTTGAACCCGGCCCCGTCCTGGCCCTGTGACCAGGCAAGCATTCCATTTCCGCCTTGCTAAGCAAATTCATTTTGCCTTCTAGCAGCCAAAAATGGAGCTGCAGTTGCAGCTGCAGCGATAGCTACACTCAGCAAAAATATTGCCATAAAAACCAACCTGAAAACTAGAAATTATTTATATATAAGAGAACAATTTTCAAAATCCTGGTTTTTAGAAGTATGTTTTCTGAATAATAATCGGAAATATACTTGGCGCCAGAGAATAGTTATTTTGAACAACTCAGAACTATTTATTTTCTGAGTGTATTGGCGGAGGTAGTTGGAGCTCCATTAAGCCAGGATCAAGTGCACACACATACAACTACATACACACCAATTGGCATACACACACATTACAGACACACACACACCGCACACACACACACACATATTGCGTATGACTTAAGCGCCATTTTGTGACTCGCATTTTTCTTTGCGTGCTTAGTGAATGGAGTTGGCCAACTTGCATGCTGCAGCTTTAGTTTTGAGCCACATTCACACACACACACAAACCACACACACACACACTTACAAAGGTCTTTCAACTTCAGTTTTTCCTACTGTTTTTAATTAATCAGCTTGCCATCGACTTTTTGAAGTCTGCAAACACCACTCAATATGCCAACGAAAGTTGCCAGGCAGAAGTAGTTAACTTGTTAACAATGAACACCCCCTTCCCTCACAACCCCCTCACCACTTAGCCCTAAGCACTATTCTTAGCTCAAAACCCATTTGCAGTTCTATTTTTGCTGACATTCTTTCTGTTTTGCTACTTTCCACTTTTTTTATTTTCATTTCCTTTTGACTTCTTTGTCTTTGGCTCCCAGCAGCTGTTATGGCTCCCACAGGCATGTGTGTAGTTTGTGTGTGTATTGTGTGTGCGTAGCGTGTGTATTTTGTGTGTGTTACATTTCTTTTGAATTTTAGTAGTTCAAAGCTGTCCTTATCGATTAAGTCACATGTGTGTCAAGCATTCAACTACTTTTGCCTTGGGTTCGTTCTAAATGTAATTGGTTTCAAATAAAAAATGTATCAGGAAATTAAACATGTTGCATGCAACAGGGGCTTGTTGTACTAGACTTAAGCATATTTATTTTATTAGACTTCTGTTTTGAATATGAGGAATATTCTTGATAAGCAGCGTTAGCCGATTCGATGTACTCGTACTTAGTCCTCTGTTTCAGAGATATCCTAATGAAACTTTTAAGGTATCCATATTTTTTGCTAAGGCCAGTACTTAGGTCGAAGATGACCATATATCATATAGCTGATGGTTCCAATTATCGAGTTGAAGTTAAGCGTCGAGATAGATGCATAACTAAACAAATAAAAAATATGCAGTTACCATAAGAAATCTATAAAAATGTTTGATTAACTCTGATTTCCTGGGCTACTTATGGAAGTATTTATTTTTATTTATTTCTTCCCATTTTCTCTGTTTCTTATAAGCATATAGACATACAGATGTCCTCATATACATATAGCCAGCATTTATCATATTAAAAGTCTTTCAGCTTGATTTCCTCGGAGCTTTGAGCGAATGCCATGGTCAGGCAGGCAGTCGTCCGCTGCAAGTTTCCTTTTCCTCTGCAATCGGAGCCAAATGGCGTATCTGCAACGGGCTTGCAACGTAGCAATTTTCAATATTTCATCATCATTATTGAATTTCTTCCTTGTTTTTTTTTTTTTTTTTTCTGTTGCTGTCTGTCGGATGCGCTGAATGCGCAGTTCATTGGAACGCTTTTTGGTGCCTTTTATGCGAATTTTTTGGCTTTTGCGAAACTGAGTCGATTTTATTCGGGTTTTTTTTCTGTTGCTGGCCTTTGTTTACTTCCGTTTCCGGTTGGTCTACATATGCAAATATTTTCAACATGATTGCATTTCGCTGTTTTGATTTCGTGCTTTTGTGCTTGGCCATTCAACATGGTCGCTCGTTCGGCGATAAGTCTCATTGATTCCAGTTAAATGCATAATCAGCCTTAAAGCCTTAAAATTAAAGATTTAATGTAAACTTAAGTTTCTTTAATGGCAAACTTCAGTGGAAATTAAACTAAGCAAGCTGCGCCTGATTCAATTGGGTAATAATTGTGCATGGCAAAAAGTCTGCATTTTAAAGAAGTGAAATAATTTGCATGCCTTAAGCAGATGGGGAAATTGAAGTGGGTTTGAAAAGGATAGTTAGAATACTCCTTTATTTTATTTAATTACTAAAGAGCAGTTTACTCAACGCACATCCTAACAGAATGCGTCGCCCTAACCAGGAAAAGATGCTGCATCCTAGGGCAACATATCATGAGGCCCAAGGACATAGAAACCCTCAACCCAACAAAGATCCTGGCATTCGTGCAGGAGTTGGGATTGATGGAAGAGCTGTAGGATCAGTAAGGGGCACAATAGACCTTATAGGTCGCAGTGCAAAATATCCCCAATTATAATAATAATAAAGAGCAGTTTAACAAGCTCTACTAGATTATGGGTAGACTTTTGCATAAGAGACGAAATCATGAGGAACATATTAATATTATTCATAAAGGTGTCTATTAAGAAATACTTCGAGAGTGTTTTCATATACCTCAACTCAAAGTGTTGCAACATTCCTTTAATTGAAGACTGCTTTAAGCATTTCACAGGGTATCTCAGTAGCAAAGCTCTGCTTGTCAGTTGTTGTTTACTGGCTCAAGTCTGTTGTGTTTAACTTTTTCGCTCGTTGGTTTTTGTTTTTTTGCTCTGCTCAACACGCTTAAATTTAATGAAATAAATTTGTTTATTTAACAAAACGAGCTTCGCACTTTTTACGCGCTCTTAAGCACATTTTGAGTCCTTTTTCTGTTTTTGGCCCGTTTCGCTTGAACACTTGAACTAATTAACTCAAATATGTTTACACATGCCGCATGCGACTCTTTCCCTCCTCTTCCTGTGTCATGTAAATAAAAATGAAAACAAACGCCTTTCATATTTATAGCCAGAACCGATTAAAAATGTGGTTGTGGACAATAATTTAAAAGGCGGAAGGAAGCTGCTTTGAACCCATAATGTGTATATATTCTCGATCGACATTAATGGGCGGATATATGTCTGTCTGCCTATTTTTCTGTATTCATAACTCCATTTCGGAGCCAAATTTTGATTAAAAGCTTATTTTTTGATAACTATCGATAACTGCGGTGCTTAGGCGAATATCGATACAAATCGATTAGCGATAGCAATAAAAGATACAGTAATAAAGATATAGCATTCAAATTGACTTATAATATAGCCAGATATATTATTGTTCAACTATTTTCATACTGAAAACTCTACTCTTAGCAAGCTATGATTGAATAGCAGGGTATGTCCCAGTCGAGCATTCACGACTAGAGCACTCTAACTTGTACTTTTGTTGTACATCTTGCGTAAATGGTAGATGTGGGTACTTTGCGGGCAATGTCAGCCAGGTTTTGGCAAACTTTTTAAACGACTTTTTGTTTCAGTTGCGTGCGGTGAATTTGTTGTAAGTTTTTTGAGGCCGCTTTGCCAAATGAATTTAATAATTTTATAATTTGATATATGTAGAATTGGTTTTAGTTTGAAAACTATTTATAAACCCCCATGTCAAAGTGTCATTTAATATTTAAAGCAGCATTTATATCTCAGATTTAGCAGATATTATGTCATGTGTGCCATTATTTTACAAACTAAAGCTAAAATAATATATTGCTGCAGTTTGGGCAATTAACAGAATTTATTATTAAGTCATTTACGTGTTTAGACACAATTCGCAACACTTTGAGTTTGGCAATGTTGAGGTATATGAAAATGTTGCACGCTGCCGCCGGCGAAGTAGTGGCAAGAGAATGGATTGCAGCACAAACTGAAGTGGCATTGGCTACCAGTCTTTATATTTACAGTCCGATAAGCTTGAAATGGGGGAATTTAGCAATGCAAATTAGTAGCCAGAGAATAAATTCGTGCTTATCGCGATGCAAACGTGAGATTTACAGGCCAAGATTACATTCCAGTTTGGACACACGCGATAGGCATATTCAAATTGGCTTTAATGTCAACATAAAAGCCAACAACTAATTTCAATTCCACCTGAGAACATCTGTTTGGCTCAAATATTTGACAGAGTCAAAGTAGCCTAAGGTTGTTGTTATATAATGTCGACTATTTAGCACTTGCTTGTGTGCTAAGTTTGAAGATGTTATTTGCAATATATATATACATATATATCTTTTCAGATATTGTATAAAATGAACTGCTAATTTGTATATAACCAAATGATAACTCAATTAGCACCTCTTTCATTGAGTTAAAGTCTCATAAAGATATCATAAATAGATTCTCAGACTTAATAACTTCTCATGGAGTAAAAGTAAGTGCTTACTTTAGCATCTCCTTACTTAAAAGATGTTTGAAATAGTTTCTCAGATATTTGCCAAGCTGTCATTTTCATTTTCATTGAAGAAGACATCTCTGTTGAGTTCAGGGATATCTCGAACATATCTGAGATTGCGTAACTAACTTTGTTAAACTTCGCTTGAGCAGATGCTGAGACATGTCTTTTGTTATGGTGCTGGAAGTAATTTAAAACTACAAAATCTGAAGTGGTTGTTTTTAATTTATTTTTAAAGAACCCACCCCAGTGGGGTTCCGGTAATTCTAAAGAATTGCAAAATAAGTTTTGCTTAGATGCTGACACATGGCTTTTGTTGTTCAACTTGAAGTTATTTTAAATTTACACACAATTATCGCATTTGAAACTTTAAGAAGCAGATGACACAAGCTGTTGCCAAGATATGTTCCTGCGCTGAACCTAAATGGCCAGCGGAGTGATGGATGCATCATGGGCAGACTTCTGGCTCCATTGTCCTATTTGGGATAAACTCAAACAGCTGCTGCTGCTGCTGGAACGCATCCATCAAAAGCCAAACTGGTACAGGCCGGGAACAATGGGCACAAAGGATGCGTAGCGCTGCAGCAGTCAGTTGGCCAACGCTGTCAGAAGCCACGTTGGCCAAAAGCCTTTTGTTGTGATTTATATTGATGGAGCGATAAGCTGTAGCTACCAACAACAAAAAACTCAAAACCCAACCAATGGAGCCATGCTTCACGGGATATTGAAGCACTTGGCGGTAATGAATTGCGGCCTTGCCTCAAGCGTCATTCGAGTTGGCCAATTTCATAATGGCAGTCCTTTTTAGCCTAGTGCTTAAAGTTCAAATTGAGTGGCTAACCAAACACTTTTTGCTAGCCACCAAACTGACTCTAGCTCAGTTGAGAGTTTCTTTTCTGGAAGAATCATTATATAGATTAGAATTTTGACTTTAACTCGAAACCATTTCCATACTAATTTCAAAACACTTCTTTTGTTGAAGAAGTGCGCGATTGATGACAACTTTATTCAAATAAGAATTATGTTTCTTAAAAAAATATCTGTACAAAGCTCAAAATATCGTAGAAAGATCCATCTACAAAAAAGATATAGTTAATATATAGTTGATAGTTATAGATATATATTTGATAGATAGATATAGTTGATAGCAGAGTAAAAAGATAAAATCAAATTGTCAAAGTTAAACTTCAGTCAACTGAGTACTTTTCGACAGTTCAAGTTCCGGTTTGACACCATGCTTTCCACTGCGATCGTCTTAACTGCATATAAACATAATTCGATTACTTAAAGAATTAAAGAATTAAAAAACTAATCTCTCAATAAAAGACACAAAGAAGAAGAGTTTTTCTAATAAAACCATTTATGACATTGTTGTGCAACTTGGCTGGAGTTGAGACTCCTTTTGTTAACTGCTTGCATCCCCAGTCACAAGACGGCTTTCGGTTTCGTTTTAGAAAGTCGCTGGATAATGTCTGCATATATAAAAACCGTTATTTTCATTGGCTCCTTTCGCTGGAAACTAAATGCAAGTTATCTCAATTTACTGAGTTAGCTGAAGTACGGCATTTGCATTGGCCTGCAAATTGTTGACTATTTTCATTTAATTGCTGAGTAAAATGGTCAAAATGCCAACGAATCAACAAAGTTGCTACAGTAAATGACATTGATTGCCTAGTTGCATGCTACTTTACCTATGGGAGTGCTGAAAGAGTTTTGAAAAGTGGCAAGACATTAAGAAGACTCTAAATTACCTTATGATTATTTTGTGCAGTGTATGGAAACGAGAGTTGCTTCAAATGTTAGTTTTGGTTTCTGGTATTGAACTGAATAGATTTGGAGATGTATAAATTATACTATATGTGATCATACGAGGTCTGACCAATAAGTAATGAGACTAAGTCCATAAAATACGTATATTTAAAAATTAAGGTACATTGATGTGATCCCCTTCAAAGTACTCCCCTCCCGCAACTACACACTGGTTCCAACGTTTCTTCCAGCTTTCGTAACATTTCTGGAAGGCTTCGACTGGAATGTCCTTTAGTACCCTCGTCACGGCGGTCTGGATGTCAGTTATGGACTCAAAATGCGTTCCTTTCACGGCCAATTTTGTTTGGGGGAACAAGAAGAAGTCACAGGGTGACATATCCGGCGAATAGGGCGCTGCAGCAACACTGCGATGTTTTTAGAGGTCAAAAACTGCGACACACTGAAGGCATCGCGTATCGCTGTTCAATATTACGTCGTTCCATATTCGTGACACGCCTTAAAAACACGTTGTCGAAAACACAACACAGCTGGAGAACTATCGAACGTACGAAAGTCGCGAGCACATGTATTGATAGAGGAGGGATGGGAGATTAACCGACCGAAGTTTCAGGTTCGCAGAGTTACCACAAGCGCGGCTACAAAATCAGTCTCATTACTTATTGGTCAGACCTCGTATATATATTTACGATTATTTTGTACTGAATAATACTGAATAATATATATAACACCTGCTTAAGCCAAATTGTTGCTCAGATATATAAATGAAAAATGTATAAATTATATTAATATATGATTACCTTGTGCTCTGTATGGAATCGATGCATATCTCAAATGTTATTTCTAGTTTTCACATGTATCGAGTTTCACTTGATCCACAATAGATCCTGATTTATATATATAATAAAGATATGCAAATTATGCAAAGTCACTTTATATTGAGACGAGATTTGTTGTTAGTTCCGCTTGTGTAAAGTCGATATTCAAAAATGGTTTTGGTGATTGCTGCTAGCGTTTATTGGGTGCCTTATAGGGTGCTCTGTTCAAGATGACTTTTCAAGGGTCATTCAAGCATAAATGCTTACCACCAATTAAATGAGTGCCCACGTGGCCCACGCTGCAGAAGAATGAGTTTTGAAGAATGCTCTAGATATTCAAATTAACTCAATTTGTCAGCTGGCACGAATGCATGAATGTTGACCTTCAGGTTGGTCGGAGACTCATCGCTCTGACTCACCGGCCCTATTGACGCCTACTCCCCCTCCAACGGATCGAGCTATATATATACGCTCGAACTGAAACCAGTTTGAAATTGCTTCTTTTTATTCACATTTTTCTACAGTTGCGCTGCGGTTGACATTGAAATCTTTGTTGATTTCTGTGGTTCCATGGCCCCATCCATGACGAGTCCCATTCATGAGCTGCACAACAACAAAATAAAGGCAGCGACGAGTCTTCTTTGAGATGCCGATCATTTTAATTGGGTAGCTGCGTTGCGGTAGTAATTTGTAAGCCTTATCAATTTATCAAGATGCGGGCCATACGCATGTCCATACATGTTTGTGCATGTCATTTTTTGTGGCTCTTTTTTCTCTTTCTTTTCCGCTGTTGCTGTCTCTTTTTTTGGCTTTGTCTTAAGTTGTGTTGTTTTGGCAGCTAATGTCACAAAGCGAGCTTCTTTGTTGTTGTTGTTGTGCTCTCATATTCATTTAAATTAGCAGGCATTAATTTGTACAAAATGAGGTTTAGCTTTTGAAAATCGGTTCAGTTGTGGCAGAGTTATGGCTGTGGAAAGTTTCGACCCAAGCTTTTTCTGTGAGTATAATTTCAATATAGAATTCGATTCATCGGATCACTTTTGACTGGGCTATGGGATTAATGCATCTTCAATCACATATGATAACACTTAAGTACACTCAGCATTAGAGGTTCACCTATGCCGGATCAATGAAAAGCATTTGCAGACCAAATTGGCCTATTTGTAAATGGACCGTTGGGCACTCGATGGCTTCATTGCTTTGGGCCATTTATGCAATTATACCGTTTCTCTTGGATTTGGCCAACGACTTCAAACGAAGTTTTTATCAAAAGCGCTTATCGCATGTGCTTGGCCAAATTTCAGCTTTAATTGCAGCTCGTTTCTGGCTCCTTTGAGCAGACTCTAATCACAACAAGCCAACCAGCACTGGCAATCTTCATTATTTGTTTATCTTTTGCATTTTCATTTTGGCTTTTGCTTTTGGCCTGTTGCTTGTTGCTTTTTGCATTTTTTTGCCAAATGGCAGCCTTTCATATGGACCGCAAGCCGCCGGGCAGAAATCAAAAGCGATTGTCGTTTGCATAGTCTGAATTGGTAAGACCTCGGGCCACGATCTGACCAGGCCATAACATACTTCGGTCATTTCCGCTGTGTGATTTGCATACCCTGAAATCGATCATAATGAGTGGGTATACCAGTTAACTACACACGCTGTGTAAACCCACTAAGCAGTTGGGTCTTTAAACGATTGAAATTTAAAACCGAATCCTAAGTCGGAATTCAATTTATATATTCATCATATTCATATTCATCATTAGCAATCATATATAATACTTATAATGCTCCACAAAATGTGAAGGATCAGTTACTCCTCCAGCCAGAGTATCTGCTAGTCTGTCAGCCAGCTGCAGCTTGCTGTTAATTTGATTTTAATTGCAATTGGCAATTGTTGAGTATTATGTAATGTGACAATTGAAACATTGTAGACACTGGAGTGGGCTCCACTTGACACTCACAGCTGCCACATCTACAGCTTACCCCTGGCTTTGCTCATGCCACTCCCACATACACACAAACACACACACACATACACACCACACACTCTTCTCTCTTCTCTCTTTCTCTTGTAGTCATCACTCTATCAAGTTGCTGCTTGCAGCTTGTGGCTGATGTCATCGTTAGTCAGTTGCAGTTTTTTGTTTGTGTTTGTCTCTCTTTCGATTTTGTGGCAGCTAGTTTTTCCTATTTACATTGCATATTTGCCACATGCTAGACGTCGGTCACTCGAGGCAACAGCAGCAGCAGCAGCAGAAGACTTGAAGTAAACCAAGTTAAGCCGTGGCAACAAACAAATTTAAATACTGAGCAGCTGCTTAACATGTGCAAAGTGCTCGAATGCCACTCGAATGTTTGCTTTGGCTGCCTTTGCGTTTGTTGTTGGCCAAATTGAAATGATTTGGTCAGCAAAGCTGCTGTCCGATTTTGGCCCAGTTGCCCAAGGTGCAAGATATGCATATTTAGATCAAAATAAATAAAATGACTTGGAAAAAGATATCCAAAGTTGAAAAGATATAAGAAATTTAGTTCAAGCTAGAATATAGAAAAGGGCAACTATAAATAAGTTGAATAATAATAATAGTTAATAATAGATAGAAGATAGAAGTTTTTTCCATAATAAAATGAGTCTTATTAGATCTTAATAAAATGTATACAGTTGACGAAAAATATGGCTGGGTATATTAAATATTAGTTGTAGCGCTCTACCTTTATAATAGTGCATTTTATGGCTATCGCTAATCGATTTGTATCGATATAAACTTAATCTGAGTATTATAATCGATAACTTATATTACAAATTTGAAGTCTATAGCTCTTATAGTCTCTGATATCGGCTTTTCCGATAGACGGACAGAGAGACATAACTGCTTCGAAATAACTGTTAAAATATATGTGTATATATTATGGAGTGCAAGCAAGAATGGGGGCAGAGAGACCCATGATAGCCCCTGAACCGAATTGTGGCGTAGGAAGACACACAATACGGCTACGAATCAGGGACGAAGAAAGACTGATGCGAGAACGGAACTGGGCAGAGGCACCAGGACAATGACAAGCCAGGAGTCTACTAGGTGGCGATTTAAGCAAATGATATCCATGGGGTAGAATAGACTCAGAATACTCACAGGTCTATTGACAGGACACTGTAGACTGAGAAGTCGCCTAACCAAATTAGGTATTTATAGCAGCAATGTATGCAGGTTTTGCGGATACGAGGAGGAATCCTCGATGCACATCCTAACAGAATGCGTCGCCTTATCCAGGGAAAGATGCAGCATCCTAGGGCAGCATATCTTGAGGCCCAAGGACATAGAAACCCTCAACCCAACAAAGATTCTAGCATTCGTGCAGGAGTTGGGATTGATGGAAGAGCTGTAGGCTCAGTAAGGGGCACAATTGGCCTTATAGGTGGCACTGCTAACTTATCCCCAATTACAATAATAATATTAATATTATTATGGAGTACAAGATGATTATTTCCGCTTGTTTTACTTTTACTCAACTTGATTATAACCTTTTCACCCATAATAAAACAAATTATGCAACACTAAAATTATAAACTCTTTCCCATCATTTATTTTGTCCTCTATATATGTTTCTCTCTCTCTCTCTCATTCATCTTTTAGTTTATTATGATTTGAACTTTTGTCAAATTATTTTCATGTTCACATTTATTATGAAAGAACTTGTTTCATGCAAAATTAGCAATGCACACGCGTCATACAGATATATATATTGAATTATAATCCGTGATTTAATATGATAAATGCATGAAAATGATATTAGTCCGAATTTAAATTTTCATTTCCATTGAAATGTATTTTGGACAGAATATAGAAAATATTTTCTGCAATCAAAATAATTTTTGATGAAATTTTCATTCAAGTTGCAGAGGAGAGAGATGAGAGAGGAGAGAGAGAGAGAGAGAGAGAGAGAGAGAGAAATGGGGGAATATGGAAAACGAGAAAACGAGAAAATAGAAATGCAATTTCACACATCGCATTTAAAGGAAAATAAAGCGAGTTAAAATAAATGTCAATTGCCATTTGTTCACTGAACTGGCCTGGTTAAAAGTGCTTCACAGCTTGACAGCTAACAACTGGGAATATTGAAGTGAGGAGTGCTCGCCGAGCAGATATCCTGTGCGAAGTCTTTACCATAAATATTCAATTTTTCTTTTGATTTCTTGAAGAAACTTTTTGCCTAACAGCCCATCAATTTATATACTTTCTATATGTATTTTATAAAGCTTTCAACTTTTGTGTGTTGCATACATTTTTAACTATTTAATATACCCTTCACTTAACGTTGTTAAAGGGTACAAAATTGCATGAATGTATTAAGCAGAAATGTGTGTAAAATAAACAAGCGCACAAAAATTGAACAATCAGAAAGTACACAAGAGACAGAGAGAAAAAAGTGAGAGAGTGAGTGTGTGAGAGAGAGAGGGAAAATATGTTTAAATGCGTAAATAAAACTAGCATAATAACAACAACAACAACAACAACAACGACCAAACTAACAAGAGTGCCAGTCAAAGTTGACAGGACAAAAACAAGCCAAATCCCAGTCCAAGCCCAAGCCAAAAAGCATTGGCAGACGCTGTCAAATCTGGCGCGCTGACAATGACAGCCAAAGGGGGGGCTGGAAGTGAAAAAGGGAACAGTGAAAAGGGGGGAAGAGGGGCTTGTTGAGTGGGGATTGTAACAAGTTTCACAGAGCTAAATAAATTGTTTTCGCTACACAATTTTTTGGTGTTATGCGCGCCACTTGACTTGTAAATGGGCAATGGTTTCACACACACACACAGGCACACACACAGCCAAAACAGACAGCAAAACAACCGTAAAAACAAAACCAAAACCATAACAAAAACAAAAGGAAAAGTAGAAGCAGAAGTCGTAGAAGAAAATGGCACAGAATGGGAGTTCGCATTGTTGACCCAGTTATGAGCCACAAGACACTCCTCGAAACAAATAAAGAGCGCCTGGGAGAATGCGGCGAAAAGACTCCAAATATGCTTGGAATGCCTCGCTAATGACAGCTGCTCAACAAGGGGGGGGATGGCTGCTGAAAAGTATGCTTTGACTGGGATATGCTGACATAAGCGGGGTGCATAAAAATTAAGGATATATGAGCCCAAACGCTGACCATAAACTCGCCACAAGCAGCAACTGAGGCAGAGACAGCGTGACGCCAGCCAAAGAAAACTTTGGCATAGAAAACAAAGTTTTCATCCTGCAGGATCTGCTCAAACACTCGCAAAAATAAAGCGCGCTGAAAACTGGAAAGTTTTGCTGGTTTTTCAATATAGTTTCTAATAATAAATTAATAATTAAAAAATCGAACAATGATTATATATAAGGTGATTTAAGCTTTACGCTAAAGTAAGGCGAATTTCTAAAATAAAGGTCAACTTTTTTTCCGAGTGTATAAGCACTTACACATGCACGCACACAGACACAGAGACACAGAGAGAGGGAGAGAGAGCTTTTAAGCAACTAACTTGCCACGCGATGCGTTGCCCGATAAGTCGACTTGGACATAAATATGACTTTCCGTGCGTACTTAAATAAATTTGCACGGAAGTGGAACACATTTCACCGCAGGATTACGCTAAGTGAGTGCATAAAATATCACAGCGCTCTGTTGCGAAATAATGCCAAGGAATAAGTATTAGACTAGAGTATGAATATAATAATTCCAACATTAATCATACTCCAAGTAAATGACATTGTAGACACTGTAGAAACACTCGAATAAGCTGGGAGTGACTAGCAAATAAATAAAATAAATAGTTAAATTATTTATGTTATCAAAATAAATAATAGATTTGACAGATAAGTCATAAGTCTTAGAAATATAAATATATGTTCAAATTTTAGCTATGTCTAGTTTTTATCTACGATTTTATTTTTAAATTTTATTCATCAGTTTGAGTTTAGTTTTTATATAAAACTGTTTGTATATTTTTTAGGTTGGCTAAAGAATACTAAAGACCCTGGCTATGATGGCGTCAACGGTAGAGTTGCTAAGGTCCTGCCCGAGAAGGGAGTGATGTTCTTAGTGCTACTCTTTAACTCCATGGTTCGCATCTACCACTTCCCCACTCCGTGGAAGTGTGCTGTGATTGCAATGATTCCAAAATCTGGCAAGCCGGATAATCTTGTCTCGTTATATCGACCGATAAGCATGCTGTGCACTGCACTCTCCAAAAATGTTTGAAAAAATATTTATTGAAAGATTGTCGGCAGTAAGTGGCTTCTAGAGTGCCATTCCTGATCATCAGTTTGGCTTTGAGCATCACCATGGTACACCAGAGCAAGTTCATCGAGTAGAGTGCAGCATGTCCTCGAGGCATTGGAAAGTAAGCAGTACACCTCTGCCGTCTTCCTGGATATCCAGCAAGCGTTTGATCGCGTATGGCATGATGGCCTGGTTTTTAAGCTTAAGTCCCTTCTACCACCGGCGCAGTATTTACTGCTCAGGTCTTACCTGCTTGGCCGCTCTTTTATGGTTGAAGTTAGCGGCGAGCGATCAAACATCCGCCGCATCAGAGCAGGTGTACCGCAGGGTAGTGTCCTTGGACCTGCCCTGAACACATTGTACACCGCGCACTTGCCGATTCCGGTAGCCAGAAACACGCTGCTTGCCACATACGCAGATGACACTGTGTTCCATACTAACTCCTCCACTGCTTGGAGAGCAGCAGCGGTTAACCGGTGGAACATCTGCATCAATGAGAACAAGTGCCAGCACTGTACGTTTGCGCTCAGGAGTGATAACTGTCCAACTGGGATTCCATTTTGGGGCACAGCAAAATCTTGGGTTAACCACATTCAATAATTTATTAATATATTTATTCTTCGCTTTTTTATATTTATTTTAAAACTTATACCAAAAGGAGTTAATTTAACATTTTAAATATTTCTAACTGTGTATTCTGGGTATATTTATATTTATTTATTCTTTTTTTAACTTTTTGCTTTTAATTTTTATCGAGTTGCTGTTATTGTTATCGTAGCTCAAATTTAATTATAAATATGTTAACATTATTCCAAGATTAATATAGTTGTCGCCAGTTTTTCAGTAATTTAATGACATCAGCGCGAGAGATAGTTATAAGAAATGGGAGAACGCATATCATCAGTCCTATGAAGAGTATCTCACACGCAAAGTAATGAGGACCGTCGGGATGATAATCTAAAAATCCAAATATGTTGAATAGCCACACCATTATTTCAACTATGAAAAGTCGCACGTAAATTCTGAATCTGATAATAAATGTTGAGAAATAATTAAAATGTTTAAGAATCCAATTAAAATGGTACCTTATGTTGTTCTTCACATTCTGTTGCCCGAAGTGCTGAAGCTGTTGGCGAATTTTCTTATTCTCCTGGTAAATATGCTTGGCAGTTAAGATGACAAATATTGAATTACAAGCCAGTATCAATAATGAAGGCAAATCCAAAATTATGACAATACACCACTTATCCACTGAGTAATATATTTATAAGTATAATCTTTAATTTCAATGTGTAGTCAACTCACATTTCACTTTGTAATAGAAGAGCAGATAACCTGCCGCACACGTGATCAATTGAATCACAAAGGCAGAGCCCCAAACATAGAGATTGTAAGTCCGAAACTGTCCTTTTCTACTTCTTGGAGCCGACTCATACTTGTGAAGAACCACATTTTTCCATAAATCAAATGCCATTACAGCCATCCAGAGATAAATGCAAATGCTGGAAATGATGAAAATTGTAACTGCGAAAAACAATTAAGATGCCCCTTTAAATATTTCCAGATCATTTTGAAACCTACCCAAAAGAAAAAAGCTGATGTCAAATGACACAGGTGTTGATATAATTAGGGTTCCTGTCAATAAGAAGACCAACATGGAAATCAAGTAGCACAAATAGCATTTGTCGTGAATATGCCGAACTCTCAGCACAAATATATAAACCAACATGGTCATCACCAACGCGATGATAGGTATCCAAAAAACTGTAATTGTAATAATTTAAGTAGAGCCCTAAATAATTAAATTCATCAACTTTACTCAGGTTATCATCGAGAAAGCAATTAAATTCCAACAGCGGTTCGTTTAGTTCCCGATATTCCAACATCTCTGTATGTTTGCAGTAACACTGATTTGAAATGTATTCATCATCTTCGTCATCAGAGAGATACACAGTTCCATTCTAGTTGAATTGAGAAATGTTTAAGTGACTTCCAGTCCATAATCTATATAAAGAATCACCTCTAATAATTTCCAGCTTTCTTCTCTTAAATGCTCTGACATATTACAATCCATGCATCTTGCTTCATGTACAACAAACTGATCCCGAAGATTCGTCTCGATTTGAATACCATTGGCCAGTGTGATATTTACTTTGCGATTGCCCACTTCCCTGCCACACTCGTCCAACTCGATTCGATGGCGATGACGACAGTATCGAATGCAGGGCTTCAATTCACACACACATCCTCGTGTGTCTTCCCAGATTGAGGTAAGTGTGCCTTCGTTAAAGATCTTGTAGCTATAGATCCCAGTTTGCTCTGAAGGTATCAAAACCCCTTCGTATTCGAAAGATCCATTAGGATGTAGTTTGCTGTTTGCCAAATCGACCGTATTAATATATTCACAATCGGCTATTTCACGCGATTCAAGTGAAAAGCAGACACAACTCAATAATAAAATAATTATGTTTAATTTGTTCTCAAGCATTTTGAGTTCGATTTAAAAGCAACCGCAGCGGAGCACACTTGAAACTCGAATGTGATCGAGATTTGTGGATCAAGCAAATGCGAGCGATTTGAAAGCAGAGAAATAAGGAATGTTAAGTTCACCCGCACTATGTGAAGCTCCAATCAGAACAGCAATATTATTCCCTGGAATAAGTAAATAATTTATTCGACTCGATAATTGTTCACTGTGCTGAAACGCACAAATGTATTTCTTAAATTATTATCAGCAATCTGCAAAAAATATTTCTATACTCTTTCTTAAATATAATTTAGTTTGAAGATACAGAACTCATTTAAGTTCAGCAATGCAAAATATGAAAAATAATTCAAGGGAAATGTTACATTCTTTATTAAGATTTCTAGTTACAGCGAACAACAAAATTAAAATTTAAATATAAAAGGTATCAATATTTGGGAAGTTATTCTGGGGAAGCCAGACTGACTTACTCGTTGAATGGAGAAAATAGAAATTAGTTTAAAAAGAAAAACACACAATTAATTAATTGTAATGTTAAATATTTATTAATCAGTTATCATTTTGGCTTTCTTCGTGACTGTGACAATTTGTTTGCTTTATAAGCATTTCTAATGGGCAAGACCACTCCAGTTAGTGGCAACATGAATTATAATATTAATATGGTTAATATTGTCGTGCTGAAATTGTTCAATTTGTGTTTAATTCACACAAAAATAAGACTGCGAACTTATGCCCAATTCCATGGCATTCAAAACAATAACGGCACCTTTGAGAGTTCACGTCAAGCTAAAATTCTCTTATCGCACCACACGCACTTTCCGTTAGCGGCCTGCTGGTCGCTGTCTCAGCTGGGCCGCTTGCTGCTTGCTGCAGAGCATCGGCAATTGTGCGTGTGCGAGTGCTACGCGTTACTCTCTCTCTCTCGCGATTTGAAACTATCGACGGTCTGGTAGAGTGTGTGTGCTTGGTGCGCGCACATTTTGCACCAATATGAGCAACACCCCCAACACCTGCTACTCCCCGCGACTCGCCTGACACAGCAGCTGCAGATTCCTGGTGCTCGCCTTCTCTTGCCAGGCAGACCAGCGAAACCCGCCACAATCTGCGCTCTCGCTGGGAAAGCACCAAAATCTCGGGTTAGCCACATTCAAGCACAAAAGAAGTATTTTTTTAGATTTAGCTGCAGACATTTCATCAATTAAATTATGTTTAGTTCAAATCAGGTCGTCAAACAATACATGTGTAAATCAAACCAAGTTTTTTTCTGTGATTTATTTTGCTACTCAGTCAAATCATTTGTTTGTTATTTTTTTCAGCAGTTTAAGATCAATTTTTACATAAAAAGTTTGAGCTTTTCGTCAATTAATAAAAAGAACCGGAACCGGAACCTCTATTGCGAAATAATGCCGAGGAATAAGTATTAGACTAGAGTATGAATATAATAATTCCAACATTAATCATACTCCAAGTAAATGACATTGTAGGCACTGTAGAAACACTCGGATAAGCTGGGAGTGACTAGCAAATAAATAAAATAAATAGTTAAATTATTTATGTTATCAAAATAACTAATAGCTTTAATAGATAAGTCATAAATCGTAGAAATATAAATATATGTTAAAATTTGAATTACGTTTTTTTTTTTTTACAATTTTATTTTCAAATTTTATTCATCCGTTGTTCGCAGGCTAAAGAACACTAAAGCCCCTGGCTATGATGGCGTCAACGGTAGAGTTACTAAGAGAAGGGAGTGATGTTCTTAGTGCTACTCTTTAACTCCATGGTGTGCATCCACCACTCCTCCACTCCGTGGAAGTGTGCTGTGATTGCGATAATTCCGAAATCTGGCAAGCCGGATAATATTGTCTCGTCATATTGACCGATAAGCTTGCTGTCCACTCCACTTTCCAAAATATTTGAAAAAAGCCACAGTAAGTGGCTTCCAGAGTGCCATTCCTGATCATCAGTTTGGCTTTGGGCATCACCATGGTACCCAAAGCAAGTTCATCGAGTAGTACAGCATGTCCTCGAGGCCTTGGAAAATAAGCAGTACAGCTCTGCCGTCTTCCTAGATATCCAGCAAGCGTTTGATCGCGTATGGCATGATGGCCTGGTTTTTAAGCTTAAGTCCCTTCTACCACCGGCGCAGTATTTACTGCTCAGGTCTTACCTGCTTGGCCGCTCTTTTATGGTTGAAGTTAGGGGCGAGCGATCAAACTTCCGCCGCATCAGAGCAGGTGTACCGCAGGGTAGTGTCTTTGGAGCTGCCCTGAAGACATTGTACACGGCGGACTTGCCGATTCCGGTAGCCAGAAACACGCTGCTTGCCACATACGCAGATGACACTGTGTTCCATACTAACTCCTCCACTGCTTGGAGAGCAGCAGCGGTTAACCGGTGGAACATCTGAATCAATGAGAACAAGTGCCAGCACTGTACATTTGCGCTCAGGAGTGATAACTGTCCAACCGTCCGACTCAACAACACGATCATACCACAGGAGAAACATGTTCGGCACCTGGGTATGTATCTGGACAGGAAACTGCGTGTAGATCCAAAAGGGCGAAACTCAACTGGTTGCTGAAGCCATCCAGCAAACTCAGCTTGAGCAACAAGCTGCTGGTGTATAGGAGCATCATCGTGCCACATGGACATATGGGATTCCATTTTGGGACTCAGCGGCTAAATCTTGTTTTAACCACGTTCATATATTTATTAATATATTTATTCTTCGCTTTTTTATATTTATTTTAAAACTTATACCAAAAGGAGGTAATTTAACATTTTTAATATTTTTAATATTTTATATTTATTTATTTTATTCCACAGGCTGTTGTTATTGTTATCGTTGCTCAAACTTAATTATAGATATGTCAACATTTATTCCAAGATTAATATAGTTGTCGCCAGTTTTTCAGTAATTTGATAACATCAGCTCGAGAGATAGTTATAAGAAATATGAGAACGCATTGTATCAGTCCTATGAAGAGTATCTCACACGCAAAGTAATAAGGTTCGTCGGAAAGAATTTGCAAATATTTAAATATGCCGATTATCCACTCCATTATTTCAATTATGAAAAGTCGCACGTAAACTCTAAATCTGATAATAAATGTTGAGAAATAATTAAAATGTTTAAGAATCCAATTAAAATGGTACCTTATGTTATTCTTCACATTCTGTTGCCCGAAGTGCTGAAGCTGTTGGCGAATTTTCTTATTCTCCTGGTAAATATGCTTGGCAGTTAAGATGACAAATATTGAATTACAAGCCAGTATCAATAATGAAGGCAAATTCAAAATTATGACAATATACCACTTATCCACTGAGTAATAAATTTATAAGTATAATCTTTAATTTCAATGTGTAGTCAACTCACATTTCACTTCGTAATAGATGAGCAGAAAAAGTGCCGTATACGTGATCAATAGAATCACAATGGCAGAGCCCCAAACATAAAGATTGTAAGTCCGAAACTGTCCTTTATTACTACGTGGAGCGGACTCATACTTGTGAAGAACCACATTTTTCCATATATCAAATGCCATTACAGCCATCCAGAGATAAATGCAAATGCTGGAAAAGAAGAAAATTGTACCTGCGAAAAACAATTGAGATGCCCCTTCAAATATTTCCAGATCATTATGAAACCTACCCACAAGAATTAAGCTGATGCCCAATGACACAGTCTTTGATATAATTAGGGTTGCTGTCAATAAGTCTACCAACATGCAAATCAAGTAGCACAAGTAGCATTTGTCGTGAATATGCCGAACTCTCAGCACAAATATATAAACCAACATGGTCATCACCAACACAAAGATAGATATCCAAGTAACTGTAATAGTAATAATTTAAGTAGTGCCCCAAATAATTAAATTCATCAACTTTACTCAGTTTAGCATCGAGAAAGCAATTAAATTGCAACAGCTCTGTGTTTTGTTCCCGACATTCCAACTTCTCTGGCAGTATGCAATAATACCGATTTGAAATGTATTTATCATCTTCGTCATCAGAGAGATACACAGTTCCATTCTAGTTGAATTGAGAAATTTTTAAGAGACTTCCAATCCATAATCTATCTAAAGAATCACCTCAAATAATTTGCAGCTATCATCATTTATATGGAACACGAATTGCTTTGATGTATTACATTCCATGTGTATTGCTTGCCCTACAACAAATTGATCCCGGCGATTCGGCTCGATTTGAGTACCATTGGCCAGTGTGATATTTACTTTGAGATTGCCAAGTTCCTTGGCACACTTGCCCTCATCATCCAAATCGAGTCGACTGCAGGGCTTCAATTTACACACACATCCTCGTGGGGTAGGTGTGCCTTCTCTACTGTTCTCGTAGTTATAGTTCCCAGTTTGGTCTGGAGGTATCAAAACCCCATAGTATTCGTAAGATTCATTTAACAAATCGACTTTATCAATATAATCGTATTCGGGTATTTCAAACGATTCAACTGAAAAGCAGACACAACTCAATATTAAAATAATTATGTTTAATTTGTTCTCAAGCATTTTGAGTTCGATTTAAAAGCAACCGCAGCGGAGCACACTTGAAACTCGAATGTGATCGAGAGTTGTGGATCAAGCAAATGGGACCGATTTGAAAGCAGAGAAATAAGGAATGTTAAATTCACCCGCACTATGTGAAGCTCCAATCAGAACAGCAATATTATTCCCTGGAATAAGTAAATAATTTATTCGACTCGATAATTGTTCACTGTGCTGAAACGCACAAATGTATTTCTTAAATTATTATCAGCATGCGCTACACGAATGAATGTTCAATCTGCGAAAATTATTTGTATACTCTTTCTTAAATATAATTTAGTTTGAAGATACAGAACTCATTTAAATCCAGCAATGCAAAATATGAAAAATAATTCAAGGGAAATGTTACATTCTTTATTAAGATTTCAAATATAAAAGGTATCAATATTTGGGAATTTATTCTGGGGAAGCCAGACTGACTTACTCCTTGAAGTAATGTGAATGGAGACATTAGTTTAAAAAGAAAAACACACAATTAATTAATTGTAATGTTAAATATTTATTAATCAGTTATCATTTCGGCTTCGTCGTGACTGTGACAATTTGGTTGCTTTATAAGCATTTCTAATGGGCAAGACCACTCCAGTTAGTGGCAACATGAATTATAATATTAATATGGTTAATATTGTCGTGTTGGAATTGTTCAATTTGTGTTTAATTCACACAAAAATAAGACTGCGAACTTATGCCCAATTCCATGGCATTCAAAACAATATCGGCACCTTTGAGAGTTCAAGTCAAGCTAAAATTCTCTTATCGCACCACACGCACTTCCAGTTAGCGGCCTGCTGGTCGCTCTCTGGAGCAATGACGAACGACGCGCGCAGCTCGGTCCGCTTGCTGCTTGCTGCAGAGCATCGGCAATTGTGCGTGTGTGAGTGCTACGCGTTACTCTCTCTCTCTCGCGATTTGAAACTATCGACGCTCTGGTAGAGTGTGTGTGCTTGGTGCGCGCAAATTTTGCACCAATATGAGCAACACCCCCAACACCCGCTACACCCGGCGACTCGCCTGACACAGCAACTGCAGATTCCTGGTGCTCGCCTTCTCTTGCCAGGCAGACCAGCGAACTCCGCTACAATCTGCGCTCTCGCTCGGAAAGCACCAAAATCTCGGGTTAGCCACATTCAAGCACAAATGAAGTAGTTTTTAGATTTAGCTGCAGACATTTCATCAATTAAATTATGTTTAGGTCAAATCAGGTCGTCAAATAATGCATGTGCAAATTAAACTATTAAGTTTTTTTCAGTGATTTATTTTGCTTCTCACTCAAATCATTTTTTTGTTATTTTTTTCAGCAGTTTAAGATCAATTTTTACATAAAAAGATTGAGCTTTTCATCAATTAGTTAAAAGAACCGGGGCCGGATCCACTATTGCGAAATAATGCCGAGGAATAAGTATTAGACTAGAGTATGAATATAATAATTCCAACATTAATCATACTCCAAGTAAATGACATTGTAGACACTGTAGAAACACTCGGATAAGCTGGGAGTGACTAGCAAATAAATAAAATAAATAGTTAAATTATTTATGTTATCAAATTAACTAAAAGTTTTTATAGATAAGTCATAAATCTTAGAAATATAAATATATGCTAAAATTTGAATTACGTCTATTTTTTTTCTACGATTTTATTTTCAAATTTTATTCATCCGTTGTTCGCAGGCTAAAGAACACTCTGCCGTCTTCCTGGATATCCAGCAAGCGTTTGATCGCGTATGGCATGATGGCCTGGTTTTTAAGCTTAAGTCCCTTCTACCACCGGCGCAGTATTTACTGCTCAGGTCTTACCTGCTTGGCCGCTCTTTTATGGTTGAAGTTAGCGGCGAGCGATCAAACATTCGCCGCATCAGAGCAGGTGTACCGCAGGGTAGTGTCCTTGGACTTGCCCTGAACACATTGTACACCGCGGACTTGCCAATTCCGGTAGCCAGAAACACGCTGCTTGCCACATACGCAGATGACACTGTGTTCCATACTAACTCCTCCACTGCTTGGAGAGCAGCAGCGGTTACGCAAAGGTTCTTGGATGGTTTTATTACCTGGCCAGCCGGTGGAACATCTACATCAATGAGAACAAGTGCCAGCACTGTACGTTTGCGTTCAGGAGTGGTAACTGTCCAACCGTCCGACTTAACAACACGATCATACCTCAGGAGAACCATGTTCGCTACCTGGGTATGTATCTGTACAGGAAACTAACCTAGCGCAAACACATGCAGATCACGGCAGCAGCGTGTAGAAAAGGGCGAAACTCAACTGGTTGCTGAAGCCATCCAGCAAACTCAGCTTGAGCAACAAGCTGCTGGTGTATAGGAGCATCATCGTGCCCATATGGACATATGGGATTTCATTTTAGGGCTCAGCGGCTAAATTTTGGGTTAATCACAATCATATATTTATTAATATATTTATTGTTCGCTTTTTTATATTTATTTTAAAACTTATACCAAAAGGAGTTAATTTAACATTTTAAATATTTCTAACTGTGTATTCTGGGTATATTTATATTTATTTATTTTATTCCACAGGCTGTTGTTATTGTTATCGTTGCTCAAATTTAATTATAAGTATGTCAACATTTATTCCAAGATTAATACAGTTGTCGCCAGTTTTTCAGTAATTTAATAACATCAGCTCGAGAGACAGTTACAAGAAATGTGAGAAAGCATATTATCAGTGCTATGAAGAGTATCTCACACGCAAAGTAATAAGGACGATCGGAAAGAAATTGCAAATATTTAAATATGCTGAGTAGCCACTGCATTATTTCAATTATGAAAAGTCGCACGTAAATTCTAAATCTGATAATAAATATTGAGAAATACTTAAAATGTTTAAGAATCCAATTAAAATGGTACCTTATGTTGTTCTTCACATTCTGTTGCCCGAAGTGCTGAAGCTGTTGGCGATTTTTCTTATTCTCCTGGTAAATGTGCTTGGCAGTTAAGATGACAAATATTGAATTACAAGCCAGTATCAATGAAGAAGGCAAATTCAAAATTATGACAATACACCTCTTATCTATTGAGTAATATATTTATAAGTATAATCTTTAATTTCAATATGTAGTCAACTCACATTTCACTTCGTAATAGAAGAGCAGATAACATACCGCATACATGATCAATTGAAGCACAAAGGCAGAGCCATAAACATAGCGATTGTAAGTCCCAAACTGTCCTTTATTACTACGTGGAGCGGACTCATACTTGTGAAGAACCACATTTTTCCATAAATCAAATGCCATTACAGCCATCCAGAGATAAATGCAAATGCTGAAAAAGATGAAAATTGTACCTGCGAAAAACAATTAAGATGCCCCTTCAAATATTTCCAGATCATTTTGACACCTACACACAAGAAATGAGCTGATGCCATATGACACAGTATCTGACATAATTTGGGTTGCTGTCAATAAGACGACCAACATGGAAATCAAGTAGCACAAATAGCATTTGTCGTGAATATGCCGAACTCTCAGCACAAATATATAAACCAACATGGTCATTACCAACGCGATGATAGATATCCAAAAAACTGTAATAGTAATAATTTAAGTAGTGCCCAAATAATTAAATTCATCAACTTTACTCAGGTTATCATCGAGAAAGCAATTAAATTCCAACAGCGGTTCGTTTAGTTCCCGATATTCCAATATCGCTGTATGTTTGCAGTAACACTGATTTGAAATGTATTTATCATCTTCGTCATCAGAGCGATACCAAGTTTCATTCTAGTTGAATTGAGAAATGTTTAAGTGACTTCCAATCCATAATCTATATAAAGAATCACCTCAAATAATTTCCAGCTTTCTTCTCTTAAATGGAACTTGAATTGCTCTGACATATTACAATCCATGCATGTTGCTACCTGTACATCAAACTGATCCCGAAGATTCGTCTCGATTTGAATACCATTGGCCAGTGTGATATTTACTTTGCGATTGCCCACTTCCCTGCCACACTCGTCCAACTCGATTCGATGGCGATGACGACAGTATCGAATGCAGGGCTTCAATTCACACACACATCCTCGTGTGTCTTCCCAGATTGAGGTAAGTGTGCCTTCGTTAAAGATCTTGTAGCTATAGTTCCCAGTTTGCTCTGAAGGTATCAAAACCCCTTCGTATTCGTAAGATCCATTAGGATGTAGTTTGCTGTTTGCCAAATCGACCGTATTAATATATTCACAATCGGCTATTTCACGCGATTCAAGTGAAAAGCAGACACAACTCAATAATAAAATAATTATGTTTAATTTGTTCTCAAGCATTTTGAGTTCGATTTAAAAGCAACCGCAGCGGAGCACACTTGAAACTCGAATGTGATCGAGAGTTGTGGATCAAGCAAATGGGACCGATTTGAAAGCAGAGAAATAAGGAATGTTAAGTTCACCCGCATTATGTTGAACTCCAATCAGAACAGCAATATTATTCCCTGGAATAAGTAAATAATTTATTCGACTCGATAATTGTTCACTGTGCTGAAACGCACAAATGTATTTCTTAAATTATTATCAGCATGCGCTATACGAATGAATGTTCAATCTGCAAAAATTATTTGTATACTCTTTCTTAAATATAATTTAGTTTGAAGATACAGAACTCATTTAAATTCAGCAATGAAAATATGAAAAATAATGCTAGGGAAATGTTACATTCTTTATTAAGTTTTCAAGTTACAGCGAACAAAATTAAAATTTAAATATAAAAGGTATCAATATTTGGGAATTTATTCTGGGGAAGCCAGACTGAGATACTTGTTGAATGGAGAAAATAGAAATTAGTTTAAAAAGAAAAACACACAATTAATTAATTGTAATGTTAAATATTTATTAATCAGTTATCATTTTGGCTTAGTCGTGCGCAAACGCGTATTTTGGTGACTGTGACATTTTTTTTTGCTTTATAAGCATTTCTAATGGGCAAGACCACTCCAGTTAGTGGCAACATTAATTATATTATATGAACTTATACCAAATTCAAAACAATAATGGCACCTTTGAGAGTTCAAGTCAAGCTAAAATTCTCTTATCGCACCCCATGCACTTTCCGTTAGCGGCCTGCTGGTCGCTCTCTGGAGCAATGACGAACGACGCGCGCAGCTCGGTCCGCTTGCTGCTTGCTGCAGAGCATCGGCAATTGTGCGTGTGCGAGTGGTACGCGTTACTCTCTCTCTCTCGCGATTTGAAACTATCGACGCTCTGGTAGAGTGTGTGTGCTTGTTGCGCGCACGTTTTGCACCAATATGAGCAACACCCCCAACACCCGCTACACCCGGCGACTCGCCTGACACAGCAACTGCAGATTCCTGGTGCTCGCCTTCTCTTGCCAGGCAGACCAGCGAACTCCGCTACAATCTGCGCTCTCGCTCGGAAAGCACCAAAATCTCGGGTTAGCCACATTCAAGCACAAAAGAACTATTTTTTTAGATTTAGCTGCAGACATTTCATCAATTAAATTATGTTTAGTTCGAATCAGGTCGTCAAATAATGCATGTGCAAATTAAATTATTAAGTTTTTTTCGGTGATTTATTTTGCTACTCACTCAAATCATTTTTTTATTATTTTTTTCAGCAGTTTAAGATCAATTTGTACATAAGAAGTTTGAGTTTTTCATCAATTAAGAAAAAGAACCGGAACCGGAACCGCAACTTTATTGATTGAAATCTCAAAATTCTAATATCTAAATCTAAAATTCGTTTAATTGTATTTAATATAGTAAGAAAATTGGCTTTCGACAACTCAAACATTTAATTTCTCGCAGCCCATCAATTGTTTTCATTTGAGTTAAATAATGAAAACTTTTTCATTGCCCAAACTTTCTTTTGGGTATATTCGTAAACACTTGACAGCTTAAGAAGTCCATGCCAATATTTGGCATCATCAACAAACAAATTAATACAATTTGTAGACTAAGCGCCAAACTTAATGCCTACACCTAATCCCCCCCCCCCCCGCCAGAAAAACATCCCTAGCCAAATAAAGCCCCATTGAGTGGAGTTTTCGTCTATTTGTCTAGTAATTAAAAAGTATAAAACCAGCAAATTAAACGCGCCAACTGTGGAGAAAGTTTTTCGTAATTTTTTTCTGGTTGTTAGCTGCCGTTTGCGCAAAGTTTTTGGCACAAACAAACAAACAAGCAGGCATCGCGTCGCCGCACTTAATTAAATTAGAAAGCACCCACAGTGCGCACAGTGGAACCAACGCGAAAGTAGCCAAAAAGTGACGCCAACCAATAACAACTTATTTTCGATAACTGACATAAGCTCAAAGTAGAATGTGGAATACGCTGATAAGCTCGAAGAACTGAACAAAATAAATATATGTAAAATAAATAATAAATATGATGATAAATATTTGATTTTTATTTTACTATTTATTAAATATAATGAACAATTTATGAGTGTTGGAAACTCTCAAAAGAACAGTTGTAATAAGAAGTTGCTAGATATAGTGATATTGTTATGAGGCAGAGGCAATTAAAAAAGTGAAAAATTAATATAAGATTATTGAATATAAGATTGTTTTTTTATATAGTAAATGTCGAGGAAACTATATTCTATTTGAGAATGATATATTCTATAACTAGAATATCTGGTAATTTCTTATAACATATACCCATCAGAATAGCCAAGACATGATGCTATATACCAAGGCAAGGCATAAGTGAATTAGCTCAATTAACTATTAATATTGCTCAATTATGTTATATCAGGTTAAATAAATAAATGATACTATATATTTCATTTGAAGTATCAAAATTAATGAATAAATGACACTATATATTTTATTTAAATTATTATAACTATTATTATTATTATTAAATATATTGCCAGCTTGACAGCTACTTGAGTTGAAAAGGGTATATTGAAAAGTAGACGTTACAGTCGAAGTCGAAGTTGCCGGAAATCAGCCAAACTAATGCCAAAACTTTGGATTATGGTGGAGGAGTAGGAGCAGGAGGAGTAGGAGGTGGAGCATGAGGAGCCATGACAGCTGCTCGGTGGTCGTGTAAGCTGAGAGGAGGATCTGCTGCTGGGCTCATCAGTGTGCTTAGAGTGTTTACTGTGGCGTAAAATAGCCGACGACTTTGTCTGCCCAGCGAAATCTCTATTTCCTGTTTTTTACTTCTTTTTTTGTCGTTTTCTGGCAGCAGCAGGAGACAGCCTTGAAGCTGGTGGTGTGGGCGTGTCACGGCAAAGTTTATCAACTTAATTAGAGGCTTGATTACGTTGGCGATGCTGCTCATCTCAAAAATGGCGAATGGCAGCCATTAAAATTAAATGTGGGGCAGCGCAGATTGCGGTCAGAATGAAGACAGGAGGCAGGCAGGCTGGCAACAGGACACGGTCTGCACTTTGACATTTTAAAGTCGAGTCTTATCGTCTGCACGTCTATCTACTGCCCATTCGCCCACCCCCTCTGACTGTCCGCCCCCCCCTTGAGTTTTGTTATCAGCTTATGGCTGCCATTTGGTTAGCAGCCCTTTAACTGCCGGCCATTTATCCTAGATTTGATTTATGGCGCAATTAAAAATTTGCACAAGCCATGTGAAAATGGAGGGAGGAGCTCTGCTGGCAGCCTAGTTTGTGGGCGTGGCATCACACACACACACACACACACACACATAGGAGTCGCGCTCGCATCGATGCAAAATTTATGGCAGCGCATTTATTGCCAAGCGGCGCGTATGAAAATTTAAATGTAGCTGCCGCCTGGTGGCGCCTCAAACGCGACAAATGCCACAAAAACTCGACAAATATTATGTGGGATTGGCGGGGTGAGCTCACATGAGATTCTCATTCTCTTTGCGTTGCAATATACGTATGTGTATATATGTAAGACCTCCCCGAAAAAAAATACTCGTTAAACTGCAAGTTTTTTTAGTGCTAGGATTGTGTGGCTGCCGCGAGGGTAGCCACAACAGTTGCTGACATATTGTTAAGGCAGCTTTGTCTCTTACAATTATATATGTGAGCAGACTTTCCCATTTGATATATATAGAAAAAACTGTGCACGATCTGACTATAAGTTATCCTTAGAACTGCTCTCATTTTAAAATGAATTAATATCAAATAAATCAGATGAGTTTGCAATGGACTAAGATGGCAAATATATTCCTTATATGGTCCATTTATATGATCAATTGGTTATGTAGTATTTTTCTGATATTTCTTTATCAATAATCTTTAAGCAAAATCGGACGTTATTGATATTAATATTCAGACAAAATTCTCATTCTTTTTTATATCGGTTGCAAGCCGTTAAGGCGACCCTCGCCCTTAAGCGAGTCTTACCATTATCAGTTACTGCACGGCTGTGTCTCCTGCTGCCTGCCACCTCGCCCCTCATCCCCCCAGTTTGCCTCCTGCGCCCGACTCCCAGTTGGCTGGTGAATTTTGGCTTTTGCCTTGAACTGGCAGCTGTTAGCCTGCACTTTGAGTAATCGCTGCCTTATGCCGGCTTTTCCACTTGGACTTGTGTCAAAAGATACACACAAACACACACACACACGTACACCACACAACACACACACACACGCACACATATACATATATTGGTTGGTTGTGGCATCGTCAGTGCAACATGTTGCCCGGGTCATGAAATGTATATAAATTTCTTATGCGGCCTGGCAACTCGTAAAACACGAGGTTAATGTGGTAAATGCTGTCGAGACTTGTAGCTAAAACTCGGTTGGGTTGAGGGGTGTGCTGACGGGTTGCAAGAGGGAGTGAGTGGGTGGGGGTGGGGGGTAGGCCATGTAGTCAACATATTGTTGCGACTGTAAACTATTAGAGCTTGTAAGTGGCATTTAATGGGGTTGCTTGATAGTCTTCGTGAGTTGTTTGCATTGCATTTGCCCAACTGTGTGCATATTTCAGTGGCAAGTGCATGTTGCAATTACAAAAGTGCTTGTGGGCATGGTCAAGGAATTGCTCCAACATACACAAAACAATGTGCAGTAGAAGCCTGGAGATTGTTCTCAAATTCCCAAAGTCCTTGAACTCAACTAGGCCCAGCACAAAATGAACGGCAACCTTTTCTCCTGTTTTTTAGATAGTAATTTAGATATAATGAGCCAGGTACCCTTTTAGCAACCCTAAAGCCATTAAAAAGGGGGAACAAAAAACAGCTAAGAGGCAGCAGAGAGCAGCTACGACTTCATTTAAATATATATGTTTATTCTTGATTAGCAGCAGCAACAGAGTCAATGAAGCTAGAATACAATATTTAATATTTATCTGGGAATAAAGCAGTCAAAACTCACTCAACTGGAGCATTCGTACTTATTCCACATCGAGAAAACTATTATCAGCAAATATACTATCGGTGCAGTAGCTGTCTGCAGAGTATATCCCAGTCGAGCTCTCTTGACTTGAACATTTAAAGTTGTTTTTTTTATATACATTTGTACACATATCTAAGCATTAATCTATTAGTAATTGGGTCGCTCTCGATGTGCAGCTTATTGTTGCTGCTCAACAGCTTCGCAACAGTGGCTGGCAAAAGTTAAGCAACGGCTGTTAACCCTTGCCGCTTTATGAGTAGGCAGACAGCACCCAAACCACTCAGCTAATTATTATAAGCTGACAAATCTTTGCGGCGCTTATCACCAGCCAGCCAAAAGGCAAACGCAAACCAAACCAAACCAAAAATATCTAAGGCTAAGCAGTTACCCAAAATAAACTCTATTACAATGTCCTTGCCACACGCCCACCCCCTTGTTACTTGCTGCTGTCTACTTGATTAACATTCGCACACAAATTTAGCTTAACTTTTTTGAGTGGGTTGGGGATTTGAAATTAATTTTCGACTGTGCTCCTTTTCGACATAAACTTCTAATTGGCAGCAGCACATTCCGTATACGCCGCGTTGTTTTTGGCCCCCCCCCGCTCAACTTAGTTGCAACAACTTTCACGTGCCACCAACTTGTGCATGGGGGGGTGAGCCAAAAAAGTTATAATAGATTTCTAGTTTCACTCATTTAGTTGATTTTTGTTTTCCTCTCACATTGTTATGTTTGGCCCATTTTACATTTCCGAGCAGAGAGAGCTCTTGAACCAGCAAAAATCTAATCAGTTGTAGTTATGGGCAAAGTTGCGCTTTCAAATAATTTCGAGAGGAAATCATTGTTTTAGCATGAGTTTTCATGTTGCTGCAAGTTGTTCTTGCTGCCATGGAATATATTTTCCATTCAGCATAAATGGCGCAAACCATCTGAATATTTTTAATGATGCGGAAAAATGGAAATGTCGTTGCATAACAAAATATTAATAATAATTACTATATATATATATATATAATATTGATTTACACACATCGAGAATTTTCGCATACATGGCTGCATTTTGTTGGAGTTTTTTATTTGGCTTGTTTAAGTTTTTGTGCAAATTTAGCTATTGAATTTTATGTTTTTGAATATCACGAACTTTCGTTCAATATATCGTAGATATATACAATTTTAATTAAAAACTAGTGGAAGTTGATAAATAATATACATTGTTTGTCTTATTTATATAAATTTGAAATAAAATCAAAATAAAAATTGATTGAAATCATTTCGAATAATAACAAGCAGCAGCAAAATAATATTATTATACGCAACTGAGATCAAATGATTCATAATAAAAAAGAAAGAAAAGAAATTAAATAATTTAATTAGTTTTCGGCATTAAAAATTCAACTTTTTTGTGACTAGCGTAATAATTAAATAGTTAAAAAGTAATTAAGGTTAAAGGCATCGAATATTGTTAGACATTTTGGTTTGTTTTACCCTTGGTTTTCCATCATACATATTTTATTCGACTATACCGTCTGGTTGTTTGCTATTCCGTTTCCTTACCACTCTGTCAACTATCTTTAGTTGTGCTGACTATCTTTAGTCACGGCAAATCACCCATCTGTCAGAGTCAGAGTCCACCTTCACCTTTGCTGCCCCTTTCAAAGTATTCAGTTACAAAATATGAGAACCAAGCACATCATAATAATGGAAACACGACAGGAAACGCATGTTGCTTACTTACAAGCTCCTTTTTGGCTCATAAGCTTGCTTCTCTTTGTTTTTTGACCCACTTGGCAAGCTATAACAAATATTATTCTTCATTTATGGCAACAAGCTGTGAACATTGAGCACTGAGCTTCTTCATTAAAAATCAATTAAAAACCAAGTGATTTTCCAAGATTCCAGACTTGTTAAATGCATCAGCTTGCAGCTATAAATAAAGATGAAAAAACATTGCCAGGGTTGCCAAGCCAACAGGATATTGTGTTGAACAGTGCCCCCCGCCTGCTACTGAAGCCCTTTTTGGCCCAAAGGGGACTATGTCAAGCGTTTGGTAAATTTCTATTCGATTTGTGTAACGAGTTTTCTATAAACATTTTGCTTTTTAAAGTTAGCAGTTGAAAGAGAGAAAGAGAGAGGCAGAGTAGGTTAGAGAGAGAGGGTGGCACATGTTCACATTGCACATTGCAGTTCCATTTACTTTTATGGCATGCGGAGATTTGGTTTGCGTTCTTGCCACATGTCCAAATGTTTCTCGTCCTGGTTGCTTAGTGATGTTGTTGTTGTTGTTGTTGTTGCTGGTCGTGACATTACCGTAAGCCTGGCAGCTCATTTCGACAAATGGCCGACAGGAAGTGTTCTTTGCCAGCTGACGTTTCGATTGTCCATGGCCACAAAGCCAACTTGCAACTTGCACAACTTGCAACTTGAAAAACTCTGACGCCATTTGTCGAATTAAAGTCCCACGAGCTCAAAGCCACAACTTGCCCATATATCTACTTAACAGACGTGCTCATCCGACAAAAAAAAGTGTATATATATATATATATATGTATGTATAGGAGAAATTGTTTTTGTTTTGCTTTTGGAAATTGTTTATTATGTTTATCTATCGAGACGCATTCAAGCAGCCCAAAATTGATTGAGTTAGTTCGCTTTTTTCCGGCTTTGTTTTTATTGACACTTTCATTGAATAATGTTTTGATATGAAATATATGCCTTGACACACACTCTAAGCGCGGGGTCTAACATCTAACACACATTTTGGGGTTTCAGGTTTTGGAGGAGGGGTAGTGGGGCTTTTGGGGTTCAAGTGTTGCTGACCGCTCTGGTCGCATAAATCAACTCGAATCTCGAGTCTCCAATGTGCTTGCAACAAGAGGCAATTTTCGAGCAAATATTTTTTTTACTAGCCATTGTCGTTGTCCATTCCCATGCCTGCCTCCCCCTAACTCTAACCATGCCACCCAACAACAAGAGGCAGCCACGGAAGCGTGACCCAAATATTTGTTTGATTTATTAGCTGCCGTTTTTTTATTTTTATTTTTATTTTGTTGTTGTTTTTTTATGTGGCATGAAACAAGTTGTTGATATGTGAATATTTTGGGTAGCTGGACTACTTTTAGGCGTTTGCAATGCATTCCGGTATGTGTGTGCTGGGAATTTCAATTGGGAATGTTGGGCATGGCTTATCTGTGCACCTAATAGATACAGTCACTCATTTTTATTTATCTATTTAATGTGAACAAAAAATCGAAAAGTGAATAACAAAATTTAAATTTAAAATGAACCAGAAGAAAATACAAATCTGTTAAACATAATAATCGAGATTATTTATATGCGTTAATAATTCAGGCATTTAGTGAATTGGAAATTTTTTGAAATTGAGATAATATTTTTGCAGGTTGTGAAGCTGATTTGTAGTTCCGGTTCCGGTACGTAAAATGCAAAGTTGCCGGCAAAACTTTAGAATTGATGCGAAATTGATTCCGTTCTGTAAATGGATGGACTTATATAGCGGCTTCTGTAACTGGTTCTTAAAAACATAATTAATGGGTAAATTTCCCTGATTTATATATAATTATTATTTAAGTTCATGATTTTAATATATTTATTGCTTTAGTTGAATATGTATTCATATAATCTGTAAATTTCCTTGACAATATATTTATTACTTTAAATATATATACTTACAAATAATCTGTGAAGTTGCCTATTACTTTATGGCAGCATATATTTATGTATTTCATCTGTAAACTTCTCTGATTTTAATATATTTATTGCCTAACTCCAGCACTTGTTTATGCCTGCTTTTCGTTCTAAAGTCATCTCATTATGTAGAGTATCCAGACTTCGTTTGTAGCCCAATCACTTTCCTTTTTATATGTTGCGTTCACTTCTTGCATTCTTTAAAAGTGGAGTGCGACACAGGTGGCACAATGGTTCTGAAGTGCAACTGACAGATACAAAGCACAAGTTTCGACTAACTCGACAACAATATTTTGTGGCTGCACAAAATTCTCACCTCATTGTTGGCCGGCAGGCAGGCATTTGAGGTAACCTTAGCCAAAAGCCAACAGCAGATGAGTAAATGAATGAATGAATGAATGGATGAAGTGCCTGCAATGAGGAAGCGAACGTTAAAGTGTCGATACAAGATGCAACACGTGCAGCTGCATCTTTAACACTTGCCAGCCAGTTTCTTGTTTATTTAGCTTATTAGGGCCAAAAAGTGAATCCGCTGTGGCAAGTGCGCCCCCGTAAAACTTTTACGGTTCTTCGCTTACGTAAGTTTGCCGCATTGCAAGTGAAATTTAATTTCCAATCGGTTGACTTTGGTTTTTACTTTTTTCTTTCTTTTTGTTTTGGCCAATGGGGACTTTGGTCTAATTCAATTGGCAATGGCTGAGACCACTACAAAAATTTGTGGCACCCAAATTTATGAGCTGTCCAAACGTTTTGTCTCTCCCGTTGCCATTCGAGAAGATTCGTTACGATTCGAATTGATTCAATTCGATTTGGTTGCCATTTGTCACGTTTTTCCCCCCTCAGCCGCTGCCCCCACCCTTTCCAAATCCTCGTCTGGGAAAAGTCGTCGCAATGTCAAAGTCATCGACGCCCCAACAATTTGCCGGAAACTTGTTGCCCCACAATTGTGTAGCTTTCTGGTGTCTGTTGTGATATCTTGCATGATATGCCCACGCTTCAATTATTCAAAAGCTTCAAGCAACATGAAGCACACCACAGAGTTGCCCATATATCCCTCCTCCCACCCCACATCCACATCTACCACGTAGCGACTACCCCTCTTTGCCACTCCAGCCACAATTTGCATTTATCTGGGTTTTTTTTTCCGTGATTCTAGTTTGCCTCTTAGCGTTTCTTTGCTCTCGGCGTGTAACATAAAACTCGGCACAAATGGCGTCTAATGGATATTCAGATATTCAAGTCTTTTACGTGGTGGCATTCGAACCGCCCGATGAATGTATTCACGGGTCAGATGTCCAATCGAAAGTGACCTGCTCTCGAGCACTCAATTTGTTGTTGGCTGCCATTCTAAATGCAAAGCGAAATGCAAATGTTATTTTCTTTCATCTATGTACATTTGCCCAGCTGCAATTCTATGCGAATTCACTGTGAGTGTGCACCATAGCTGGGCTTCACTGTTATCAGATCGCCATCGGTAAACGATTTGCTTTGAAAGCAAAATTAGATAATATGAAATATATATTCAACTCCTAGATGAATATAAATCGGAGCATATTGCATTTTAAAATCTGCAGAAATCTTATCAATTTTATAAATGTTTTCTTTATTTAATTTAATATTAAATTTAATTTTTAATTTAATTTAATTTAATTTGTACTTTTTGTTTGAATTGTCTGACTTTAGTTGACACTCAACAAATCAATACATTTTGATCAAATATTCCGTTTTTGTTGAAGGATTCAATTGCATTCAATTAAAAAGGTATTTATTATTACAATTGGGGATAGTTAGCACTGCGACCTATAAGGTCTATTGTGTCCCCTTACTGAGCCTACAGCTCTTCCATCAATCCCAACTCCAACTCCAACACGAATGCCACGATCTTTGTTGGGTTGAGGGTTTCTATGTCCTTGGGCCTCATGATATGCTGCCCTAGGATGCTGCATCTTTTCCTGGTTAAGGCGACGCATTCTGTTAGGATGTGCGTCGAGGATTCCTCCTCGTATCCGCAAAACCTGCATATGTTGCTGCTGTAAATACCTTACTTAGTTAGGTGACTTCTCAGTCAGGTGACAGTGTCCTGTCAATAGACCTGTGAGTATTCTGAGTCTATTCTTCCCCATGGCTATTATTTGCTTAAATCGCTTTTGATTAAAAAGTTATATTTGATAAGAATGTATAAATAATTGCTATGTGTGAAGTATATATTCAACCATAAATAAATCAGGATATAAATATTGATAAATTGGTAGTTTAATTTAAAGAAAATTAACAGTGTTCATGTATGAATTGATTAAATCTAATCGGGATATATATATAGTTAACATGGTAGATTTATTTTAGAGATATATAAATCGTTTTTGTGTATGATTTATACAGTCATCTAGCAGATACATGTATAAATTATGCATGAATTTTGATAATTGAAATGTAAGTGCACATAAGATGGTAGATATTTTATAATGAATGAATATCTATATACATATTTCATAATGATTGAAGCATATCATTATGAAATATGTATATAGATAAAGTGTTGGATTTGTTAGGCATATGCCATTATTTATGCACTAAATGGGCATCTATATAAATATTGGTAAGTTTCCGCTAAAGGAAAGCTTCTTGTTCAAATTCAAACTTTCTTCAATTAGCATATGTTCTGGTCATCAAGCACCCATCAATCAGTCAATCAACTGCCAGGCAATAGTAATTAATAAACAAATGCAAGACATAAATAAACAAATTGTCTTTCATTTTCAAGAGGTGGACAGATATATAGATTAATCTACTAGTTGCCAATTTAAAGAGATATTTGTCAAACGCTGTCAGACAACGAATTCTCAGCTGCTGAGTGATGATGGCCCCAAATCGAAAGCGTCTGCTGGAAAAGCAGTCAACAACTGCTTGGCCAATTGACCATTTCAATCAGAGAGCTGTTTGGCTGTCTGTCTGTCTGTCTGTCCGCAACTGATGTCTTCATCTGCTAATCACTTGACTGCTCCATTTGCCAAGCAGCTGTTGACATTGTAAGTGCCGGTGCTGCAGGTGGTGGTGCAAGTGGTGCTGCCAGTGGTGCAGCACGGCCTCAAGAAATCTGTTTGATTTTGATTTATGCAACTGCAAACTGCAAACTTCAAACAGCAAATTGCAAACAGCAATTTGCTAACAGCAAATTGCCAACTGCAAGCAGCAAACTGAATACTCGATGCACCATTTCTAATAACTGGACTCGGAAGGTGCTCATAAATCAGCTGCCAGTTGTTGGTTGCATTCACTGCCTGCTGCATGTTGCAAGTAACAAGTTGCCTGTTTTCCGCCTGCCTGTCAACGTTGGCGGGCCCAAAACGCAAAATGCTAAACTCAAAACTCAAAACGTGTCTGGCATCTAATCACTGGCATCAACGGCCTCTCACAGGCGGCAACACACAGTTGCCACACATGCCACATGATTCAGATGACACTCACAACAACAACAACAACAACAGCAACAGCAATAACCTTCCGCAATGTCAACTTGGCATTCAAATACAAAAATTACTCGACTTTGAAATCGATTTGAAGCGTAATTAATATAGCTAAGGAATTATATATATCAATTTAATCGGATTGAAGTCATCTGGCAGCTGAACTTAAGAGAGAGAGAGAGAGAGAGAGACAGATAGATAATTGTTCTCTATATATATAACTCTATATACATATGTATGTATGTAGAACTATCTGATTTGATAATCTTTTTATGTAAGTTATTTTTATATACAGTGAGAGACAGCTCAAATGGACCAGTATCAAAGAAAAAAAGTAATTGCCTGCAACTTATTTGGACCAGGTACATTGTGAACACCTAGGTGCAGGTGGGGAAACCTCTGTTTATTAGGGTCATACATTCATGTTGGTGGTTAATACATGTACCTACCATCGGTTTTTGGAATTTTTGGAAAATAATGAATAATTAGCTTATGGCAGGCAATTACTTCACTGGTCCATTTGAGCTGTCTCTCACTGTATGTTATATATTTATATATATACCCCATTGTTACGCTCACTTTTACACGGTATCCAATTAGCAGCAACATTAAACAATGTTGCTTCTTAGCCAACTTCTGTTTGATAGAGATATAAAGTTTAAGTAAAATGGCAGCCAGGCGCACAACTCCAAAAGTGTGTGTGCATCTATGTGTGTGTGTGTGTGAATGGGTGGGGAGCTAGTGGGTGGTCCTCTACATAATGTCTGCTCTATATGCAAACATATATACATAGATGAATATGTATCAGTTGCAGCAGTAGCGCATTGTGGACACGCATAGGTATGACACACGGCCTTTCTTCTGCACTTACCCCTACGCCTCCCCCTCCCCCTCACTCCTCGCGCCCCTTGATCTATCAAATTGCACTCAGGGAAAAAGAAAGTCTTTCTTCTGTGCACAAATAATTTTAATGAAAGAAGCAAAAAAGTATCTAAGACTCATGGGAGTTTTTTTGAGTGTAGCTATGCCACAAAGCCTTCCCTCTACACCTAACTCTCAATACACCTACCCTACCATTCCCCCTCACTCGTCCCGCCCCTCGATCCATCAAACTGAACTCAGATAAAAAATAAAGTTTTTCCTGCTTGCAGAAAATCATTTTTAGAAATAAGCAAAAAGTATGTCAAATTTCTAAAATTAATGAAGGTTTTCTTTGAGTGTAGCTATGTGGCTCCTACCCCTGACTACTCCTGCTCCATTCGCCTCACTCCGCACACCCCTCGATGCCCCACAAACCGAGCGCCGCGATTCGCATGCAAATTTCATGCAAAAATATGTGCAATTTTCGATTCTAGACGATGCCACTGCTACTGCTGCTGCCTCTGCCCCGGCTGCTGTTGTGGCAGTTGTTGTTGCCACGTTGTGGAGCACAGCTGATGTCTCTGTTGCCGTTGCTGCTTCGGTTGCTGCAACTCGTAGAAATTTATGGCGCTTGCATGTCTGAATTTATCTGCTTGTTTCACATGCAAATGCAACGCAGTTCCAACTTCGTAATGTTGATAAAAATGAAAACAACATCGCCACAAGAGAGAAAGGGGAGCGAGAGAGAGAGAGAGAGAGGGGGGAGTGAGAGAGAGAGATGCAACCACATAGAACATGGGCAACAATGTCGCAGGAGCCATTCGAAATGCCTTTAACTGATTTTTTGTGTTTTGGCCACGCTTAAACGCAACCATGTCAGACCATGGCCAACAACAACAAGAACTACAACAACTACAACAGCAACTACAACAACAACTACAACAACAAGAACAACTACAACAATGTTGGGAACAGCAGCAGGTAGCAGCCACAGCTCACAGTGGTATGTATATGATAAATATGGCATAAAAATTAAATGTGTAAATTAAACTTTGGATATTTAAAGACAAAAATGAGAGAGAAAGAGACGGGAGAGATAGAGAGAGAGAGGTAGAGATAGGGAGAGAGAGAGAGAGAGGGAGAGAGATGAAGATAAAGAGATAAAGATAAAGAGATAGAAAGAGATATATAAACTGATAGAGAGAGTGAGATACTTAGACAGATTCATAGAGAGGGAATAATAAATATATATCACAAAACATAATACTCGCTAAAGAAAGACATAGTGTCAGAAGGTATATATAGATAGAAGAAGATATATATATATATATATATATATATATAGGCAAATAGAGAAAAATAATAAAATAAAGAAAATAAATATTTTCTTTTGAAGCGCTTGGCAAATCATTTCTATAAACAATTTAAGAGACGTAGATAAAACTATATTTTTTTGATATTCCACTGAATGGAGCCAAGGCTAAAATAATTTCCACATAGTTTTCAAACTATTCTCCGATCTTTGTTTAATTTCTTTGTTTGTCAATCCAATTGTTGGACATGCATATTTTTTGTTAATGGCTGCTTTTCAATATTTGATGCCCATTGTCGCATTGTGGTCGGTCGGTCTCTGCTGGCACATTGCTCTTTCATCATACGTGTTCATTCATAAAAATTGTATATTTATTTGCATGCACACACACACACACACACGCACACACACTCAAATATATACACACAACAACTCAGGCAGACAAACAGTTCAGATATAAATGAAGCGTTGCTTTGGGATTCCAATTTTGAATTCCGATTCGCTTCTGCCAGAACAGTTCACTTTGTTGAGTGAATGTGTGAGGGTGTGTGTGTGTATGTGTGTGGGTGTGTGTGTGTGGGTGTGTGTTATTTTCTGACCTTGAGCTACGTGAGAGAGCCCATTCAGCAGTGGCTGTCCAGGTGGGGCGTAGGGGCTTAGTTTTGTGCGACTGTTTTAATATTCCTTTAAAAGCATAAGGCTCTCTGCTCTGCATGCACTCAGAAAAAAATCGTACTGAATTTCAAAAATTCGCAAATGTTTATTAAATCATTTTTATCTTTTCTTAATATCGAAGTGGATTTCTCGAAAATTTCTATTTCTAAAGACAAGAAAAAAACTTTCTAATTTTCAAAACGATTTCTAAATTTCCGAGCAATTGTTTTTCTGAGTGTGAGGAGTGTTGTTGCCCGTGGTAGCAATTTTTTCATCTGTCCAGGTCTGTGTTCGTGCCTCTTGCCCTGCTTCACCTATGGCTTTTATGTGCCCCTGTTTCCTTAAGAGTTTGGCTGCCTTTTTGCGTTTTATTGCTGGCAGTTATTTGCTGCCACCTACGTGACTGCCAATCGCTGACTGCTGGCTGCTGGCTGGCTGCCACAGACTTTGATGTGGACTCTGCGGCATTGCTACATAGTGTGGCTCTGCCACGCCTCGCTTAGCTGCAGCAGTTGCCTTGGCATTCACTTTTAAGGCCGCACATTTTAAGTTTACAAGTTTTAGGCTTAATACCATCAAAATTGACAAAGGCAAAACTAATCTCTGGACAGACACACTGACTGACTGACTGACTGACTGACTGGGTGGCAACTCGTGGGCGGATTCTTAGGATTTGTTGTCCCTTCTGGGCCAACTTTCTAAATGTCCGTGTTGACTTTTAATAGTCAAACGTGTTTCACTGAGCACTGAGCAGATCACAGCCCATGTCAAAATCATTTTATCCAATTTCAAGTTGAAAGTCGCTTACTTTAAGGCACAACTTGACGGCATCTGAGAAGTTGCCTTTTGGGTTTACTTGTGGAGGAAACACTTCATTAACGAGCAGGCACAGCTTTGATGAAATGTGCTTATCAACTATATAATTCAATTTCAATTTCAATAAATCAGCTCAATTTTGATAAGCCCCAAAACTCATGTGAGATACAAAATTCTTTTGGGTTTCCTCAAGTTGAAGTTTGTGAAGGAAATATTTAATCAGGGCGCAGGCACAGCTTTGATGAGTTGCTGCTTCGTTTGCAGATTTTGCCAACTCTATAATTATATATATTTATATATATATATATTAACTCAATTCTTAAAAGAATTTTGCTAACATAACATCATATCAATAAATATACCATTTAATATGATTATAAAGATTTTTTTAGTTTACTTTTTTCAAATTGAGGTTAGTCTTTAATCTTGACTGTTTCTGCTTCGAAGTACCTTTAAAGTGGATTATTTTTTTTCCAACTCTGAGCTTAACTAAATTGAGTCAAATAACTTGGCAGCTTAAGTTATCCAGCTTAGTGTTTTAATTATATTTTATATTTAGTTTATTTAACTAAGAGAAATTCATCTCGTTTTTCGCAAACTAATTTACTGTTAGTCTTTAAACTAGACTATTTCTTCTTTGAACCGTTTGGCTAAGTAGGCAAATTGAATTTTAGTTTGGACTCAAGTCAAGTGAATGCACTTGCGAACACTTTGGCCAAAAACTTTCCCATGACTTTGGAGTAGGTGTGTGCTTGAGTGTGTGCCTGAGTGTGTGTATATACGTGTCTGTGTGTGTAACAAGTTGAGTGTTGGCCCCTAAACTCTGCACAGTTGCAACCTGTTTGCCAGTTTGGCCCAGCACGCCCAACACTTCCGTCTTGAGGCATTTGCATGAATGGGTCGCATTGTCGATATATAGTGTATGGTGCTGTTGCTGTTTGCCACATGAGGCAAACAGGGAGCTGTTAAAATGCATCTTCAAAAAAGCATTATAGTCGACACAAAGCGATGCGTTCTTTACAACTACGAGCCAGACACAGCGAGCAACAAATACAACAAAAAAAACAACACAAAACACAAAAACATAAAACACAACTAGCAGTTGGGGCAAGGACTGAGGCAAGACATGCGAAGAAACGCGTTAAACTTTAGTGTCCCAGGAGAGGCGGATGAGGAGAAGGTGGGCGGGGCGGGGTGGTAAGCATTGCTGTTAACAAGGCAAAGGCAACGGCAGCAAGGATGGCTCCTAAACAAGGAAATTGTAACCCGACAGATAGCGAGACGCGTATAATGGAAGCACAGACATATTTTTCAGATTTTAACGAGGCTGTGTGGCAAAGGACTACCACTACTACTACTACTACGTCTAAGGATAGCCATCTATGTATTGCACTTGGAGAAAAAAGATGGACCATAGATTGAAATTCGCCAAGCGTAAGTCAACTTTTTACTCAGAAATTATATTCCAAAAAAATTCCAAAAATCAAAATCATTTTTTCTTTTTGAATTTTAGAAAGGATTTAAGGCGATTTTCTAAAATTCATATTTAATTTTTTTTTAAGTGTATGTGATATGTGGTGTGGGGCTAGTAGAGACAAGCAAGAAGCATTTTTCTCCGGCCAGTCCTTTGGCATTGTTAGATTGTTGGTGGCTTCAGCTGCTACTACGCCAGAGTTGGTCAGAATTGAGGGCGTGTCAGTGGCACAGAGTGTGGCAACATTGTGCAGCAGCATTGCTGTGTGATGTTAACTGTCGCTCCTATTTGTCATAAAAGTGGCTACAAAGTGTGCCAGGTACAAAGAAAAAAGACAAAATAAAAACGAAAATAGAAAGAAATAAATTTTGCAGACTTCCTAAGCGCACGTTGCTTGTCTGTGAAGAACAACAGCTTTGAGTTTCTGTTCTCGCATTTAATGCCATCCTGAAAAGATGCTACCACTACTTTAAATAAGCTAAAAGTGACACAGCTTCTGCCTGATATATAAGTATTTTGCATTATTTATCAGAAATAGCTTTTTCTTTATATGAACTACATGAACTACTCGGACTTATCGTTGCATAGCTATTGATACACAATGGAAAAGGGAAATCGTAGCAGAACTAAAGTAAAACCATGAAAAATCCATCAATAATGGTATCCATCAACTCTGACCTATCTTAACTTGTTTACCGCTCTTGACTTTTTGGCAACGCCTTCTCTCATTGTTTACAGTTCAAGTTTGTTGTGGGTTGCCAGCCAATTTGTTTTGATTGATTCGTATCTGTGGGCAAAGTTTTGCACAGTCAATTAAAAATGCTAATTAATGTCGACTTTTTGGGCTCCATCTGTCCATTTGTCCAACTGTCTGTCTGTTTGCCAGACTCGACTTTGCCATGTGTCTAATTAACCGCTAAGCTTACAAGAAATAATTAATATTTCATTTCATTCAGATTCAAAATCAGATGTATGCATTTCAATTACCAAACTCTAAGGCATAAGAGTTAGTGTTACAATTGGGGCATAAGACCGATTCGTATTTCGATTCTGTTTCCGACTTTTAATCGCTGAACTTCAGTTATATAGTATAAAGTTAGATAAATATTAATATTAACTGTTTGCATCGACACATTTTATCGTTCAGTTTAAAATATTTCGACTATTAAACAGAAAAAAAATGAATAAGTTAGAAAAGGAGTGTGAGGAGTATAAAATGGTCTAAGGAATCAAAGGGGATTATAGATGTATATATATATATATATTTATTATTTTGATAGCAACTGAATATTTCATATATGTAATCTTTGACAAAATAGATTTTGTAAATAACATTTTGTATAATTATTTAAATATATTTAAAAGTTTATGGTTTGCTGTCTTTCATATCATATCATATCTGCTCTTCAATTCTTCTAAATATTAATATATTTTTTTTATATTTACAGGGCATTTGGCGGTCGTTCATGCAGTTATTAATTAATAATTGCACTGCTTTTGGTTTCTATGCATTTTGTTTTTCGTTTGCAAATTGCTGTGTTAAATGCCAGCTCAAATATTTAATTACCTAGCTGATATTTCAGTCAACTCATTAAAGCAATTAAAAAATGCTGCTATTTGTTCGCTGTGTGTGTGTGGGTGTGTGTGTGTGTGTGTGGGCATGTATTTTTTTTTTGGGTAGAGGGCTTGTACTGAAATGGTTTTTTGGAACTTTTTGCATAGTTTAAAAAACATGAAAAAGTTGTTGAAAAGTTTCGTTTTCTTTTTATTACATGGCGCTCTCTCTCTCTCTCCAGCTCACTCTCTCTCTCTCTCGCTCTCCCTCTATGACTATCTCAGCATCTGCCTGCAAGAGTTGCCGCCTAGTTGCAAAGTCAGCTTTGCAGCTTGTTTGAGAAGTTTGGTCAACTTAATTAGCACGTTGATTATTTTTAACGCCCAATCGAGCACAGGAAATGATTTCATTACATGGATGCCTGTCGAGGGAAGGAGTAAGGGGGGGTTGTGTGTGTGTAGGGGGTGGGACTGGGAGTGGCTGCCCTCCCACACCCCATTTCAGCATTTTGCCACATTGCTGATGGGATTTTTGGTTTGTCAAGTGCAGCATAAATTGCGCTATGATTATTTAATTGCCGCAATGTCTTTCCACAAGTTGCTTGACGAGACGCTGGCAGTGGGTGGGGGGAAGGCGGGGGGAGGGGATTTTTACGGCATGCCAAGTGCAATATTTGGCCGAGAGTCGTTAAAGTGCTTGTAAACGTTGCAAATTAGTTGGCCCGCATATATATATATATAAATTTATATATATAGATAAAGTGGCTGCCGTTTTGACCCATTTGAATTCTTGATGACACTTTGCAACTGTTAATTTGCATTTTCTATCCACAATTTGTGGGGCAGAACACGAGAAAATGCTGCAAATGAGGTCAATGCACCGAGGCATATTGACAAATTCGGTTTTGGTTCACCAAAGTGCATAATTAAATTTGTGGTATTATTATTAATTACGGCTTAAAAGTGGCTTTAAGGATTTCAGAAAAAAACATATATACTAAAGTTGATAGCTTAAAAGATAGTTTACAGTTATATTCTTTACTTAAATTTGTACAACTTCTAAAATTTATAAAAATATTAGAAGTTAGAATTTAAATCGATTCAATTCAATTCGGTTGATATAATTTTCCTAACTTACTTTTGCATAGCTTATTAAAATTTATTAAAGTAATTAAAGTTTATACTTTTGACAGTCATTGTGAAGTAAGTTAATTAATGCAATTCAAACTAAACAAACTGCATAAGCCAACTTGGGTCTGATAAATTTGTTTAAGATATGAATGTTATAATTGGGGATATTTAGCACTGATATGAATGTTAAGGTTGTTTGATCTATTTTTTTAAAATCAAATTCGATGTCAAATAAAGCATTGATTTAATTTCGATTTTGCTTTTAGTATCATCAAGGGAAATTGTCGAAGGAATTTCCATTCAACTTACTTCAATTATATTCACAGGTCTATTGACAGGACACTGTATGCTGAGAAGTCACCTAACCAAATTAGGTATTTATAGCAGCAATGTATGCAGGGTCTGCGGATACGAGGAGGAATCCTCGACGCACATCCTAACAGAATGCGTCACCTTAACCAGGAAAAGATGCAGCATCCTAGCGCAGCATATCATGAGGCCCAAGGACATAGAAACCCTCAACCCAACAAAGATCCTGGCATTCGTGCAGGAGTTGGGATTGATGGAAGAGCTGTAGGCTCAGTAAGGGGGCACAATAGACCTTATAGGTCGCAGTGCTTACTTTTCCCCAATCATATAATAATTCAATTCAAATTCCATTAATTTAATGCCTGTTGAGATGTAATTATGTTGTTTACTCATCAAAATGCAAAATATTGGTCCATTTATAGATATTAAAGAGCTTCGACCTAGAAAGAAAACTTGAATTAGATTCTATTATTTGAATGGCTAATTTAATGAAGTCGCACATAAGGCAGCCAGATGTAAACACGTTTCACTCCAACTATAACGGACCATATTTCATTTCATATTCATCACAGCCTGGGTCGCATTGTGTCGCCTTCCATTTGGTTCCATTTGTTGTCTCATTTAAGTCATGCAGCGTCTCAAATTAAGCGTTAAATTTAACACATAATACACGTTTTATGGCCCAAGCGCATAGCTTTATAGCTTGTTCTACACACACAACACACACAACACACACACCGCACACACACTCAGCTACCCCCCCTTCCCCCATTTTTAGATGCTATCTGCGAGACTCACTTTTAAATGTAACTTGTTTGCCTCTGAGCTTACAACTGGCAAACAGCGTTCAACAAACATGCGAAGGGGAAAACTACAGAGCCAAAGAACCGAAGAACAAAGGTTGCAGTATTAAGAAATATACATACACTCGGAAAAAAAAGTGACCTTGCATTTTTAGAAATTCTTCATAGTTTTTTGCGGCCCAGACTAACTCAGCTTATTATTCAGAAAGTATATTTCTAGAAACCTTCTTCATTTCGGGGTACAAAATCTGAAATTTGGAAAATATATATGTCTAATTTCTTACGGTGTTTATTCATATGGATAAGACAACAAGCAACTCCAATAATAGCTGTTGTTGTTGCTTACATTGATGATAAACATTGGTGTTTTAAGATTTCACTTATACAAACATTTTAGAAATGAATATCTCAATATTTGAAAATAGTTCTTAAAAATAACTGATCAGGTTTTATAATTTTGAGATTATATCTACGATAAAAGAATACAACTCCTGCAATTCACTTAGCTTTTTGCTGAGTGTATATATAAAGGAAAATACATATATACATATATATATGTATATGTAAAGTGTGAGGACATCCATATCCCACATCATGTCCCATTATAATATCTACTCAGGCGAGATTAGTAAGAGAAATTTGATCGCCTGACAAATCCTATTTGCACGCTTCGCAGGAAAATCAATTTTCTTCGCATTGTTCCTCTTCTTCTTCTTCCACGTCTTGTTGCGTCATAAAATCTTTTTTAGAACTTCATTCGACTGCCTTGGTTTGGTTTGGTTTTTTTTTATTATTATTATGCTTGCTGCTGTAACAACCCTTTTATCATTGATCATGCTTACTTACTGCTTGGGTTCGTTTCTGTTTTTTATGGACTTGCTAAGATGCGCGCAGCGCTTCCTGTGAGGCATGCCCCATTCCTGTCCCTTGCCCCTCTATTAAACAAAAATACTCTGACTCATTGCGGCAGCAGCCACCGCTTAATGGCAATTAGTTGGAAAATGTTGTTGAGCTGGTCGCTTGATCTAGGCGAAACTATATAGCATATATATATATATATATGTATGTATATATATATATTTACTCTCAAGTTATTTCCACTGAAATCACACCCTGAAAAAAAATCAGATACAGCAAAGAAATGGAATCATTTATTGTCTGTGGTTAGTTCTTGTTCTTGGGTTCTTGAGTTGAGCGCAACTGCCACAATTTGATTATGTAATTTTAGTTGCTTCCCACATCCGCGGTGGCAACATCATCAAGTGGCGGCAGACACATTTAAGAGATACACTCAGAAAAATTATATAATAAAATTGGCATTTCTTGTTGACCAAATTTCTTAAAATATTAGAAATTTACTTTTACTTTCTGATTAATTTTGGTTGACTGAAACCATTGGCGATTTACTAAAATTGATATCGACATTTTGCTCAGTGTACAAACGCAATTGACAGGCCCATTGAAAAGGAAGCGTTGTTTTTGTTGCTGTTGTTGATTTTGAGCTGTTTTTTTTTTGTTGTCGTTGGCGTTTGCTGAAGATTCTGTTGCTGTTGTTGTTGCTAACACGTGGGCGCAGACGCGCAGCTGAGCACGAATCCGCAACGATCCATCCACACAGCACCCCCCTCCCCTTCAAGCCGACTGAAATTTGGTTTTTCCGCTTGTCGCGCTCAAACAAAACAATCGAGCCGCAACGTGCTCGAGCAACGCAACCACACCAAAGTTTCGCCGAAAAAGGTTGCAAGAGGTTGTTGCATAAGGTTGGGCGCTAGAGAAGTTGCAGACATGCCAGCAACATTAATCACACACACACACACAAAACACATGTTCGACTCGATGCAGCTGATGAAGCCGGCTACGTTTGTGCCTTTGCAACATGTTCGTTAGCCAACATGTTCGTTTCTTGTAACTGCTGGCAACAAATGTTGCTGCGTCGCTCTCTTCCGCTCTCGCGCAGCATGTTGCCCAGAAATGTTGCAATGCAGCAATAAAATAAAAATTAAAATTACAATTTATTTATTTAAATTGAATACTTAAGTTAATTTGTTTGCCAAACTTGACTTGTCTTTGTTTACAGTGCACTCAAGTTGCATTTCTGTAGCACTAGCTCATCCCCATTTGATTCGCTCAGTGTAATCGTGCTTGTGCTCTCAACATTGCGGCGCATCAGTTTCAGATTCATTTGCTGGCAGTCAGATTCAGTTGTTATCTGTAAGTCGCCCCGTGTCGTCACATGTACGGATACTGCAATTTTCAAATTTTCCACAAAGTGTATTTTCAATTTTTTAGAAACATCAAACAAAAAGTCGTGAAAAAAATCCATAAAAAATATTTAGTGCACTAAAAATAAAAAGTGTGTCTGAAATAATTCTGTCAACCAAAGCGACAAATTGTCATTAAAATTGATTTTTTTTGGCAGCCAAATTTGTCTGAAAAATTAACGCGCCAAAAAGTCGCGTCATAAATATCCAGCAACAATTTTTCATGTGTTGTCAAAGTGAAGAAAAACAATAATAATAAAATAAAAATTCATTTGAGAAATATTTAAACAAAATTGTGAAATTGTAAAAGTGTTGAAAGCGTGCCAAAAATTTTGACAAAAAGTAAAAAACGCATTTAAAGCAAGTAAAATTTCCAAGTTGCTAAAACGCAATTGAGGCGTTTTGAGTGTGATTTATGGCCACAAATAAAAGTGCATGCAACAAAAGGCAAATGCCATCAATAAGTGGCAGGCTGTAGAACGGGCAGCAACAAAGAAACAAGAAATAAAAAATAGGTGCAGCAACAATGAAAATGAGTAATTAAAAACGATGCAACCAGAGCAATAATTACGCATAATAAAAAAGTAAACAAATAACAAAGCAAAAGATACAAACAGCGACACATTTCGGGTTAGAGTTGGAGATACTCAGAGCAAAAGATACAGATGCACAGTTAAAGTTCGAGCAAGAATTGCAGTTACTTAGAGAAAAACATATTAACAAAAAAATAAAAAAGAAGAACAAAGCGAAAAGTGAAAATAAACAGAGAGCGATACATAGATACATTTCAGGTTACAGTTGCAGATACTTCGAGAGATACATAGTAATAAAAATAATAAAAAAATAATATAAAAAAAAGAACAAAGCAAAAAGTGGAAAGATACAAATTGAGGCACACAGATACATTGCGGGTCAGAGTTGCAGATATTTGCAGAGATGGCTGCCTTCCGGCAGAGCAGCTGCAGCCGCAGCAAGGGCATCTTTCCGCTGATGTTGCTGCTGCTCCTCCTCCTCGCCGATCTGAGTTTCTCGGCCGAGGAGCATCCACATCGTCACTCGCATAATGCAACAACAATGAGTCCGACTCCGACTCCGATTCGGAGCAACCGGCATAGTCAGCAGCAACGTTTGCAGCAATTGGACGGTTTGGGTTTTGAGTTGGGGCAACACCAACTTCATCATCATCAACATCATCATTTGAGGCACGAGCAGCATTTGCGCGAGCAGCATTTGCGCGAGGAGCTCAGCAACAGGCAGCCACCGGTGGAATTGGAGCAGTTGCAACTGCTGAGCACTGGGCCGGGGCAGCAACATCATTTGCGTCATCACAATCGGCATCATGTTGCCTGGGAGCAGCGCGTATTTCCCGGCCAGACAACAACTGCTACTCCACTGATCACCACAGATGCACCCAACCCGCTCACCAATAATGATATTAATAATAAAAGTCCCAACATTTCCACACGTTATTTTGATCGCGATGGCATTTATCCGGCTGCTTGGATGCAACCACAACATTCCACACGAGCACCCAACTGGCAACAGCAGCTGATCGATAGCGATGAGGATCAGGATGATATTGATGAGGATGATGATGAGGATGAGGACGAGGAGGATGAGGATGATGAGGAGGCCTATGATGATGCCGCTGAGAATGAGGAAAGCTTGCGCGCCGCCGCCGAGTTGGCCAAACAGATGCCACGCTACTCGTTCTTCAGCCAAAAGTTGCCACAGATCAGTTCCACCGAAGAGGATAACGATGACTCAGATGTGGAGCACCGTAGACACAATGGGGCAACCAAATGGCATCCCAGCATCTCGGCGGGACATACTAAAGCCGCCGCCAAGCGAAACATTTTCGATTGGCTCTTCAAGGGCAACAAGGAGAAGGTGAAGCACACCACGACGGAGAGACCCAAAATGCAGGAGGTGCAGGAGCAGAAGGATCCGCTGGATGCGTCGTCCAACAATGGCTTCTCCAATGAGCAGTGGAATAAAATTCAGCACGAGCATCATTTGAAGAAGCAGCAGCACCAGAAGGAGTTGCAAGCGTTGCGCGACAGCAGCCGGAATCGAAATGTGCCACTGATAACAAATGTGGCATTGGCAAGCGGCAACATTGATAATGAGGTAAGTGTTTCGCTGTTTGGCATTGCGCCCATTAGCAACAGCTGTAGCTATGATGATAATGATAATGATAATGATGTTGTTGTTGATGATGATGATGATGATGATGATGATGTCATTGAATATATACGCACAGCTGATTACAGTTGAGCATTTGCATTCACAATCGAAACTCAAACTGAAACTCAAACTGAAACTGAAACTGAAACAGAAAATGTGTGCCATAAAATAGGCCACAAATTGGATGGGTTTATGGCTGACTGGTCAAGCAGTTAGATTGATACGCAAACAGATAAACAAACTAACCCACAGATAGGCAAATAGACAGGCAGACAAACAGACATTAAATATCTACACTGCGCGAAAGCGAAAGTGTTCTGAAAAATCAAATAAATAAATGAAAATATTAATTCCAAAATAATAAATGAATACCAAAAATAATATAAATATATATATAAAAATAATAAATAAAGTAAATAAATGTTAAATAAAAACATTAATTAAATAAATAAAATACATGTAAATAAATTAATTTCCATTTTCATAACTTGTATTTTTTTCTTCTTGTGTATTAAGATGAGCAAAAAATGTCTCAAGTTTCTGGAAATGAAATTTATTAAATGTGTATTTTGAATTGATGAGCATTTTGTGAAATCTGAGCCCAATGGCAAAAGGAAATAATAAACAAACGAATTAATATATGCCAATTAAATTAAATAAATAAAGTAACAAAATGAATTAATTATAATTGATTAGTGTGATTGCTTATCAGAAATATGCATAGTCTTATGAGTGAACTAATTGGAATACCACAAAAGTAAAGATGCAAGGTGAACATTTTGAAAAGTCTTTTTTAAGTAACAAAAATTATGAGTTCAGATTTTTCAATGACTATTAATATTGTAGGGTTTTGAAATCTTTTTGAAGAGTTTTTTATTTCAATCAAATTTGTATTTGCGTTCTTGCAGATTTATGTATAACGAGCAGATAATGTATCAAATATCTTGAAATTTTGTGCTAATAATAATTGGGAAATATTTTGGAAATGTCAAACATATTGTTATGCGCTGAGTCTATTAAAAATTGAAAAAAGAATAAAAAGAAGAAAAAATTAAATATTTTAAAAGTATTTTAGTGGCAGAAGTAAGCATCTCCGATACCATAGATTATATTCTTGATCAGCATAAAGTGCAGAGTCGACTTAGCCACTTGGCCAATTCGGAATACAAGTTCTCATTCTAACTTGATTTATTTCAATTCCGGCAAATTTGATCAAATTTTGTATTCTATTCTATTTAAGAACAAGCAACAAATATATAATTTTTCTTGTTTACTTATATTCAAAAATGTGTGTTTTCTGAATTATGACACTGTGCAATATTTCGAAATGTGAGCCATATTTTTGTTAGTGAGCGGTCTACTTAGAGTCCCAGGCGAGAAAAGGAAAGAAAAGAAATTCAAATTCGAATTATTTAAATTTGAAATATTTATTTATTCTCTCCGTTTTTACACTTTGCCCCTGTGCGATTATGTGCCTATGTTTTCGGATGGGTTTGGCTCAAGCACAGTTGTGCATATTAAATATGTGAAGAGCCCAAAGATATCTTTGGAATTCCAAACACAAACTTCCTAGATCTAAGATGAACAATGTTTTATTGAGAGTTGTTGTGTTTAGATAAGAAATGACTTATTATATATATATATATATATATATTAATCGGAGTAAACATTTGCAAAGATTGGTTTAATCCCTCCAATCTCAAAATGCTTAGATATGAGATGAGTAATATTTGATTTCGAGTTGGGGCAGACACATAAAATCACCTAATATAAATATTCACTAAATTGTAAGTCTATTATTTAAAAGTTAGCTTAATTTCTCGCAGTGTACACTGCTGATAAGTTGCATATGCATAATATATACTAACTGGTATGCAATACACGCACTGACCAGCGCTAATTTCGTTTGCATTTTGGCTGTCAGCAACAGCAGCAGCAACAGCCACAGCAACAACAACAACAATAACTTGCCTCGTGTTTTGTTCAGTGTGTTGTTGGATTGTTAAATATTTAACTGACATTTCGTTAAAGAGGCAAACGCTGATTTTGCGAACAGCAGCTGCTGTCCAATTGTTTGGCCAGTTGTTTGGTTATTTGGTTGTTGTTTTTGTTGCTGTTGTTGCCCCTTTGCGGCTGGCTAATTGAAGCCAACAGCAGCAACCAGAGGCAGCCGCGCACTTGCAACAATTTGTTGCATTTAATTTGCGCTTTTTGCAAAGCTGTACGTTGTTGTCAGCTTTTAATTGCATTTCGTTCAAATTTCATTTTCTGTGCTTCCTTTGCCATTTTCCATTTGATGCGTTTTACTTTTCCGTTTTTCTCGAGTTGCTGTTGCTTTGCACACCCACACACACACACACACACACACACACGCACACGCACACCCACACCCATACCTTCGCCTAATTGAAAAGGACAAATTTAATTAGCCCAAATGCAAACAATTGTTCTGCCAGCAAGGTGGCGTTTGGAATGGGGGGCGTGGCGGACTACCCGCATCAAGTAGCAAAGTGGAACAAACCCGGAAAAACTGGATAAATGGCTGACAAACCAAAGAAAGACAGAAATTTTCTTTGCTTTTTTTATCAACTCGCCATTTTTACGACTTGAGCAATTTTGTAGTTCTTTGAGCAATTAAAATGGTTCAAGTGTTGAAAAGGAGATTCGCCAGGCGAATAAACAAACTTGAATCGAGATTTAAGGACTCACATTAAAAGATTTAAAATGGATACACACACAAGGAGAACAAGTCTATTACACATTTGAGTTTAGTTGAAACTTTATGTTAGTTTATCTGCATGAGAAGATCTTGAAACAAGTCATTTATTTCATAAGCAAAACCAAAACTGAAGTTGAACTTTGCAATATTAAAAGATTTCAACTTTGCCTTTGCAAAACTTTTCAAAATGCAGTTGGCTGTAAAGTTTTCTCCTTTTTTTTGTGTTTGAGTTTTTCGAAATATGTTTTTTAATCAAATCGGCGTTTTAATACAATTTACACAATATTTGTCTGCTGTTTGCTTCAAAAGTTATTAATAGCTTGTAAAGTTGAATTTGAACATGAAAAGAAAATCATTTCTCATATATTGTTGGCCCAACTTCTTGGCTAGACAAATGGCTTCCTCTTCGCTGCCAATTGCCACTTGGCACACATGCCACTTGCCACATACATACATATTTAATTGGTAAGAACAATTGCCTTCATAATTATCGCATAATTATTATTGCATTTTTGCCGCTAGTAAAATAAAAATAACAAACAAGAAAAAACTGAACCATAAAAATCAACGCGCAGAAAGATAAAAAACGACAAAAAAAAATCGCTCGAAAATATTGTAAATATCAAAATAAACAGAGACGGGAGAAAATAACAACAAAAACAAGAAAAACAGCAGCTGCTGGAATGAAGACAAACAGCTGCAGCAGTAACAACAACAAAGGGAGGCATTCGGGTTGGGGTTTAGGTTGGGGCTGGGGGTTGTTGTATGGGGCAACAAATACGAACAAAAAAAAAATGAATGCGACAGGTGAAATTGGCGTACTGCCATTGAGATGACAGATGAGGCGCCTCTGATCCACAACGCTGCCCCTCTGCTGCCCATCAAATTAATATATACATATTTACAGTTGTCTGCGGACGACGTCATGGCGCTTTTGTTTCCTTCCTTTTTGCCCCAACTCCTCATGCCACATGCCCCCGCGCATCCGCTTTGTGCTCAGTCACTCGCAAAATGTATCTCAATGTTTGCATAATGCATTATTTGCATGTCGCACTCATTGCTGTTGATGTTGTTGTGGTTGCTGTTTGCTTGTTGCTGTTGCACTTAATTGCAATGTTGGTTAAACATTTTTTTAAACATTTATTAATACCCTTGAAATGCTTAACAAGGGGTATGTGCGGAACACAATTATGATTGAGATTGCGAAGCTTAGTTTGGGTTTCATAACTCAAGACTCTCAAGAATACAGAAAAAAGCTTTAAAATTTGTGTATCGAGAATCTTGATTTTTGAAATCCATTTTATTTATTTTATTATTATTATAAGTGGGGATAGTTAGCACTGCGACCTGTAAGGTCTATTGTGCCCCCTTACTGAGCCTACAGCTCTTCCATCAATCCCAACTCCTGCACGAATGCCAGGATCTTTGTTGGGTTGAGGGTTTCTATGTCCTTGGGCCTCTTGATATGCTGCCTTAGGTTGCTGCATCTTTTCCAGGTTAAGGCGATTAGTTATTGAAATTATACAATTGCATTTCTGTATTTCGATTTGGATACAAATTTCAATCGGTAAACTGCAGTTCCGATTTGAATACCCTCAACTAATCTGAAACATGTAATCCTCATTTAGGCTACATTTCTATAAGTTCACAGATTAAGATGCAATGCCATAAACATGTTTATTTGATTTTGCTGATTCATTCACATCTGGCAATTGAAAGTTGTGACAAGAATATTCAATTAATTTACAGGAAATTCGTAAGTCATCTCTCTAGCTCCATCTCTCTCCTACTCGACCTGCCTCCCTCTTCCTCTGTCTCACTCAAGAACATTGCTAGCTGCAATCTCTGTTGTGCTGTTAATTAACGCTTGAAGTGCGGTTAACCCGGGCGTATGCGCAACATGCAGCACTCATTTAACACAGGGTGTTAATCAGGCTAAAATGTGCATTAAATTAAAATTGTATCTTTTAATTACAATTGCAAAGGAAATGAAATTTGTTTGGCAATTAACTGTCCCAAAGGAAATTCAATATTTTCCCATAACCAAAATAAACACAAGTGCAAATTGTGCTGATTGCTATGAACAATCAACTCTGTATTGTTAGCACTCAAACGGAAAATACATTTTTATTCTTCGAAACTTAAATCTAGATTTTTGAATATTTTTTGAAGTAAATAATTTTGAATTCTTTGTAAATACATAAATAAATGAGCAGCAAAGTAAATTACAGTCAACATTGTGCAACAGCTATAAAAAAAAAATATGATTCGGATGACAAAGATTTAAATATTATTTAGAAATATTTAGGAACGGTTTTCGAAAGACTAAGAAAAGTGTAAATCTATGAGCAAAAATTAGGCAGAGACGGTCAGAATATTCAATATTCAGAATTAACAACTTTTAAGATTATAACAAGGGAAGGTGAAGCAAGCCACGATGGAGAGACTCAAAATGCAGGAGGGGCAGGAGCAGAAGGATCCGCTGGATGCGTCGTCCAACAATGGCTTCTCCAATGAGCAGTGGAAAAAAATTGAGCACGAGCATCATTTGAAGAAGCAGCAGCACCAGAAGGAGTTGCAAGCGTTGCGCGACAGCAGCCGGAATCGAAATAATGTTTTTGAACTTGGAAACAGATTTTGGCTCACTTTTTTCAAATGTTTAATTGCAATCGAAATTGTGCTTGAACTAACCGCTTTGCTTTGGAAGTAGCTGAGTTTATTGCAGTTCTGCTCAGGCAGAAGGTGTATCTATTCACTTCAAGCTCACTTGTCAATAAGCCGCACATTTTGCATGGCCAATTTATGATCACATTCCTCTTATTTAAGGGGCATGAATACGAGCTATTTAAGCTGCATTTGTTGCATGCTGCTTGCTGCATTTAAATCGCTTGTCTAATCCCTTAAACAGCTTTTTGAGCAAAGATCTACATTTCAACTAGCAGCAGCAAAAATAAATGGCAAATAAGTCGACGGCAATATTTGACCAAAACTAAAATGTTTGCATTCGAATGGATATTTTTGCGGTTAACCTTTTTTTGCTGGGCTTTTGCGTTTGCACCAAAATGGGTGTTGCACAAAAATCGCACGCAGTCGAAAATATTTGCCAACATTTTTTCTGTTGTTTTTTGTTGTTTTTTTGTGCAATTTGCAATGCTTTCAATTGCTGTTCAAATGTTGTTGTTTGCTGTAAGTTGTTGGTTTTTAGTTGTTAGCTGTTGCTGCTGCTGCTGCTGCTGCTGCTGCTGCTGCTGCTGCTGCTCGTTGTCTTGTAAGCTGCACTCATAAAAGAAAGCTCCAAGTGCAACTCACCATATTATTCACAAAGTGTGTTTTTCAGATCCAGCTTATTTATTTTCTCAATTTCAGTGCTCAATTTGCCAAAACCTTTTTCGTACTCTTAGGTTTTTTCTTTCAGAAATGCTTTTTAAAATCATAGAAAACATTTCTGAAAACTATATTTTTGGAATTATTGATTTAGGTCAAGAAAAACTGTCTTGTTTTCGGAGAGATTTTTCTAGCTTACAATGCGATTTTTTCTAAGTGTATGCTGTTGTTGTTGTTGCTGCGGCTGCTAGTTTTTTTTCCAGTGTTGCTACTGTTGCTCTTCTTTGACCTTTTTGAGCTGTTTCAATGAAGCTCTTCATTTGCAAACACACTCACACACACTCGCACATTCCACAAATACTTTATACAGCAGTAGCAAGCTGCCACGCCCTCTTCGCCCACAGCATGTGGCACGCCCACGTTGTGCTGTCAGTTTAGCTACAGATTTGATTGCTGCTGCTGCTGCTGTTGTTGCTGTTGCTGCTGCTGCTGCTGTCGCTTTATCGTCTCTGGCATTTGTAGTTGTTGCAACTCGTATCTTGCTGTGTTCATAAGCTTTTAACAGCCTTTGTGTGCGATCTTCCCCCTCTTCCCCTATCTCTTGTCACTATCAATTGCTATGGCAACTTCCCTGCTGAGCTGCTTCCCTTCGCATCCCAATTCTCCCCTCTTTATCTCCAATGTTGTTTCCCCTTCTGGCATTCTGTTTGCCTTTTAGCAAAATGTGTGTTTGCAACAGAATCAACAGCAACAGCAACAGCAGCAACAGCAGCAAAAGCTGATGGCCAAATTGCGCTTAGTCCGCACTTCAATTGGCAAAAGCGGCTCACAGTGAAATGAAAACTAACCACAAAAGTGGCAAACAAAGCCGCTAAGCAACACCAGCAGCAGCAACAACAACAATTGCTTTGACCTTGACGTTGAGCTGTGTTGCACAGCAGCAGGCCACACCGACAACAACACGACTTCAACAGCTTTATGCAACACACATTGTTATCGCTTAAGAAAGCAATCATCAAGTTGTGTAAATCTCTGTACAAAATGCACGAGCATGGCTAAAAATGTTTGATTGACAACTCCGTCAAAACTTTACCGATTTGGATAATGGTTTTTCTTCTAGAATTTAAAATTGAATTGTTTTTCATTCCAAGATTAAAGTGCCAGAAAAGCAAATACAAGTTAAGACTCTCAACAGCCATAACATTAGCAAAAACTGAGCCGATTAGCGGTATTTTGGTCAGGGTTTGACCTCATCTTTAATTTTCTTAATTTTTTTCTTTAACTTTGTCAAAACTAGTTAAAATTCAACTTTAAAAAACAAGTTGGAATTTTCTCATTAATTTATTTTTATTTTAAATTTGAACTCTAATTTGATTCTTGCTGTCAGCTGTTGTTGCTGCTGCTGTTGCGTGTTGCATGTTGCTGCTGCTGCTGTTGTTGCTGCTGCTGCTGTTGCTGCTGTATTTAACTGCTTCATTGCAGTTGCGCTCTTGTGGCTATTGATTATTCTTGCTTGCTGTTGCATGTGGCATGTTGCTGCTGTTGTCGCTTTGCGTGTTGCTGCAAGGCTACCATGTTGCATGGCACTTGCTGCTGCTGCTGTTGCTGCTGCTGCTGCTCCTGTTGACATTCACCCGCATATCATGCTGCAAAGTATTTTCATTGTTTTTATTAAACATTCCATTTACTTGTTTGCCATTTGGCATGCTTTCCATTTGCCGCTGGCATTCATTAGCAACAGTTGCAGCTAAAGTCAAGAATAAATTTCAGCACTTCCAAGTGCACAACTTTTGCAATTGTCGCTATGAAATTGTTTTTCATCTTCCTTTGCCATTTCAAATTTTCGTTGGCTGCAAAAGTCGCCACAATTTATTGTTGCTTTCAATATACATTTTCACAAATTCTTCTCCAGCAAAATGGCAACATAAATCCTCACAGCCAATTGGCAAAGAGCTGGCTTCCATTTGAAGTCAACTCGATGACTTTATTAGCAAAACAATTGTCTGAGAAGTAGTTATATATGTATATATATATGTGTTAATTTTATAAGCCCATTTATTTCAGCTATTTACGTAATCAGAAAAGATAGAAGCCTAACAAAATTGATATTGAATATAAACGAATTTCATCAGCTTTTCAGAATGAAAGTGATCAAATATAACCGTAAACATAAGTTATCGCAAACTTGTTGATTCATTTTATTTATACATTGATTTTTATTAGTAACAATAATATCTTTCTTAGGCAACTAGTTTTCATGTTTATGTTATTTTATGTTAGCCAAAACTATTTTTTATCGGCATTTTACGTTATTACTTGGCTTTTATGATCAGCTATTATTTGTAAGCCGTCTTTCTACCTAGATTCGTCCGCAAATATATATTTTTCTTTCTGCTAAATCTTCTTTAACAGTCAACTACATTTCCAATTCGAGATTCACAAAAATCATTTCTTTATAGCTAAATTTTTCATGACCATAGCTAACTTATCTTTTCTGTCTAAGAATTAATGACAACAAGTGTTCTTTTTACGATTTGTCTACAACCGTAAATGCATAAAATATATATATATGTTCATCTCTGATAAAGTAGCCCACTCCAGTTCCCATTGTGCCACACATGCTGCAAAGCATTCTTGGAACGCCGCTAAATCTCTTGTGGCTGCAGCGGTTTCATCACTTTATAAATCATCATGCAGACATATATAAACATATATACATGTATAAGAGTAGAGGGCAGGCACACACACACTGAGAGAAAACGACGATAGTTTGCGAGCTAATCTGACAGCAAAACTGTTTGTCAGACAACAACAAGAAATTGATATATATCTTTTTGCTGTGGCTGCTGCATTCGCATTCCCTTGACATCAGTTACATACATATATAATTATATATAGATATGGTTTATAGTTTGTCCAAAAACTAAAACAGATGTCAGCGGGAGATGCTTTGTCCTCTCAGTTGATGCCGACTTTGGTTTCTTCAAGTTGATGATGATGATGATTTTGATGAGTTTCAATGGAATGCATTTTAATTTTGTCTGTCTGTCTGTCTGTCTGTCTGTCTGCACTCGAATTGAGGTCAAGGTATATGATGCATTGCCCACTAATTAAATACCTTTCCACTTGATTACAGTTAGAACTGGCTGTGTGTGGCGATCTCTGCTCAGCGATCACGTGGCAATGACATAAGAAACAACCAACAATCAAGTCACATAAATAAAACTATTACGTGACTGGCAAGTTGAGCCTGTGAATTTATAGAGAAAATGCGTGAATTTCCCGCCACTTTTGGCTGTGACAACATTAACACCTTTCCGTGCCACCATATTGAGCTAAGTTGCTTACTAATTTGCGCATAATGCTTGTATATTGCCTGACTTTTTAAAGAGCCACAATCTTATTTATCTAAACTCCATATTGGCAGTTCCTTATTGCCTGTATTTTTGCTGGATTTTTGTCTTAACTTTAATTCTGTTGACTTTCATTTTGTAATTAATACATTAAACAAGTAAATAAATAAAATGAACTACGTTTTACTCAAAGCCTTTTTGCAATTGTTTAAAAGTAATTTTGTCTGTTTTGTATCTAAATTTGGTATTTTTAAATCCCATTCTTCAACAAACAAAAAATTCTAATTGGAAAGTTCATCATGGAAATAAAGTTGGATTTGAGTTATTTGAGTTATTTTCACTAGTGCTCAAGGGCATTCCAGTATAACTAATCAACTTGCAAACACACGCACACACACACACACACACGCACATACACACTCACTCACCTCAAAGTCACCAAATATGTGGTCCCCTCCCCCTCGTCGTTAAAATTTTGGTTATTTCGTACGCAACGCTTTCAAGTGACAAACAGCAATAAGAACAACAAAAGCGCCAAACGACAAGCGACAAGCGACAAGAGACAAGCGACTGGGAAATAATATGCCTGTCAAAAGCGCAAAAACAATAAATCATGACAGCAAACGCAACGTGTGTGTGTGTGTGCGTGTGTGCGTGTGTGTGTGTTTGGTGTTGTTGTCCATTTGGCAATCGCCAAACATGCCCAGGCCCAAAAACCTATTCCCATTTCCGAAAGCGGCAAATAGTCACATAAGCCTCAGAGGGTGCAGCTGAAAACTGAAGCAACAACCACAACAACAACAATAACAATAATAACAACAACATAAATTATTGTCTGTTGTTGATTTTTGGGTGGTTGGGGTTCACAGTTCAAATATGCCAGAAATGTAATGAAGCCCAAATAGAAAATGAGAGCAGTGAAAAAGTTAAATTGTTGAATGCTTATTGTTGATTGTCGATTGTTGATTGTTGATTGTTGATTGTTGCTCAGGTGAGCTGTAAATAAATGTGATGCGACTGTTGCATTCTAATTCATCAAGCGTTGCACATAAATCAAACCAAAACGTCAGTTGGCCTCTTTTGTTTAGGGAAATCAATCAAATCAAATCAAATCGAGTCAAACCCAAAACCAAACCCAAACCGAAAAACCAAAAACCAAAAACCAAACTCCAAAATTCAATTGCCAATGTCACCTGCTGTTTTTGAAAATAGTTACCTGTATTTAATGCCAACTTTATTATTCAGCTCTGCATTGCACCTGTTTGTCTGGCTTGATAGTGCGTGTGATATTATCTCCAGAATAAAAAGGACAACTGCAAATGATTTTATTGATGGCAGCAAAAGGTTCGCTTCATTAAAAAATAAACATAAGTCTTGACATACACTTGAACACCTGTGCGTGTGTGTGTGTGTGTGTGGGTGTTGGTATGTGTGTCAAAGAGACGTCACAACACAAATTGCGGTGCTATTAAGACAAAGTAAAAGCCACGTTTAGACGCTGACAAAATAATGCGACACGCCAAAAGGGGCAAAAATCAGAGAACCCAAAAAACACACCCAACTGTCAAACGACAGTTTGTGTATGTGTGTGTGTGAGTGTGTGTGTGTGTTTATGACAGAGTGTGTCACTTTGTGCTGTATGACAAGTGTCACCTAGTTAAACAGCACAGTGGCTGCGAATCTCAGTTAGAACTGTGAAAAGATACTTGCAAGCAACTGCTAAGATACAAAAGTATCTTTTGATTCATTAGCGTTGAAATTGAGACTTAAATGAAAAGATATGGCATCCATCTGTGTGAGAAGGAATTCTTCTAAGATATCAATCAAAGTCTGCAGAGCTAGCATATGAACCAGAGTTAAAGCATGAAAGACTTCAAATTGAAAATTAAATGGAGGCAAATAGTTGGTTTTGAGAAATTTGTAATCAAAGTTTTAAGAGTTCAAATATAATAGTAACTTGAGATTTAAGAGAAAAAGTTTGTGTCTATGTGTGTGAGAAGGAATTTATCAAAGAGTTCAATTAATGTTTTAAGAGTGAAAAGAGTTGAAATATAAAAGTAAGAAACACTTTAAGGGGATTAGGTTCTGTCAATGAATTTATCTGCAATAGCAATCAAGGTCTCAAGTTTTTGGGAAATTCTATATCAATTTTGCGCAATTTCTGTCAAATCAATCTGAAATTGTTATATATATTAGAAATAATGATTAAGAAGGGACATAAAGTTGTGTTTAGGTTGTGCAATAGTCGAGGCACAAGGAAAAATGTAATTGAAGTTGAATAAGAAACACAGATTTGATTAACGAAAACAAATTGTCAATTTGCGCACACTAATGTCATAAGTAAGTAGTTCTCATTTGCATGCAAATAGCTGCCAATTTGCACTCATTCAAGTCTAATTTACCAAGTAGACCGTAAATTTGCAGATTATCATTTGACTTTTGCCATGTTCGTTTTGAGATTGCGTCCACGGTGCGCACAATTATTTCGCATGCAGAGTTTCTGTTGCACTCAGTTCGCTCACTTTGACAACAAAAATAAAAATAAAAAACGAGGCAGACTGAGTGTGTGGCAGCAGTGCATTTGGCAGGTAAAAAAAAGAAGAAAAAAACAAAAATCAATAAGCATAACTCTTGCCACTGACAAGATCAACATTGCACTTAACCGAAATGTTTGTGCGATTCTCTGCCTCTGAGTGCCATTTGCAGGCGAATGAGTTTTTCAATTAGTTGATGACTCAATTTCCGGCAATTTCCCAAATGTCAAAGTTTGTTATGCGATTAAAAAACGCGCTTTTGGGTTCAATTTTGTCTCGTGACCAGTCAAAGGCAAAACTGACAGCGCATCGAATGCCAATGCCAGCAGACCATCAATAAAATCATAATTGAGTCGATTCGAACACAAAAAGCAGAAAGAGATAAAGACCAGTAGCAAAAGTTGATCTGGCATATCGGCGCTGGTCTCTTTGTCTATATAGTCGTTGCGTTTGCGCATTTCTCAAATGTGTCAGCAGCGAAGACAATCACGAAATTGAATTAGAAACTTTCAACGTCTCAAGTTGCAAGGCGCTGTTGCATTATGCATGAGCAGTCGTCATCGTCATCGTCATCGTCGTCGTCGTCGTCGGTTCGTTTGACTTGCGCACAATGCATCAATAAATTTCATCAATATTTCACTTTTTTTTGGACATTTTGATTGCTGCTTGCAGCACGTCGTAAACATTTCTTACACAACTCAATAACAATTTTATTGATTGAAACAAAACACTTTGACACTGAGCCACCGAAAGAGGTGTTTTATTATTGGTATTTACCCCACACTCCACCACCTTTTCTTCTTCTTTCATTTAACGGTGCTTTCTAGGGTGTGGCCCTGGAAATACTAGACAATACTTCATTTTACAGTTGAAGACTTTCGCTTTTCGTACAGCAAATTTCGTAATTTTCAGATGAAGAATTTTTTGTTTCCCTCACGAAATTTCCCTCAACCGGAACTGTGTGCACACTAATTTATGTGTGTGCTGTGTGTTGTGTGTGTGTTTTCACTGTTGCACAGAAAACAGAGCCAAGGCCATGTCTATAATTATAAATACTCCCCTCACAAAAAGATACACTCGTCTGGTCTCTGCGGGCCACTCAGATTAGTTGTTTCACTCGATGATTCAGAATTGCTAATTGCCTGCGTTTCGCAGCCAAGGCTAAATCTGACGCATAAAAATAGATTTGAACTGACTTTGCATAACTATGAGCAGGGCAGGGTCTGATAAAGAATGAAATATAAAAAACTATGTTTTTTTTTAGGTTTTAAATGGTTTGCAGCATTTAGCGTAAATTATTGCAAATATTCAGTTACTTTGCTGAAATGTGAGAAGCAAAGTGTGACTTGCATTAATTATATATATTAGAAGTGTCTAAATTGGTAGACATTTTTGAGCACCCATTCAAAATTAAATCATTTAGAATGCTTAAGTAAACACAGTTCGAAAAGGAGATATTTTTGCAGCAGCTATTAAATTATGAGTAGAGAAAAAAGTGCTTAACAAAATCTGAGTTTTTTATTAGATCTTATCAGATCTTATCACATCTTATCAGATTATTTCAGATCTTATCAGATCTATCACAAATCAATAAGAATCGAATGGGGGGCATTTCTCGATAAAATGATTTTATATTATATGAAAACTAAATTTGAAGTCTTCAGCACTTGTAATCCCTGAAATCGGCTTTTTAATATGAAAGAACAGACGTGCAGGACTAAATGAATTGCTCTGCTGATGCTGATCATAATGTCTGTTAAATACGCTTTCCAAAGTTTATTATACCATTTTTGCCATCCTTAACAGTTTTGGCTTTATGATAATAGCCCCATCTTTGCCAGCTAAAAACCAATTTGCTTGGACTAATTCTCTTTCCCAATATTCCCCCTTATACTCTGAAGAGTTTAAGGCCCATAGCTTAGACAGTTATTTAACTAGCAGCTATAAAAGCTATACTTAATAGTTGATATATAAAAATCGGTAGTAAAAAAATACATATCAATTTAGTAGTTGTTTTCTGCTCATTTTCTGCCTCGACATTGTGTTAATTATATGCCAACAAATCGCTTGATGCTAATAAAGCAAATTAGCTACTTGATTGCTCATCGTAAAACAAATCGAAAACATATGTCTTTATCTATATATATGTATATATATATGTATATCTATATCTATATGCATATATTAATGTTTACAATAGCAGATTGCTGTTGAGATAGATCAGTGATTAACGCTAATAAACAGAGAGCTTTCGAGTAGCTTCAAGGTTTGGTTCATTAGGAGCATTGCCCTTCGCTGGATGAAACTCAATTTCAATTTCCAATACGCAATCGGTATTCAATTGTGGCATGCACCTGCTGTGCAGTGGCGAGGGGGGAGGCAACAGCAAATGACCCCTGGGCAACCTCATCAACTAAACGATTGCAAGAGGGGCAGAGGGGGCGGCAAACTATTGTTAATCACTTCATCAACGTCAGATTCGCCAAATGCAAAATGGAAAACGCTAAAATTCTAGCAAATCTAGCAAAAATGCAACAAATCAGAGTCGGAGTCGGAGTCAGAGTTGGAGTCGCCACAGCCGGCGGCGGAGCTAAACTTGTTGTTTTGTATCCATGTATCTGTGGCAGCTATATACATGAAACCCACACTCCGACAAAAACTCAACGTCATCGAAATTGTTTGCGGCCTTCGTGAGTGCCCCGCTTTGTTGCAAGCAGCAGCCACTGCTTGTCTGGCTTTTGGTTCGGGGCAAGACTCTTGGAATTATGATGTGCTCGTGCCTGGTGAACTGCGATGACTGCCAACTAATAATTGCCAACTGCAGGCGACACACGTTGTTGGGGGCATGGCAAGAGGGCGCAGGGTGGGGTGGGCAAATACATTTACATAGAGTTGCAAATCATTTGGTTGCCAGCGACTACCAACTGACAACTTCGGTCTTTGGCGTTTTGATACACTTGCCAAGAGGGCACTTTAATTTGGTCACGAACTTTGCGAAACTATAAATCAAATCTTAGCTTGAATTTTTTTCGGTGTAGATGTGTGTTCTCAATATTAGAGAAGTGATATTAGCTGTGCCCTTTCTTACAGTTAAAAAAATATATTTCGATTTAAAAAAATGTTGATTTTCGAACAGTTAACAAATGCGCTTTCCTTAATTTATTAAGTTTTGATTATTAATATTTTTGTATATAACAAAATCAAAGGTCTAATGAGTTTAACTATATATATAAATAATTACGGGTCTGAAAAGCTTTCTATCTGAAAGTCTAACAGTCAATAGTAAATAGGAAAAATATATAAATATATATTTATATTCAGATTGATGAGTAAAACTTTTATGTAAAAATGTATTTCTTCAATTTATCAGATTTCATAGATTTCATTCATGAACATCATTGGTCAAATGATTTTCAGTAATATTATTAACTATTTTAGTATTTGAATATTTATTTATTTGTATTATTTGTAACAATATTAAATATTTCATGATTCTTACTTGGATTATTCAAATCTGAATAAAATATTTATGCTGAGCTGAAAGAATTCGACTGCTCTGAATTGTTGGCCTAAAAGCAGCTAAAACAGTTAATTGGCAGTGAGTTAGGGTATTCGATTTTCGGCTTGTGCAGAGTTCGGCTATTCTTTCATGTTTCATTTTACAACTGTTGGTTTTTGCCAGTTGTTTTTTTTGTGCTGACTTGTTATTTGTTGCTGTTTGCATTCCAAAGATTTGTTTATGTTGCGCACAGCTTTGTTTTTAGTGTTGTGCGATGATGTCATATGCAGATGCAAATACCAAATGAGTGGATGAGAGGAGTGATTCGAATGGGTGACACTCAAAACAGCCAAATATCTTATCTGGTTGCTAATCTGTGCATTGCCCCGACCCCAAACGACAAAGGTGATGCCAATTTGCAGCGCTTGGCTTAAAGAATTTAAATTGACTGCCGAGTGCTGGAATTCTACAAGTATTTGACAATTGTCTAACAGCTGTCAGATTTGCCCAAATGTTTTGCCAACTAAATTGTAATTTGTTATTTGCATTCTTTTCGTTGCAGGTGAGTCTTTAACGACATTTCCCAAATGCCAGCTGACATTTGAAGCAAGGCACACTTTGACAAAAATGCGGCCAAAATGTTTTTAAAAAATCAAAGCAAGGCAAGTACACTTTGAGAAAAATGCGTCAACAAATTGAAATGTTTTGTCAAACATATTTTGTATGTTTATTGATTTATTTATATTAGAAAAAGTAAAAATAAATTACTTTAAATTATAAATACAATTTAATAAAAGTTTTCACTAAAATCTGCAAGCAAATTTCTACTCAGCTTAAAGCCGTTTTGAATACCAATTTGCCAGGCTCAAATTGAAGCTGGCTAATAGGGAATATACTAACTAACTGTGGCTCAAATTGCACTTACTGCTTTGGCTTTTGTGTTGTTCAATTTGGTGCCTTAATTAGGCAATGTCTTCATTTATTCCCCACGCAATTTGTCGCTCGGCTCAGCTCAGCTCATCTCGAGCAACATTTCCCCAAAGTCGCGGCATGAACTGAAACCCACAAAGCCAACTCGCTGTTAACGTCTTTTGCTTTTGTTGGCAGCACCCGGCTGCCGGCCCATTAGTCACGTCAAATCAACACACACACACATACACACACCCGGAGAGACACTGAAAACAATAATGTCAAAGTGATCGTGTCCAATTGTTGCCATTTCTGTTACAATTGCTGTTGTTGCTCGGCAACCAAAGCCAAACCAGCAACAATAACATGGCTTGCAAATATTTGCCCAATGTTGACAAACTTGTGGGCCCCTCTTCACCCCCTGCACACCCCTCTCCCATCCACTCTAGTCTATTACATTTTGTCCTGCGTTTGCCCAGTTAATCCCAGTTGACCTCCTCCCCCACAAGCTGGCCTGACATTTTTCTGTGTGTGCTCTCGGGATTTTGGGTGTGGGCGGGCAAAATGCGCAGACTGTCCATCAACTGACCGCAAAATGTCACTCAACTGACGCCTCGATGAAATGGCTGAAAATTTGTGTATTTTGTTAACTTTTGCGGTGGGAAATAATGTTTATAGAGCGAATATATCAGAGTCAGGCTAAGCCAATCTTGTGTGCGCAAAGCCCTTGGCTCTTAAAAGTATTAGTTTGTCATCAATTGCAAATAGTTTATACGAAAATCTATCAGATTTTTTACAAGAATGATAGTTGGTCTACACTTCGAAATAATGGGATATGAAATCAGATATTAGTTAGCAAATAGTTGATGTAATGATAAATAGAGTTGGTAAGAGTATCTCCAGAGAGTTACTTAGGTTATACTTATTAGGGATCGCATATGATATATAAGTTCAAACTTAGATGCTGATGCTTAGAATAGAGAGCAGTATTTACACTTATCTATAGAGAGAGAAGAATGTTATATAATATAAATCAACTAAACTCAATATCAATCAGTTCACACTTATCTTTAAGCATTCTTTTCTCTATCACAGATTGACAATAATTATTTGTAGAGTATTTTGTAGTGAAATTGTTTTGTTCTACGGCTTCTGTAAGCCTTCATTAGCATTTATAGAATCGTACGGACTTTTTTTTATATAGGTTTAAATAACAGGTCATGCATAGAAGCGAAAATCGAGAAGAATGTTTATCATTATATATAAAGAGGAAAATGTTGGCTATCTATATATAAGAATATTTATAACTATCTATAACATATCTATCTGAAAACATTAATCTCTCTGCTTCTCCTTAGCTATTTCATTGTACTTATCGATAAACATTCTGCTCTCTTATACTTATCGATAAACATTCTTCTCTCTTTCACAGCTTGACATATAATATATAATAGACATATAGATATAGGGTATTTTGTAGTCAAGTTTGTGATTTTTTCCTCGATTACCTTTAAGTATTGTATTAAAATGTGACTTTGCCAGCGCTCACTAATTCCGAACGAGTATCATCAACATCCACATTCGACAACCTATTCAAAAAAGGCTGAACATCAAATTAGATTCCATTTTGTATGTGTGTGTGTGCGGGAGTGTGTGTGAGTGTGTGTGTGGATATGTGTGTGTGTATTTGTTGCTGTTGATTTGCGAATTGAATTTGCATATTAACATGCTGACTGGCATGCAAAAATATTTGTCCCATAACACACATTTGTATGTATATGTATATATATACCTGTATGTCCGCATACGTGAGTCAACACACACACACACACACACACCACCACACACTTTTGCAGCAAACGAAATCAGTTTAAGGCACACGCCGCTTCCTGTGGACCTCTTCTTCAGCTCGCACTTAGCTGCCCGCTACTGGAATGTGTGCAACATGCCGCAAAATGAGTTTGCGAGCAGATATGCCACAAACAACAACAACAAAAAAAGAGTAGCCATACCCAGAAAAAAACGCACTTAAATTTAGTAAATCGCCTTAAAAACTACAAAGTTTTCCTTGTTTAAATAATTTCAAAATATAAGAGAAAATTTGGAGAAACAAATTGAGAAAATCAGAAACAAATTAAATAATCTGAATTGATAAACTATCTGATTAATGATTGATTAATAATATAGGCAACAAAAGCTAATGTTATATATAGTTCCTGGTTCTGAGAAATATTCTTTCCGAATAATAAGGTGAGTGAAATTCAGTGCAACATTTTTCTGCGTGTAGCTCAGCCTGTCACAGTTTAGAAAAAATCCGCAAAAAAATCTGTGGCGCGCAGTTTTTGGCGAAACTGCTGCCTTATACTCTACCCGCTGGGTACTAATGGCACTTTAAGTGGATTTGTGAATGCCGATTTAAGGCATATTTAGAAGCGTTATTAATAGCGAGAAAATGCTTAAAAAAAGTAATATTAATAGTCATAAATTATGAAAAACTAGCAGCCAAAATGTTAGTTTTAGTTTCAGAGCATTTTGCTGCGGGTTTTTTCGGGTGATTTTTATTTTGTGTGCAGCAGTGAAATGGGTTTAGTGCATTCTCTACTGCTTCTTTTGACTGCCTGACTGGCAGAGTCCTTCGTCCTTCGTCCTGCGTCGCTTTTGGCCTTCACTTGCGCCGAGCTTCGCATACAAGGCAAACAAACACAAAACTGCGGCAAGAAATTTCGTAGGGGAGGCGTTGGTGGGGTGGGCGTTAAGTTTACTGCGTGGACTGCCAACGTACTTGCCACATGTTAGACATTCTCGTTGCCACACGGTGGACAGGGACATGGACAGGCAGCAAGCAGCAGCTGCTCCCAACTGGCCCACTAAATCGAGTTTTGGGCCACGACTTGGATTTATTTGCATAGCTGTGAATTTAAAGCGTTGCCAGGCACTTAAAGATTTTGTGTGTGCCACACACACACACACGCACGCCAAGTGTGTGTGTATCAGTAGTACATGGTCACTGGTCAGGCAGTACAAAAATTACACCCACAACTTTAAATTGAAAAATCAAAATTGCCATAAAAGAAATGAAGTGAAAAAGTTGTTTGATTTTTGGAACATTCTGTGAGATTTCATTAATTCATTTTTAAGTATTTCAAACACATTTTATGGCTATTAAAATTTTAATATTTCCTTTAGAATGGCTGTTGCATGAAACGGGGGCATCAAGTTCAGGTTCAGCCAAAGGAACTTTCAACAACTTTCAATATTTATTGAAGTAGCTTTTGAAGGAGGGCGAAAAACAATTAAGATTCAGAGTGAGAGAGAGAGAGGGAGAGACAGAAATGGAGAGAGATGGCTAACTTTAAGGCTTTGCTTATTTTTCTGATATTCTTAGAATGTTTGTTGCATGCATTATGTAAACTGCGTCCATGTTCAACTAAAGAAAGTACTCCAGAGAGTTGCACCATGTGCTAACCATTTTCAGTTCATTTTGAAAGAGAGAGGAAACAATTCAATTTCATAGCATTTTATAGCTTCAGACAATTTTCATTTCAATTATAGAGCGAGACAGAAAAAGATATAGAATAACGATTTTCATGTCCATTTATATATTACTTTTCAAAGAGAAAGAGAGAGAGTGAGAGAGATAGAGACGATTTTCATTCCCATTCAAATATTATTTTGAAGACATAAGACATTAAAGTAAAAAAAGCATTTTTAATTTGCTTGCTCATTCCAATTTAATTATTACGCCTAATACAAAATATCTGAACAAAATGAAAACAAAGCTTTATCTTCTTTATCTTATATTGAATATATATAATATGAATGTGACAGCATTTGTTACACTGTGCAGCCTGATCAGCTCCAGCTGGAGAGTCGTGGACTTAAGGCGATGTCGTGCTCCTAAGCCTTTTTGCGGGCAGGGCACCTCGTGAGCTGCAAAGTCCTGGGAATACCTCAACTAATCCTCGTGCCACAAACAGACCCCACTGAACTGGAAGTCGGAGCTGCTGCAGCTGAAGTGTAAATGCCGTCATAATGCGTGTACCGACATCAGGTTCTGCCTCAGCTCCAACATCGTCATCGTCATGGCCAATGTCCATTTCCCCCGAGAATCCTGGGGCACGTGCCTGCTCGCGAGGGGTGTCGAGAGGGGGCACGTACACTCACAAAAATAAGTGCACCTGAATTTTAGAAAATTTATTAAAAAGTAGAGTAAATTTAGAAATTTAGAAATGATTTTTTCTTTTAATCAGTTTTTGCATTTCTACTTTTGTTTCTCAATAATAGAAAATATTTCTAAATTCATTCTTTTTATTTCGACTTATGGAAATTCAGTGTGCTTTTTTTCTGAGTGTAGGAGTACGAGGCTGTTAGTAGGATGGCAAGTTCGCCTGCTTATTAGCCATGCAGTTGAGTGCGTGTCATGTTTCAGTTTGCCTTAATTAATTTCAGTCAGCTAAGTAATCTGAGAATTCACACAAAAAACAGTAAAGAAAAAAAGAATAAAAAATATGATGAAAAGAGGGCCACAAACAAAAAACACTGCACACTTTATCCAGCACAATTTGCCAGATGGGCAAGCGAAAGTGATTTGTGTGGGGATGACACAAGATAACTTAAGGCCATTCTGCATTATAATCAAGTGGAACCATTAGAGTCTTAACAATAAACTCAACACTTATCAAGTGCGTGCTGAGAGCCCATTTGAATGAATACAATTTGAATTAATTTCTAAACTGGGCAAACATTTTTAGTTTCAAATCGTTGGTCAAATATTTGCAATTGCGCTTTTTGTGCCATTTGTCACGCTGTCGAGTGTTCAAACCCAATTGAGAGATTGATCGCCCCAGCAAATTTTCGCGCTAATTCGTTGCGAAATCGTACTCCAAATTGGAATTGCAACTCTGAAAAGCAAAGCAATTTAACCACTGCACAAAGACACATATACATACATACATATATCTAGATATAGATATTGATTTAGAACGAGTGTTTTATCGCTGGATTCCGGCACAAAATCCAATTGCTTTAAAGCACTTGGCAGAGCACATCGAACTTTTGAAAACGCGTTAGCTGCATTTGCAGTGCAATTTTTGATTACATTTCAATCGCCAAGACTTCATTTCGTCTGATAAAAATAAACAATTTCGAATGAGACTGTTGCGTGAGCTCGACGAGCAGATACCCTAGAAATAAACTGTTGGAAAATGAAATATGAAAGTACTTTTGGAGTTATCAATAGTTGTGCTTTAATTGCGCTTGTCAGGGTATACAATTGATCATTTGTAGGGCTAATTTCTAAAATTGCGTCTCTTATTACTATCGATTTTTATCGATATTCGATATATAAAATAATGTAAATTTTATCTGTTGTTTCTTAAGATAACTTAGCATATAATAAATAAATTATACACCTTCTGATCAACTCCGAGGTTTCTTCCGTCTGTCACATATTTGTCCATCATCAGACCCTTCTTTCCTGATTTCAATGGGTCTGGGTATATAACGATAAAGTCGACTAGCTGGCAAAAAATGGGTCACGTGCCGAGTGGAGAGCGTTTGAAAAATGCCAACGCAAACACTTCACAGCCAGCACTTCTGTCTGTAGGCGTGGCACGAACCTGAAAACAGAAAAAGAAATAATTGAAAGGGGAGTGGAAAAATCACATATAGTAATAAAGTGCAGCTAGAAAAATATCGAGAAAAATCTATCAAAATTATATTTCAATTGCATCGAAACTGAATGGCTATGCGAATCAGAGATGCAAAAAAAATAGCGAATAGTCCTCGACGAATGCAGGAGTTTTTCCTTAAATCGAATACAAAAACTTTTTCCGGTCGGAAAAATGATTTTGTTGAGCATGGTGAAAAATATTTAGGCTTCTGCTCCTGGCAACATTTTGTGCTTGTATTTCAAAGCGCCAAAATTATTTCAAAAATACTCAAATAGCACACCACATTTGGATGAATGCTTAAAATATCAAAAGTTCACAAACATGGGAAAAACAATAAATGTGAAACAAACCAAACTGTGACAATAGTTTTAGGCATTTTTCAAAAATGTTTGTTAAATCTGGCATAACTTTTTATAAAGGCAGTAAATTGAAACACCGATTTTATCACTGATTTGCATAAGTTTTGGGAGTCAGTAGTAATACTAGCGATAAAGTCACAGTCCAGAATATATTGTGCTTAAGTTCTGTCTGATATTAAAGTAAATTCAAATATCAAATCAATTCTAATCTTAAATGCTTGTGGAATCCCTTATTTAAACACGAAAACATCGGGTTGCCTCACTGTCATTTCTGTTGGTAACTGTGACTGCAACTGCCAAAAATGTGCTGCAAAGTTGCAAAATGATTTGATTTGTGGCACTGATTTGTCGGCATTGTTGTTCTTGTCGTTGTCATCGAATATTCTCGCTGCGTTTCCATTTTGCATGAGAATGTGCAACAAAGGCAACAACAAAATCAGCTTAATTTCAGCTTTAGCAGCGAAGCCAAACTCTGGCATCTGTTAAACAAAATGCGCATACGCCGTGTGGTACGTGCAACGATATCAAATGGAAAGCGTGGCTAAAACGGAAAAGTGGCGCTGCAGAGTTATTCACATATGTGCCTGGCTAAAAGGGAATGTGGGCGTGGAATGTTATCAGATGTGATGAGTGGATTAGATTGCCATTGATATCCTCTACGTGATGGATGCCTGCCACGCCCGCAATGCTATTTTTGGACGGCTTCTCTATTAATAGACGGGTTGGGCTTACTTGCAACCGGCAAGCTATCAATTCATTTCAAAATTTCAAAATGTGGAGAAAGTTGACGACATGACTCAAATGAAGTTGGTATTCAATTTAATCTTAATGTTATCAATAAAATACTTTATTTATCAGACAGTTCATTAGCAGACTTGGCGGACTTGTAAGATTTTGTAGCCACATATTTATTTCAAAAAAATTGTTAGCCAACTCAATTTGCCGCTTGATTAAGGCACAAATTTGTTGGTTCTGTTGAATGCCAAATAAAATTCATAAGTGTTTGATATCTTTGACTATAGAAAATCTAAGAAATCAAGAATATTTGCTGCTTAACAATATTAATCTGTAAGCTTCAACAAGCTCAAGGCCTTAGCTGAGCAAGCTAAAGAGCTGCTCTCTCTGCTCAAAGCTAAATACAATTTTTGCGAGCATTACATTTTTGACTACTTATTGATTGAGGATTTATCTTTAAGCCTTAACTATAATTTAGCACAAGTTAATATCAAATTCGAAAGTGCGCATTTAATATAAAGTTGGCTTAAAGTATAATAAACAAAATACAGATAAACTATTGCTATCCTTTGCTACAGGCTATATCAATTTCTCATCAGCTGTATATCTTTGACTCTCAATAATTTCAATATCCACCTGGATGGCCTCAGTCGCAGTGCTTTACTCGATTTAATAATGGCTCTCTGGCATGCCTTAAACCCATCTCGGATTCGACTGTAATATTAAACTTTGTTTTACTTCCATTTCTGTTTTGGCTTTGATCTGACGCATAATCCGCCAAACAAACCTCTCAGCTTCAATGCTCCATCCCTGTGCTCATCAGCCGAGCTGCCTCTAATGCTGTTTGGACAATCCTTCGAGTCGCAGTCACACCTAATGCTCCACCTCCCTTCCTTCCCCTGTCTCCCTCCCGTGCTTATCTCTTTAAGCTTTGGTCACGTAACAAGCAGCTCATTTCCCCAGCTACCGTTGGGACAGCAGCAGCAGCAGCAGTTGCACATAGATAGCTGTACACTCAGAAAAAAAACATACTGAATTTTGGAAAATCGCCGTGTAAACTGGAAAGTTTTTTGATTTCTATATATAATTTCTAAACATAGGAAAAAGCTCCCTAAAAATTTAACATAAATTTTTTCTAAATTTTAGATATTTAAAATTTCTTAAGTTCAGATCGATTTATTTGTTGCTGAGTGTAGCTGCAACTCCTGCTGACTGATTTTTACTTTAACCGGTTGCGTTGTCTCCTTGCCACGCTCCCCGCCCCTTGACACAGTCTTTAGCATCGCAGCTCATTAATCAACTGGCGCTTCACACGATGCGACTTCTTCGTCTTTGTCTTTTGCTTTGTTTTTGTCTTTGTTTTGGTCTTTATCGTGTTGACGTTTCGCCTTCAAACTGTCGCTTCCTGGGCGTGACACTCGACACTCGACACACACACACACACACACTACCATCTTTTGTTTAGCTTGATTAATTATTTAGTCAGTGATAAGGAGTTGTGCCTCCGGCGCGACTACTCCGCCTTCGTCGTCCAATTAAAAGGTGCCCAGCTGAGCGATAAGTCACACGCGAATATTGAATATCGAAAAAAGTGAGTGCCATATTTTGTGTGCCGCATGCCCCAAATATCGTCATCAATTGGCTGCCTTTAAGGCATACAATTTTGACAGTTGAGTGGTGTCAGGGGCGACAGTTGGGGTTGGGTAACTGAACAGTTTGTGTTTCAATATAACCCGTCAACACTCGTTATTGCCACTCCAGTGATGAGTTCTGTGACAGGCTAAAAGATACAGAGACAGAGACGAAGAGAGAGAGAGAGAAAGAAGGCAGCCAGCCAGGCACTTGAGGCACACACCAAAAAACACGCAACGCACACACACACGCTCTGCACACACACTCCGCACACACACCCACAATAAACACCCGATTGCACTTGCAGCTCACAATTTTTGCTGACTTCTGTGCACACTTGCAGCTACCCTGTAAATTGCTGCAACAGCTGGCATATGCGACTTGGTATAACTAAAACTCTGCTCCTTCAAAAGATTACTATTATTATTATTAATTATTTTTTATCATTTTTATCAGAATCAATCAATATGAAAATGTACTAGTTTTACAGTTAATCTATTCTTTATAATATCATTTGATTTGTCCACACTTTTCACAGCTTAGCTGACTACATTATTATTCATGTTCGATTTTGATGGCGCAATATATTTAATGGGTTTATAATAACCATAATAACAATTTAATTTCAACTGATTTTCAAGACATGTTTTTCAATAGTCATTGATTATTCACACCTTAAGTTTACTTTGTTGATTTTTGACTTCTGATAATCATTCAATTTTCCAGAAGTTGAATTTTATCGAACTTTGAAAAGTTGTGTGTTTCCAATACTTTACTTGTGTTGGCATATCCACAAATCAGTAAATCCTCTCAAAGATTCCCAAATAGAATCTACAACAATAAAAACTTAATGGATTAGATACCTTAATCAATTTGTTAAATCATTTTATGGATGATGTAGGACTGGTTTTGAATGAAGTGTAACAAATTATTTTAAATAACAAACAATTTGTTTGTGTGTATTTGTGTACTGCCTGAAGTAAAATGAATCACATTATGTTTATTTAACAATATATATTGATACAATATTGAATGATTGTCCCCCTGGAAATAGATTTTAAGTCGAGAGAATAAAAAGAGAGATTAATCTATTTATAAACTTTGCTGATTGTAAAAAATAAGTTATGATCATCAACTTTACTGATTGTGCTTCGACAAATTGTAAATACAAATGACAATAAAAAAGTTTATGCATTATTAAAGTTATATTTAGCATTTACAGACTAGAGTCTAGAGATCATAGGGTATCTCAGGGTGCACCCACTCCCCCCTCTCCATTACTCCTAGACTCCTTTGAGCTGTTGTTCGTGGCTTGCATCATTGAGTTTTGTTCAAGAACAATTCTCTTACATGGACACAAAGTATGTGTGTGTGTGCGAGTGGGTGTACTGGTGTGTGTGTGCGAGTGGGTGTACTGGTGTGTGTGTGTTTGACATTGTTTGAGTGCGTTTTGGTTTGCTGAGTTGAGTGCTGGTGTCTGTATGTGACTGCAATGCAATGCAATGCAGGTTTTGCCACTCCGTCATCGTCATCATCATCATCATCGTCATCGTCATCATCCTCGTTATAAATGTCGCTGCTTTTGCAATATTTTGGGCAAGATGAGAAATTTCACTGGAAAATATTTCATGTAATTTTGCCTTGATTTGATTTGCTTTTGGCTTATTTTCTTTGCATTTGCCAACATATTCTGCATTTTTCTCAGTACATGTGAATCTTGTATCCTTGTTCTCAACTTTTTTACACACACTTTCAGAGAGCCGCATTTCATTTTACTATTTGTGGTTAGCAAATATTTGCAAACTTATATTTGAAGAACGTGCTTAACTTTCGGATATTTTTTCCTCATCTATTTTCTGCTGCTTTGTCTGCTTTTTCCTTCGGAAAATGTATTTTCTAATTTTCGCTGGCTGCTTCTAACGGCCTGTCAAATAATTTCAACACTTTGCGGCATTTTTCTAGCCTTAAAAAAACTTTTTCGCACAATTAAGTCGCTACCATAGGGGAGAGCAGGGGCTGGGAACGGGCACGGCCATTAAATTGTGGCCTCAGCAATCTTCTTCTTCTTCTTCAGGACATTGCTGTCGTCTTGGCTGCTGCGGCGACGTGGGCTTCTGTTACCCGCCAACAACACAGAAATTTAATATCCTTGCAAATATTTTTACATCAACTTTTATTTAATTTTTGAAGTCAAAGTTGAGCACAGTTGAATCTCAGCTGGCGCCGAAATGGCTTCCATAAGATTTTTGCGTGACAATATAGTCAAGAATAATTTAAATAGAGATGAGAGAGACAGGCAGAATGAGAGGGAGAGAGACAGAGAGAGAGAGAGTCGATTTTTATTACAAGTGGTGCAGTTGACTTTCAGAAAACTTTTCTAGGTAAAAACTACCTACTCAGAAAAGCAAGCTGCTCTCTTTCTGGTATTCATTCAATATTTATTGAATATTCATTCAACATTCATTCGACACTCATCAAATATTTTATTCAATATTGATTTCTTAGACTTTAAACTCACACAAGCCAAATAAAAATACAAATCTCCCCAATTTGAATGCCTTTTTTATAGATATTTGTATTTATTTTTCTCTAATTTTATATCAAAAGCCAAGTGCAAATGAAGGAAGCGGGTATATTGAAGTATTGCAAAGTTATGTAAGATATCGATAAAAATCAATTATCGATAGCATTAAAAGTGACACATTTAAAAATATAGCCCTCCAATTGATGTATAACATAGCCAGATATATGATTACGCAACTGTAAACATTTTATTAAGATCGTGTAATTATAATAGAAAAATCTTAGAATGTATATACAGTGTATCAAAGCTTATTCGGATCAGTGTCAAAGAAAAAATGGAATTGCCTGCCATAAGCTAACCATTCATTATTTTTCAGAAATTCCAAAGACCGATGGTAGGTATATATATTAACCACCAAAATTAATATATGACCCCAATACACTGGGGTTTCCCCACCTGCTAGGTAGGATTATAAAAATGTAGCATACTTTTAGGCCGAGTTTTCATTTGGAGCAGGTACATTGTGGACACCTGGGTGCCATAAAACCCGGATTTTTTTACCTAAAGTTGAGTATTTTCGGTATAAGTAGACCAATCCTTCGTAGTCAGTATAGTTTTATCCTGCATCTCGGGTGCAATAAGCTAAAAAGGACTATGGACAAACAGACTATCATTGAACTACGAAAACTCATCCTGGAACACCACAAAAGCGGATATTCACATCGCCAAATAGATGAAATGGTCAGTCTGAGTAACTCAACTGTGTATAATATCATTCGTCGCTTCGTCGACGCAAATCGGATTGAGGGCAAGGGCAGAATGGCACCAAACAAGATTTTCACCGAAGAGGAGGAGCGAAGGATCACCAGGAAAATAAGGGAAAATCCCAAGCTATCGGCTCCAAAAGTGGCTCAACAGGTGCAGGATGAAATGGGGAAAAAGTGCTGTGTGGAAACTGTGTGCAGGTTTCTGCGCCAACATGACTTTAATGCCCGAGTACCACGAAAAAAGGCCTTTATAAACGCGAAAAATATAGGGACTTGGATGACGTTCGTCAAAAACCACTTGGACAAGGATTTGGAATTCTGGAACACAGTCATATTTGCAGATGAGTCCAAATTCACCATTTTTGACTCGGACGGACGGAATTGTGTGTGGCGACAGTTAAATACTGACCTGAATCCCAAACACGTAAAGGCAACAGTCAACCATGGTGGAGGAAGTGACATTTCATGGGTATGTATCTCGTCAGCCGGATTCCGGAATTTTGTGATTTTTTGAACAACAATGGACAAGAATGTGAACTTCAATATACTAAAGGAAAATTTACTCCAAAGTGCCGAGAAGGTAGGAATCCGACGTACTTTCCGGTTCAACCAGGACAACGATCCCAAGCATAAGGAAAAGATAGTACAGTCCTGGCTAATCAGGAACTGCCCCACATCATAATTCCACCGACCCAGTCTCCAGATTTAAATGTTATTGAGAATTTGTGGGCTCTGCTGGAAAATAACATCCGGAAGCACAGCATATCCAGCAAAGAAGAACTCAAAAATGCTCTGCGGGATGAGTGGAGCAGAAGCTACCAGGAAGGTGGTATCTTCCATAAATAATAGGTTAAGGGAAGTGGTTAAGGCTAAAGGATATCATACTAAGTATTAACATCCTTATTTAAGTTTTTATAATGCAAATATATTATTTTATTTATACTGATCCAAATAAAATTTCCCCTCAAAATAGGGTACTTTTTTAAATAACTCTACCTAGCGGGTGGGGAAACCCCAGTGTATTGGGGTCATATATTAATTTTGGTGGTTAATATATATACCTACCATCGGTCTTTGGAATTTCTGAAAAATAATGAATGGTTAGCTTATGGCAGGCAATTACGTTTTTTCTTTGACACTGATCCGAATAAGCTTTGACCCACCGTATAGTATATATAAAGAAAAACATCCACCCAGATTAACAACTAAGCTGAAAGCCTCAACTTAGTTGGAATTGGAAATACAAGCAGTAAAAATGAATTATAAATTTAAATAAAATAATATTCGAAATGAAGAGCTGAATGCAGGGTATCTGCTAGTCGAGCCGTCTCGTCATCTGCACTCCAATTTGTTTGTATTTGCTTGAATGCTACGTCTGGGTTGCTTTATTCTCGAATCGATTTGTAAGCAAAGTAATTTTCATTTAATTTCACTTAAAATGCACTCAAATTGTTTCGTTCTGTTATCGCCAACGAAATCGACGAGTGTAATAAAACCAAAGACCAAAACTAAAATGAAAATCGAAATCGAAATGGAAATGTAAATGGAAATGGAAATGGAAAGGTGCAACAAATGCGATGACTTGCTTGAATTGTTGTCAGTATTGTTGTTGCTGTTGTTGTTGTTGTTGTTGCTGTTGTGGGCTGCTTGTTTACATTGATTGCTGGGCAGATAGAAGAAAACAACAACAGAGAAAACACACAAAGAGCTGCTGAGTTGAACAAGAATATCCTGTTTATTTTTACAACTAAAATGAACAGTCAGCAAAAATGCGTTCGCCTACCTGAGCAGACAGACAGACAGCCAGACAGACGGACAGAAAGCGAGCTCAAACTGAGCCTGGTCAGGGATTTTTTTGTTTCGGTTAAGCATCAAACTAATCCAATTAGTTAAACAATGCTTGGCCAGTTGCATTTATATATCTGTCTACATATACACATACATATATACTTATTTTTTTTGTGTGTGTGCCACGCCTCTAACGAGCTGAGTGCGTTGTTGCCTCGTGCTTCAAATAGCATCAAAGCGGATCGCATCGGATCAGTCTGTTTCTTTACTTTGAGTTTTGTTGGCCTTCTCATGTGGCTTATTGTGTGGCTATTGTTGGGCAGCCGTTTGCGTTTTGGCAGACCCTCTTCTGAAAGACCCTCCCTTGTCTGCCATTTACTACACTCAATTAGAGAGCACGTAGCAATCCTCAGCTGGGCCATCATCCATCAGGGCATCCAGTGCATTTGGCGGTGTTTGCGGCACCAGCAATAAAGCCATTTCAATTTGGCCCACAAGCCACGCACGTCTCAGCTCATAATTATGGCTTCTATCTATGCATAGATAAATACACGCAAAAAAATTGTCAATAACATACTGTCGCTTAACATACACTCAGAAAATAAATCAGCATAAATCGTAGAAAAAGCCTTTTGTTCTTTTGTACACTTAGCGAAAAACACAATGGAAACTAGACATATTTTCTCTAAATCGTAAAAAATACTTTCTGAATAATAAGTTGAGGCCTCATATCTTCTGAGGAATACATTTATATTCCTCAGCGTCAAGAATATATATTCTTTATATTTATATGCTTATCGTATAAGTATTTATCTGAGTGTATGCAAGTATTACCTGGGCTTTAACTAACTCGCATTTTGTGGCCCGACTTGGCAGCTACTTTTCATGGCATCGGTTATGGTTATTGTTCTGCGTTCTACGTGGCTGTTAACTGAAATTGGCCAAATTGTTTATGCGGCTTAGAACGTGGCCAACGCATGCAGACGATAACAGCAATAGAACATTATTTGGCTTACAGTTGTCTGGCCAAAGGGTTGAAGGGGCAGACGTTATGTCTTTATGTTTTTGGCCATGCTGTGGCCAAATTGAGTCATTTGGCCGGGCCAATAAGGGGTTATGCTGAATACATTAGACGCCCAGGCCGTCATTTTAAATAACGCCAAATGACGTTGTTAAAGCTTATGGCCAACATAATCCAATATTCAGATAATTGAATAACACAAGCCAAGCTAAGCTGCGTTTCCTGCCTGCCAATTTATATTCACTAACTGAACAATTTTACTACTAACCAAATGCAAATGATGTAATTTATATGTGGGATCGTAATTGGCAATAGTTAGCAAACAGTTAATTGTTTAAATGATGGCTTAAATTGTTATCGAATCTTATCTTTTGTTATCTATTATTTATCTTCTGCCTACTCCTTAACAACTTTCAATTGTTGATGTATAAAAAAGTACTTCAACACTGAAATGATTGCTTCAAATTTTAAGCTGTCTCTTTTCTATATATATATATATATATATATATATTCCTCATAAGTGCAACATTTATTGTTGAATGTTTGTTTATTGCTTACTCTTTTACAAGTTTGAGTTGATTGTTGCAATTTGAAGCTGTCTCTTATCTAATCTTATCTCTTTTCCGCATATTCAAAATATAATTTGGCGCATTCCAAATCAAGTGGCAACTGCTTGGCAAACACCTTCAGATAGTTGCCCATAAAAATAACATGTTTAATTTTCATGGCTTGCAGTATTTTCTTTCATTTTTTATTATTGTATGTGGCGAGTGCAGTTAAAAAATGTGCCCCTTCTAAATTTCTCACAAAAAGCATTTCCATTTTAATCGGCACACACAACTAACACCTCAAACCCCGCCGACTTTGACTAATTGCTTTTCAACACTGGCGAATGTGGTTTTTATAGGCTCCTTTAATTAGCCTGCAGGTGTGGCACACAGACTTCAACTCCCAACTTGCCACCAACTGTTGCAGTTGCAGTTGGCGTCTGTTATTGTTGTGTTATTGTTGCAGTTGAAAACTGTGTCATTGGGTTGTGGATTCTGGGTATCCGACTAGCATCATCTGCCCAACTTGCCACCCGTCTCGCGCATCAGCGGCATCTGCCTGCAAAGGCTGCATCACTTTTTACTGCGCGTCTATTTACATATTTTAGCTGAAAATGCAGTCGAACTGCTTTGCGCCTGCCTCTGCCTCTGCCTCTGCTTCTGCTTCTGCTTCTCTGAAATGCATCGTAAAAAACTGAAATGTTTCCCCGGCTGCTCCTCCTCCGTGGCTCCTCCCTCTCCTCCTCCTCCTCTTCCTGTCACTTGCAACTGATTTCTGTTTTTTGTGTCGGAGTTTCGTTTCCACTTAATTATGTACAGTTCCAAAATGTTATTCCTATACGAAATATAATCATTTAATTACCAACAATTAACTACGGGTAATTGAAGTAATTAAATAGATAATAAAGATGGAATGGTAAACCTTGAAATGTGAAACTTTTGCTCACTTATGAATATGGATTCCGATTACTTTCAGACGTAATTATAATCATAATTAACAACTTCTAGTAATTGAATAAAACTTAACGTAATAAATCGAAATATGTACAACTTATTCATATCAAACTTTGCTCATTTTATGTACACACATTTCATATTTCAAGTTCACATTTCATTCAGTCTACATTTCTATATATCATTTTCATTTGTTATAATAGATAAACACACACACACACACACACACACACAAAGAAGTGCTTTAATCTGATCTTCATCTGATGCTTGATTTGCATATCAGAAATGCCCTCGTTTATTTGGCTGACCTTTGACTGCTTTCCGCTTGCCCTTTCAATGTCAGCTTTTCTCATGAAGACGACCAAACAAACAACTGGCTAACATTTAACTCCCCTTTTGGCCACTCATCCCACACGCGCACACACAACATATACACACGCACACCCATGCCGGAAATTGCGTTGTTCACCCTTTTTTCCGTTGGCCTTGGGCCACATTATTTGAGTTAAGCCAAAGCTAGTCAAAGAGTCAAAGAGTCAGACAGACAAACAGTCGAACAGTTGAACAGTCTGTCAGCTCTTCTTCTTCATCTTCTTCACTTACTTTATCTTAAGTCAATTTGTTGCCCCTCATCAACATCTTGAAGGGAAGATCATCATCGTCATCATCATCATCATTATTATTATTTTATCACTAACTTCATCTGCTACTTTGTTTTTGAGTAACCAAATCTTAAACGGTTTTAATACACTGTTTGCAGCGTGACAAACTGAGTATATAGGGTATGTATAATATATTATATATATATATATCTGATATTGAGTTGCTTATAAAGATAAACAGATATGGCCAAGTCGCGTCGATTCTTGAAGCTGCTCAAGAATATTTATACTCACTTCCTTCTGTGTGTCACATACTTTTCCACAACTTCATCATACCCATTATTACGTTTTAATGTTTTTCCAGGGTATATAATACAAAGTAGTCATAGATCAAGGGATCTGTCTCTTTTTCTCTCTCTCTCTCTGAAATCAGCGTTGACGTATTTATGGCCAAGTTGGCCCGCTGTTAAATGCGATTCCCTTAAACAATTAGCGGGGCAACCTTTGACAGCGGAAATGAGTGCTCAGTGCTAGGGTTGCTCTGCAGATAGATATACATATATATAGGGGTGTTCAGATACTTAGGGGTTGCTGTCATTATCTGTGCGCCTCTTCTCTGCTCGACTGTGATTTCATTAGGCTCTTGCTTAATTTGGTTTTCCTCGTTGCTGGTTATTGTTTTCATTCACTGCACCTTTTCCTAGGCATCGACTTTGGTTTCCATTTCAATTCTGATATGTCAATTATTTAGCAGGATATACCAGTTTCCCCCCACCCCTCCACACCCCCTTCCATCCCCTGGGAGACGCTTTCAATTCGATTTTTATGATTTTTATTCCTTTTTGCGGCTCATTTTTTGTTCTGCTTCATTTGCATTTTGTATTGAATTCGAATTTCGTATTCGTATCCGTATTACTTTATGTAATTCACGTATATATGTATATATATATATATATATATGTATTTGCATTTGTCTGCGGTTTGTCTTTGTGGTCTTTGTGGCAGCTGCTGCTGTGGTTGCTTCCTACAGCTGCCCCCTCTTGTGGCAGTATCTTTTTCTGTGGCATTGCAAATGGCAACTTAGGCAAATTGAAAGCGTAGCAAATGCGAGAACAATGCCAACAAAGCACGGCTAATGGGCAAAAACACTGGGGAGCAGCAGCAACTGGGGAAACAGCACCAACAGCAGCACCAACAGCAGCAGCAGCAGCAGCAGCAGCAGTTGATGATGATACAACTCCAGAGCCAATACAATCTTTCATCAGCCTCAGCAGCAGCGGCAGCAAATTTGATTTCCATTTCAATTTCCAATTGCGAAAAACTTCCTCAACTGTTTCACCGATCTAATTGAGGCCTGAGTCTGCTGCTGACCTTGTGCACATATTTCCACATAAATATTCTTGGCCTGCACAAGTTGCACAAGGTACGAAAAAAAAAACATTGGGAAATTCATTTTAATTAGCGGTAAAAAATGCGGCATCGCTGAAAACCGGCAACATCGCAAACATATTTCCATTCCGCCCCAAGCAAGCAGCGCTGTCAAAGGTCTCAGGCGTAAAAAAAATAACAACCAACTTCTATATCTTTTACTGGTCACCAGCAGACAGTGCTGCCACACACTGTCCACAAAAAAGCTAAATTAATTAACTTCAAATTGAAGTCTAAAATTATTTGTTTATCCATTTCAGTCATTGGTTGCAATTTGTTGGTTTAATGCTTAGTAAATGGAAACTTCAAATATATATTTTTGGATCTGAAGGAATTGTAAATGGAATCTCAAATATTTTATTTCGCTTTTTCTCAAAAACATTTTTAGTTCACTTTGTTATGCGGATCAATCCGCTCAATAAAATAATTTATAAGATATAAATTCCAATCATTATAAAGCTATAATTCGTAATTTACAGCTACTTGACTACTACTTATTATTATTCAATCAAAATATGTAAAAATGATTATTATTATAATTTTCGAATCAGAATTCGTTTAGCTTAATCGGACATTAAAAACAGCCATTTTTTGACGGCGAACAGCGCACATCTCAGCAAAAAACACTCCGATGTACTGGCTCTGTCTGCCACAGATTGCCCCTCAGCACACAGCCACCTTGCCACACTGCATTCGCTGCCACAATCGGCGCCTGGGTGGCCAGCTGCTGCTGCTGCCCTCCGCTGCTGCTGCTGCTCTATGTGCAACATAATAATTTGTAAACATTTATCAATTATGCAGCAACAGCGGGAGCCACAACACAGCAAAAACAACAATGCCGGCTACTTGCAACGCCCCAAAGATGCCCCAAGCGAGTCGAGCTCAAGACCTAACCGAGCTGGCAAACTGGCAACGTCCAAAACTGGCCACATATATTTTCCTCATAGGCCACGCGGCAGGGCGTCTCCACCTCCCCCTCCCCTCTCCACACTCTACCTCGACTTATGCGGTTGGGTTTTGGGGCGTTGATTTGCCTTGCCCCAACACACACAATTAACTGCTAGTGGGCAACACCTCATAATCATCAGCAGCAGCAGCAGGAGCAGCAGCAACGGGGGGCAAAGTTGGAACAGGTGCCACCTGAAGATGACGACTCTCACACCATGTTGCACTTGCACGCGCACGGTGCACGGTGCACGTCGATCTGCGGTCAGTCAGTCAATCAGTCAATCGATCAATCATAAAAACTGCTGCGTGACTTGTTGACAACCGCAGCGAGCGACAATAACAACTTAATCCAATTTCACACAGCAGCATGTTGCTGAGCAAATGTTGCCAACGTGTTTAAATGAAGCGAGACTAATTTTAATGCAAGCGGATATAAAGAACTTTACTTCTAGGTAAGGTAAGAAGATGGAGAAATTTATTCGTGGAGAAAGTTAGATAGTTCTAATAATGAAAATTATTTAGAAATATATTTTTAGATATAGAAAGCTAGTTTTATTAATGACTGATTATAAGAAATATATGTCTAAAAATTGAAATGGGTATCGAAAAGTTCGTGCTTTTCAAAAGATATGGAAAATTATGGAAAATGTACTGCGGCTTCTAATGTTTGATGAGTAGAATAGTAAATAAGCAAATTGTATTATCTGAGAGGTATTTTTAGAGGTATTAGTAAGTCTGTAATCATAATCTTGTGGTGAATTTATGTCTTGTGGATTATATAGTGGTAAAGGTGATTGTCAATGTTTGCATTCCACTTTTTAAATATTGACATTTAAATTAAAAAATCACAGCAAAGAACTGATCTTAGCAACATGTTGCTAAGACATCTACTCGCACGCAACATTCTGTGCAGCACTTAGAGTCTAGCAACATTATGCTGGCTGCTCTCACGCACTCCCCTCCCCTACCTATCATATACGACTCCACTATCTCTCTTATTTGCTCCTCTCTCTCTCTCTTGCGCTCGCTCCCAAAATCAGCTGTTTTGTATGGTTCGATGCAACCAAGCAATTGAGTCGACTGCAAACTTTCGCCGTATGTTCGCCCAGCGGGCGAATAGCGCTTCAAACGTCAATCGACGGCGAACGCGTGCACATCTCGCCTCGCTTCTGCTTCTTCTTCCTATTACGCATCCGTGTTGGTATAGTGTCGGTGTGTGTTTGTGTGTGTGTGTAGTAATGTGCGTGTATCGCAGCTAATGTTGCTATTTGCATTGTGCAATAACCGACAACATATTTCTGCAACTTGTATACAAAGTGGAAGTTGCGCTGGGAGAGAGAAAGAGAGAGCGATATTTACGCATTTTGCAACAGTTTTTCAATTTAATTTCTCAATTTTCCCAAAACGAAAATTCGTCCATTTAAAATACGTTTACAAGTGCATCTGGCATTCAAAAAACACGTGAATAAATGTTGACTGGTTAATAATGAATAGTGCTTAAAATATTTCACGGGATGGATATAATTGTATATATATGTATACACATTTTTTTTAAATAGTTGGCAATAGTTTTTCCACGAAGCAAACATGTTTAATAATTAATTCATTTGCCACTTATTAATCAAAACCAAACTGCATAAATTTTAGCTTGCTGAATAATGCGATGCGTGTTGAAAATATTTTAATTTCGAAACCAAAATATATATATTAGAGTTTCAATGTTTTTTTCTTATCATTTATTCACAATTAATTCATTTAAGATAAAAAAGTGAATTCATTTTGGCTGATGAATAATCCAACTCATGTTAAAAATGTTCAATAGAGAGCGAAATCAACAAATTTGTCAATAGTTTTTCCGATGTTCAAAATTCATGCATTCAAAATTCATTCGATTGCCATTCGTTAATCAAAAAAAACCGCATATATTTCAACTTAATGAAGAATGCGACGCATGTGGAAAAAATTTCAAGAATTTGCCAATTAAAAAAAGAAAAACCAAAAACCGCATAAAATTATTTTAGTGTCGACAACCAGCAATTAATTAAGGAAAAAAAACTGCCGGCATTTAATTAGAAAGTCAAAAAAATAGAGAGAAAAAAAGAGGAAATGCAGCAAGGAGAAAAGTTGTTGCTGACTCGCGGCTGGTGCCTGATTCTGACGCTGAGTTTGACTTTGACTTTGAGTCTTTGTGCGCTGGCCAACGCTAATGACCCAGAAGACAACCTAGCCATGGAGGAGGTGTTGCCCCAACAACAACAACGACAACAACATGATGAAGATAAAAGCTACGATGTGGAGCTAAGAATGCTGCAGGCAGTGCCCAGCGAGAGGCATCAACATCAGCATCATCATCATCAGCATCGTCAACAGCATCATCATCAGCATCAGCATTATTTGCGGCATTTGGACAAATATCAGCTGGCGTGGGAGCCACAAAAACAGTTGCTGCAACAGCGCAACAAGAATCATCATCAGCATAAATCGCAGTTGCCACAAACAGAACGGCAAAGCTCAACAGGCACAAACAATAAAATGGGGCAACAGGAGAAGAAGGCGCAGGCGGAGACGCAGACGGAGGCGTGGCAGGCATCCCAGAGGTTGCAACATGAGAAAATCATCAAGTGGCAGCGGCCAAGGAACTCAAGATTGAACGGCAGCGTCGCATTCGAGATTAACGATGTGAGTAACTCAACAACAGCGTTGCAAGTGTTTGATTTGCCACCGACTGTTGCATAATATTCACGTCACATTTTATATGCCAATTTAATGTTGCACGCAAGTTCTCCTGTTACTCTTGCACAGAAATGCAATAATTGTTTCGATTGTGATTCTGCAAACAAAGTGTGAAAATTGAAATATTGCACTTATAAAGCACGAGAGACAAATGGACTTTTAATTGGTAAGAGCGCCACATAAATTTCAATTGAATCTGAACAATTATGCCGGGCAGCAGCAGTTTATAACAAAAGCGTGCCACAAGCCGAGCAATCAACATGCAACATTCAATAGTCGACTAATCTGTGGCTAAAGATCTCCACGAAATTGAATGGAACGTGCACTGCAATCCCAATAGTAAAACTCGGAATAAACTTTGAATAATCAATTTGTATGCCAAGTGGCAGACTCAAAACAGAAACTGAAACTGAGACTGAGACAGTGAAAACTCTCGAGCATCGGCGAAGGCGAAGCAATTTGCTTATCATTTGTTTTCTTCTATATACAATCAAATGAAATCCAGGTGAATCTGTAAAGAAAACCCTGAAAGTAAATTCACTTGCAATAATTATTAATCAGAGCCTCAATCACAGCACCTGCAATGACGTCATTCATTGCAAAATAAATACCAACTTGAGAGTTGAACTTAAAGTCAATGAACTGCCAATGGAGCAATTACTATTTGTGTGTAATATTTAATGGGAAATCAAATAGATTGAATAAATAATCGATGCTCATAACTGAGATTTCATTTATTCATAAGTCAACTGCAGCAAAACAGCAAAATATGTGTCATCAACTATTTACTTCTGCGAACATATTATATTCTTCAGATTAAATCAAATATATAGTGCAGTAGAGCAAATATATATATATATATATATACAATATATTAATATACATCGCAATAAAATTTCTTTCAGCTTATACTTATACATAGTTATATATGTATGAATTTATGCTAATATCACTCTTTGAACTTTACTTGCCAAGTTAATAACAGGTTCAATTGCCAAATTTTAAAATTGATGATAATAATTCAGTAGATGGAGCATCTAGGAGAATAGGATATTCCTTAAATCTTACATAAATAATTCACAGTTAGACAAACATTAAATGTCATTTAAATAGTGCTAAGCAAAAATATGTTTCTGCTGTATATTAATTATTAAAATAAGTCACAAAACCAGAAACAATTCTAGTAAGTCAAAGATCAAAGTATCTTAAATCCCATTTAAATCATCCAAAGTCAAGCTCAAATACAATACAAATATGTCAGTCTTGTCAAAATTCATAGTTTCCAAGCTAAATTTCAGTCCTTGTCCGATCTTTTAGCAATATAATTACTTAAGATTTTTTCATTTTCATTTTCATTCTTTCATTTTCATGCTTAATTGCATTTGGATGTAATTCCCAATTGAGATAAAGTTATCTTAAGTTTTGTTTATTTACTCTTTTTGCAATTGAAGTCATTAAGGAACCACTTGAAAATTGTGTGGCAACATCTGCATATATATATTTTTATATATATTCCACTTTCATCTGGCTAAACTGTTTGCATTATTAACACAATATTTGGATTATTTTCCTATCACTTTTCACACTCGATTCCCGAACTTTATTTGCTGCTTTTATCGAAGCCGACACATTTGCACCCATGCCCCTGCCACTGCCACACTTTCTTGATAGTTTGTTGCAACTTTTGGATTCAGTTGCCTGCCTATTGCCTCGCTTCTGCTTCGGTGGCGACGCCACTTCCACATCAAACATTTTGGCGCAAGTAAACAACGCACAAAATCAGCAGCTGCATTTTCAGTCTCAGGGGGGGGTGGATTGGGGGGACTGGCATCGAGGGGGGCCTTTTGCTGCTGTTCAATTAATTCCAGGCATTAAAACAATTAAGCGGCTGCGTGGCTTTATTGACTTGGCACACTCCACACCCCCCGCCTACTCCCGCCCCACCCCTTTTGGTATGTTTCTTGTGACCCAATTTTCACACAAATTAGTGCAGCTAATTTTTAATGATGATTTTTTGTACTTATTTTTTTTATTTTTTTTTTTTTTTATTTTTATTTTGAGTAACGCCTTTGCGGCTGAAAACTACTTCACTTGGCATTTTTCATAATTTCCATTTTTCTTCATTTCTCTGGCTTCTTTTACGCAATTTATGAGAATTCTCCACCCACTGCCCCCAACCCCTTCCTCCCCCCCCACCCCTCTTTCCATTTGCCTTATTGCTCAAAGGCGTCGCTGCGCCGACAAATGCAATTGAAATAAACATGGAAAAAGAATGTTGTTTGGTCTGCTATTTTTAGGGGGGCTCTCAGAAGGAGAGGGGAGGCGCTGGTGTGTGCAGCAGGCCCAGAGGCAAATGACGCCTTCATCATATTTTTTCAAGGGTGTTATGGCCCAGCCCAAGAAAAATGGAGGAGCAGTTGAAGCTAGAACCATGGCCAACATTCAGCGTCGCCTGCATGCGTTTCAACTCATTTGCACCTAATTGTCATGCAACGGCTGCGTGGCAGGGGAGAGTAGTAGGGGGTGGGGGTAAGAATATACAGCCAAGTATACAAGTAGCTGCATCTGCTATCTTCATATATCTCTCGCTATCTACATCATCTCTGCATCTTTTCTGCTGCACTGCACAACATTTTTGGGTGTTAAGTGGTGCATCTAACAAAAAGGAACAACAGACAGATAGGCAGACAAATGGGTGGACAGAAGGACAGAGACAGAAGAATGTGGCTTTTCTATATAAAAGTCAGCTCTCAAAAACTTTTAGAAACCAGACAGTTCTCATCTACAAATATCAATATTTAATTTATCGATTAACAAACTGCTAGCAGCAAGCCAGCTAAGCATTTATTTAACAGAGTATCAGCAAGTCGAGCACTCTCTACTGTAGCATTGTAACTTGTTTACTATATATAATATATATGTCTGTATACATATGTATATACATATATATGTGCTGTTATGGCTATATCTAGAGGTTGGCTCCGTCACCAGCTGGTTGCCACATTTTTTATCATTTGTTCCACATCTACTGCTCTATCCCTCTCTCTCTCTGTCTCTCTCTCACTCTCTCTATCACTCTCTCTCTCTCTCTTGTGGGTGTTGGGCATGTTGTTGACTTAATCTGCATTTTTTGTAGCCTCTTTTTGCTATCTGCTATCTGCTATTTGCTATTTGCTGGCGAATGTGTTCGCATTTTTGTCGCTGCTTGCCTGGTCAACAAGAGTGAAATTTGCATAGTTTCCGGCTGCAGTTCTTAAATTTTATTTTAAGCCAACAGCAAAATACCAAAAAAAAGTAAAACAAAGTAAAGTTAAGTTTAAATAGCAAACTTATTAAAAAATTGTGGAAACTTGCATACAACTATGAAAAGCTGTGCCATAATCTTTGCATATATACAAGCGGAAATAACACTGTTGAACGCACAACCCCATTAGAACCCTCATCTAAACTTGTACTTGTTAAAACTCGGATTCTTCTCATATGCACACAGATGGACAGATGAAAATTGAACCGAACTTTTACTTGTTTAATCCCTGATTCCCCTCATTTGCATATTAGGCATTGCTTTAATGGGAATATCTGCACAATTGCACTCAATGCTGAACTGAATAATCAGACTTCCCATAAAAATAACAAACAGAGATTAATGATCAATGATCAGTTCAATCTCAAGAAAACAACTTGATAAATCTCGTGCAAAAACTGCAAATATATCAACTCAGTTCAACTTCCTTCATGATCCCTCTTCTTCTAAAGTTCTCTAGCTACCCTCGGCATTTTTCTGCTATCAGTTTATTTATCAAACAAATTATAATATAGTTATATACAATTGCTAATTCGGAGCATATATTTATTAAACTAATTTTGTGTATATAAAATTGATTAAAATAAGCCACATCAGCCTAACAAATCGAATACTAACCAATCAGTTTCAGTAATTTCATTATAATTATATGATTTCCATAAATTTTCATCAAATTCACTTTGGGGCTATATAGAGTGCAATCTTTGGGGTGGGGGCAGCTGCCACCTGCACATAAAAAACACGCCGCACACAAGCGATTTATGTTTACACTCTAAATGAATACCAATAAATTATAATGTCATCCTGACATAGAATTGATATAAATATATAATGATTTATATATATTTAGACAGGTTTTGTGCAGCACTTAAGTGCATCAGATAAATAAAGAGAAAAATTCTTGATGAACGTGTTCTAATTTTGTGGTAAGTCGAGAAAAAACTCTCCACTGAGTCTATATGGCCACATCTGTATACTCTACACAAGTTTATCAGATATAAATCAAATTATTATCCATTCTTTGGACTGTCAAGAGACTGTGTTGAGATTATGCAATTCCCTTGTACAAATATGTGACTCTATTGTTCTTCCTCTTTTATCTCATCTGGGCTCTTGTGCAGTCAGCATGCAGAGTATGCCCAGGACTCCCAGTCTTGTCCAGTTTTGTTCGGACCTGTCCAGCTTTGTGCAGATTCGTGTCATTTCAAGCACTGCTAATTCTTTGTCACCCCAAATGCGATAAGGTTCTCTAACCAGGCAGTTGCAGCAGTTTTTTAGCCAAGAGCTATTTTTTTTATATGTTAGTTTTTGCTTTGTCCACTCAACTGGGTCTAAGCAAAAAGCTGTTTTGACACGCCCCTAACCTCCACTCCCTGTTTCGCCCATTTGTGCAGCCAACAAACGACGATTTTCCATTTTTCTCTTTATGCAACCACTTTTTGCATTCGCATTTTTATTTATTTTTATTTGTTTTTATTTATTTTTGTTCATTTTTTGTTCATTTTTTGTTCATTTTTTGTTGCATATTAAATTGCTTTCTGCTTCTTCCATATTCGCGTATTTATTCCATTAGATTTAGTCGTGTCGAATTTCAATATTCCCCTTTTCCTTGAGCATTTTTCACTCAGGCTTCCTTTTTTGAATTCCATTTGGGTTTTCGTCGCTTATCGCCACTTTGGGGCCTTGGGGGGGTCTTTGAGCCCAAAGCGCTTTTTCCTAACCGCAATTTGCGCATTTTCACTTTTAGTTTTAATTAACTAAAAATTTGGTGAATATGCGACAAACACGTTGCTGACCCTCCCCCTCCCCTGGGGGTCGCTTTTCCTTGCCTTTTTCTTTACGAAATTTTACCCTTTTTTAGTGAGTGTTTTTCTAATTTTGTCCAAAAATGTGCTGAGGAACTTTGTTCATTATTTCCACAAAAAGGTTCTATTACGCAGAGTTGAACAAATATCTTATATCAAAAACGTATCGTATCAATATCAGTTTCGTCAAATCGGAACCGTAACCCGATTGATTTTCAGAACAGGAACGGGAACGGGAAGCGAGATGTGAATCGGTGAAACCAACCAGGAAATTAAAAAGAATTTCTTTAATCTTGATGAAAGTATTATAAGTTCCTTAACAGATCTTTTTTTTATTAGAGATTTTGTATCTTAAGCCAAGCATTTATGAGCTTAGTTTAAGCTGCTTTATTCGAGAATGAATATTAAAACCACTGTGTTTCAATATTTTAACATATTTCATATTCTTACTTCAAGTTTGCACTCAAGCTTTTCCATTTCATAGCTTTACTTTTGCCTTTAACTATCCATCAAATCTGTTCATGTTTAAATTACTATATCTTATGTAGCGCCAACTCCTTAATGCACCGTAAGTTCTCTCTGATCCAAACAATTGCATTTGGTTAAGTGTATTTTAGTCTGGTTTTTCCAACTGGATTTTCTCGCTTTTTATATTATTTATGCATTTTATTTGCATTAACAGCAATTTTTACTACTTTTTCTCATTTTGTGTGCTTCATTTTTGTTTTGCCCATTTTTGTTTTGCCCACAATTTTCCGGCACATTTTCACAGCAGTTTTCTTCTGGCGGTTGACTGCTGCTGGCTGCTGGCCGCACATTTTTAATTATTTGCAATGGAAGGCTTTCGGGGCGGTCTTTCGTGCTACTCATTGGTAATGGGCCTGAGGTCCTTTGACAAAAGGATCTGCTGCCTGGGGCTGCACTCCAGGCAGCCACTCCCCATCTCCCCCTCTCCCCCTCTCTCTCTCTCTCTCTCTCTCTGTGTTTAACCCGCTGAAGGCCAAATTGTATATTTGGGCAGCGCTCAAAGTGCAAGTTTCGTTTTTGATTCAGTTTTATTTTTGTTTTTTGGTTGCCTGCTCAGCTTGCGGCTTTAATTGTAGTCGATGGCAGACACTCTTTCAATGCGCCCGCGGTTGCCACAACAACAACAACAACTAAAACAACAACAACGAGAACATTTCTTTTGTTATGTAAACTAATTAAACATTGAATGAGGAAACACCCAATTCATCCTCTTTCTACTCTTTGCCCAGGTGCCCAATTGTTGTGCTTACTTTTGTTGTTGCTGCCACACTATTAATTTGTTTTTAAATTGTTTCATCTGCGTCTTCTTCCACTTCGTCTTCTTCGTGTTTTTGTGAACGGATTGAAGCCATGGCCAAAACTTGATTAATGGCCACGTGGACGTAACTTCATTTTGATTGCAGCCTGTCCAACTGGCCGGCATATCATTTGTTCTTACCAAAAAAAACCAAACACACACACAAATACAAACAGCTCGGCCAATATCAATAGAAAAGAAGAAGAAAAACAATCGAAATGCGTTTGGCTTTTCAATTTTCCGCCGCAAACGGCTTTTCCTGCTCATTAATCAGTTTCCAATTTTTTGTTCACATTTTTTTCTTTTTTGTCCGATTTTTGTTTGTGTGGTCTGTTGGCCAAAACAAATTAGCTGGGCCGTCGATTTCAATTGGCTCGTGAGTATTTTTTATTTGTAATTACTTCAAATCCGATTTTGGGCCAACAACAACAACAAATGCATGCGTTAAAGTCACGCTCGAAACATGGCCCAAATGCGAAGTGGACATGTTTGAATTGATTTTACTTTCGAGTGTTGAGCAATTGTTGCAAGTGTTTTTTTGCCCCATTCAGTTTTCATGCGTACAATTTCATCATATGCAGATTAACGTTATATAATATTGCTTTATATTTGGGTAAGTGGAAATGTGTCGGAATGCGAACAAAATCAATATAGAGACCAAATGAAAATTGTGCTATCAGTTACATTTAACGGCATTATTCGATGTACACTCCATTTAATGCATGGAAGCGCCATAAAAAATGAGGCAGATAAAGGCAGAAAGACTCATTAAAAGCAATAATTCAGATTTTAGTTCTCAGATTTCAGATTGCTTTCCATTTCATTTTCATAAAATACCCGCATTAATTATTTACACACTTTTCTCGTCTACAGCAACGGAAATAAAGAAAATCTTGTTATGCCCTGAACCCATTAAGAATGGGCATTGAGGGTATGTTGACATTTTGCAGCAGTATGTCACAGGCAGAAGGATTGGTCATCATCAATAAGGTCTTGCAATTGATATTATTATTATTATTATATTCTATATTCATTAATATAGCATAACAATCAACTAGGTATTTGAAAGGGTATCTCCAGGTTGAGCTCTCTCGACTAGAGCCACCTACAAATTGAGTTTTGCTTGTGAATATTCTTAACGCAGTTGAGTTGCCCAACTGATTGAGTGATTAAGGCAAAGCCTCGCTTTTACTCATTTATGTCAAGTTTATTTCATTTGCTTTGGTTTGCTCTCTTAAGTCAACAATAATTTAATTCTTTTAATTACATTTTAAATAGTAAATTACATTTCTAATTCGTTGTAATTTGCTGTGTGGACCAATATTGGTTGACATTAGATAAATAAATAAATGCCTGATAAGTTTATTGCTGCGCTTTTCTAAATTTTCTGAACCCATTTATTTGCTTTCTAACTGCTGCACATGACTTGCACTTTTATGTGGTAGAATGTTTTGCTTCAATTAGCTTAAAAGGCAGCCATAAATCGAATGACACCTTGAAAAGATAAGAAGTTTATTCACAGGCACAGAAACAGGCAGGAAAGTTTAGCTGACTTACTTCAAAGAAGTTGTTGTTGCATATTCAGTAATCGGAAAAGTTGCATCGACAACCGATGGAGGTTCAATGGCCGGGCCAATGCCACACTTGCCACAGTTGCACCCCGTTCCCTTGAGGCAGCTGTTACTGCGAGTGCAAGTGGCACTTTTTACTTGCAATAAACATGTAACAATAACAACAACTGGCTACACAAAAGTATAAACAAAGCAATTTGCCGCTGGCATAAACAAAAGGCCTGCACTTGTTAATACCTGACAGAGAAAAGGGGGTAGAAAGAGAGAGAGAGAGAGGGAGAGAGAGAGGGAGAGAGAGAGGGAGAAAGAGAGTGTGAGAGAGAGAAGCTGGTTGAGAACGGCACACAAAGTAAGTCTAAAGATTTTCACTTTATATTTGTGTTCTGCTTTTCTCGGCTGATTTGATGACACACTTTTTTTGGGTACACTCAGGAAAAATCTTTTATTCAGAAAGCAGATTTTGGATTTTCGATCATATTTAAACTCTAATACAAAAGCCGAGCCAATAAATTTCAACAATTGTCTTCAAATTGTAACAAGGTTTTCTTCCAAGAATCAGGATATGCATTTCGACTTTTTAGAAATGATTTGTTTAATAATGGAAAAAGTATCTTAAACTTGAAGCAAGCACATCTAATTTTTAGATTTATTTTCTTATCTTAATAAATTTTTTCTAAAAACAAGAAACGCCTTCTAGTATTGAGGGCAATTTGTCTTCAGTGTGTTTCAGGGAGGAGCTGCCCACTTTAGGCTAGGTCGAAGCTTTTTGGCAATCCATTAAATATGCTCGCTCCGTTGGACTGCCATCTAAGCAAATGTCAGAGTTGATATATAAAAGGAAAGAAGAGGAACGAACACAGGAGTTAATGAAGCCCAACGCGCATGTCGAGCAGCAAATGAAGCCAATCGACGAAATTTCATGAAAATTCCATCGCAGAATATTTTTCAGCAAATGCAAAAAGCGACAAATTCACAAGAGTTGGCAGGCAACAAAAAGAAGAAGCAGAAATATTACAAAACTAACAACGTGTGGACATCATTAAAATACAAGTGGAGTTCGCCGAGCTGATTTTAATGGTGCCAAAATAATGAGCCATGTAAAAATGTTGCTTGTTAAAAGTTAAACACAACATAAATTCAACAATTTAATGCCGATCGTTTGGGTAGATTTATGGCATATCTGCAACTTGTTTGTAAATACATATTTGTGTGTATACATATGTGTGTCCTCATAAATAACTATGCAGAAAAATCTTGCAGCTGAGCAATTTGTTAAATAAGAAAATAATATTTTCTTCCGTGTTTTAAGGTCAATGTTGGTAAAATTGTCACTGAATATCAATGCCAAGTCAAAGCATATGCATAACAGATATTTCTTAAAGAAAGTGAAGCTTTTATTGACAACGTTAATCCATTTTGATAGATATCTGGCCAACGGACGAAACTTAGCGATGAAATAAAATAAACTTGATCTGCTTAGGGTTCATCATACTTTGTATTTCAAATTTGGAGACTCGTGCTTATAGTCTCTGAGATCAACTTCTTCATACAGACGGATAACCGCACACGGCTAAATTCATTCGCCTTTCGATGCTGATCTAGAATATATATACTTTATGGGCATGCTTCCTTCTGCCCTTAACATACTTTCACACAACCTTATTACACATTTTCAAACTGTTCAGGGTATCAGAATATAACTTTTCTCATAGTCATAAATTCACTTACTCCCAAAATATAAGCAAGCTGAAAAATAAATGTCAGCCAAAATCTGAAAACCCTCATTTACAGCAAAAGCAAAAACAACTATTCTCAAATCAATCCCAAAGTCTGATTAAATCTCATTTTTATTTGGACTGCCCCTATATTATTTGTATACTTGTGCCGTAATTTATTGCTAGCGTTAATTGCTTGCCACAGGGAACAAATGCAATATTTCATCATCTAGCTCAGTTATTGGGCATCCTGTCTATACATATACATATATATGTATTTGCTTCTCGATTGTTGCAACCACCCACACAGCGATTGGTGTGGCACACAAATGCTATGTGTTTTAATTGACAAGCAAAAAGGGCAACACTAAAACGCTGAAACCCCTGTCAAAATCTCGCCATGACGTAAACGGATTGAATATGCGGGCGAACAGACCACAACTGCAATTGCAACTGCTATCTGAGTATCTGAGTATCTGTGTATCTGTGTATCTATTGGTTGCATGCCTCACACAGCAGCCGTAGCTCAAGTTGCCAAGTGCAGCACGCACTGAATCATTCAGTAAGTGTCTTTCAGTCAGTCTCTCAGCCAGTCAGTCAGTCAGTCAATTATACAATGTTGCCTGGCAACTGGCAACTGGCGACGACCATCGAGATGATATCTATTAGATACATGATTCTTTTTCTCCCTCTCTATATCTGTTTTCATTTTTTTTTTATGCAACGCAGCTAACTGAATTTATGTCAGTTTCTATGTGCGCTTCACATGCTACTGGTAACTTGCCCCATCATCATCATCATGATGTTCTTGTTGATGACTCCACTGACGTTTCATGAATTTTTTTTCTGTTTTTGTGTTTTATTTTTCGCTTCTATCCCGGGGCTATACACATGTTGTGTGGCAAGTTTAGACTCTGCTTCTCTCTTCTCGTTTCTTTGTCATTCGTCAGCTGCTTTTGTTTTTCTTTTTTGCCTTGAATGCATTTGCAGTTTTGCAGTCTTGCTTCTAATTTGCAACATAATTAAATCATAGACAGAAAAAAACAAATACTGCCCCCGCAATGCGCTGCAACATTTCTGTGTCATAGTTTGGCCTGCAATTTATGGCAGCTGCTTCGATTCGAGCTAAGTAAAGTCAGCCATAAATTAGAACTCGAATCTTGCAGACAGCAAAAGTTCGAAACCAAACCAAAAAGCCAACAATAAATAACCATATATGCAAATGGAAACAGTGTGGCCAGACTTTGCCCACTCTGACAAAAAGCAGCCGACAATTGACATGAAATAATAAACTTTGTAGCGTTTGCTTTCAGCCATAAATAGAGAGATGAAAAAAGGCAAACAAAACAGTGAAAACTTATCGCAGAATTTGCAATTGCAAAAGGAAAAGTGAAGAAAAATAAATTTTCCTTCTTGGTCTGCTTGGTGCTTTGTCAAATGGCGAATGTGACCAAAGAATGATGAAAAAGGCTCAAGAAAAATAATTGTTTGCAATTATTTTCACACGCTGTGGCAGTGATTGAGTACTGGCACAAATTAGAATAAGTCTGAAATGGCAACACTTTTTCTTCACTCTTTTGAAATTAACTTGGAATAAAAGGCCACAGTTTATTAATGTGCCCAAGTTCTGGAGAAGAATACCTTTTTGATCAAAGATAAAAATCTCCGTTTAGGTGTCGAACAGTTGCCTTAAGAGCATCTAGAAAATTATGGTTTGTTTGTGATTATGATAAGACTGAAAGAACATTACAATATGTCGGGAATTTTGCAGAAGACCTCTTTCATCAATCAAGACGGATATGAGGGCTGTGAACTCTGATCATTAATTGATTCGCAGCCAAACACTTAATGCAAGTTTCTTTCCAATGAATAAATAAAGATCCTTCTGCCAAACTTCTGCTCATGTATTTCTTGACGATTAGAGTAAATCGATATTTTATGGTCCAACTTCCTTTGAGAAATCTTAAAAACTCAAATCGTTCCTCAAATAGCGTTAATTTTCCCCATACCCTAAGGTTATCGGCTTCTCAAACTTGGTCAGAGTGATTATTACCCATACCCAAAGCCAACTCGAATGCATTATCTTCCACATGCTTCTGTGGATTCTGTTGGACAGAAGTTTCCCCGCGTCAGGGAATGCCTGGATAAGATAATAGATCCCAAGTACCACCGTCGTTGTGTACTCATGGAAAGTTTATTTGAGACTAAATCAGATGCTTAACATAAAGTATTGATTAACATAATTGTACTCAGTTATGAGGGACTTAACATATGTAAGGATGCACGGTTGCATTGAATGTAAATTAACATAATTTCAACACCCTTCCACAATGCAAACATGCTTTCAAAAAATCATTTCAAATTTAACATATTCCTTAATTCATCATGTTTCCTTTTCGACAAGTTCTTAGTTAACACGTCTGCTATCATGACATTCGAAGGAACATATTTCAAAACAATGTGACCCTCATTTACAGCTTCACGAACAAAATGATATCTTATATCTATGTGCTTAGTTCTACCATGATGTACAGGATTCTTCGCCAATTGTTGTGCACTCAAGTTGTCTCCGTACAACACCGTCTGGGTAGTTTCAGTGCCACAACCAACTTCGATTATCAGCCTGCGCAGGACGATAGCTTCCTTGCACGCTGTCGACAAAGCCATATACTCAGCTTCTGTGCTGCTGAGTGCTACGCTGCGTTGTTTCTCCGATTTCCATGATATCGGTCCGCCAGCAAGAAAGTATACATAGCCAGTATACGATTTACGATCAACCTGATCGCCAGCCCAATCGGCATCAGCAAAGCCCTCGAACGCCCTTCCACACTTTTTGTAGTGTATCTTTAGGTCCACTGTAGACGCTAAATACCGCAGGACATGCTTCACGCCTGCAAGGTGTTCGCTATGCGGATCCATGTTCCGTTGAGCCAATTTTGCAACCGAGTGCAAAATATCCGGTCTTGTTGTCAGAGCCAACCACATTAGCTCTCCCACTTGTGCTTGGTACGATGTCTTATCCACCTTTTGACATCGGCTGCCGTTACAAGCCGTCTGGTACCCAGCATCCAATGGCGTAGCTGCTGGTCTGCAACTTTCCATGCCATTGTTACGCAAAAGATCCTTGATGTATTGCGTATGGCCCAGAGTGATCTCTCCAAGTTCACCCTCACGTTGGATTTCCATGCCAAGAAACAGTTCTAGTGGCCCCTTGTCAACGCACTCAAACGACTTCATGATATCAGCTTTTATGCTGACCAAGTCCGATTTCGATTGACAAGCTATAATGAGATCATCAACGTAAACTAGGATTAGTGCCAAGTTACCTCCCTTTCGCTTATAAAGACAGGGCTCATTGTCACATGCGATGAAGCCAATTCCACACAAGACGCTGTCGAGCTTGGAGTTCCACTCCCTTCCAGATTGCTTCAATCCATATATCGCCTTTTTTAGCAGCAACACTTTGCCCGCCTGATTGCCGTCAGCATATCCTTGTGGTTGCTTCATATAAACAGTATCTCTTAGATCGCTGTTCAGGTATGCAGTACAAACATCCATCTGGTGTGGGGACAACTGCAATTCTGCCGCTAACGCCAATATAAATCGCACGCTCTCCAGCCTGCAAACCGGTGAAAACGTTTCGCCGTAGTTAAACACCATACTGCTGTGCGCATCCTTTTGCCACCAGTCGTGCCTTAAACCGTTGTATTTGGCCGTGAGCATCCCGCTTCAAGGTGTAGACCCACTTGCAGCCAATTGCACGATGACCTTTTGGTAAATCTGCCAGCTGCCAGGTTTGATTCGTAATCAATGCCTCATACTCCTTTTGCATCGCTTCTTGCCAAAATGAAGCATGCGAACTGCGCGTTGCCTCCTCGTAGGTTGCTGGAATGGGTACATCACTTGTAACCATTGCGCTGAGTATATTAAATTGCTTCCTCGGGCGACCAGGTCTGCCCGTCATTAGCAATTTCGGTCTTCCAGGTCCAATACGAGGGATCTGCTCTTCTTCCAGCTCTTCGTCATCTTTGTCACTTTCCAAAGATTCATCCGCACTACTTTGATCAGTTGCATCCGAGCGAGATGTGATGTCCTTGCCGGTGGAGTCAACCTCATCATCATCTTCATCGTCAACTTGCTCAACTGGATGCCCTACATTCGACATATCGAATGTTTACTGCTTCGCCCTGTGCTTGCTGCAAACAGCTGGCCTCGTCAAAGAGAACATCTCGTTTGTCGACCACTGTGTTGGATTCTGCATCGTAGAGCCGATAGCCTTTAGCCTCCATTGAGTAACCAATCATGCGATATTCTTTCCCCTTTGGCTGAAACTTGCCCTTATGGCGACCCTTTTCCAGTGCCACTGCAATGGAACCAAAAACTTTTAGATGACCTATATGTGGTTTCTTACCAGTCCACGCTTCCATTGGAGTCATCCCGACCAGTGCCTTTGTGGCTGCACGATTACGTAAATACACTGCTGTGTTTACTGCCTCTGCCCACATTGACTGATCAAATCCTGACTGCGCCAATAAGCATCTCGCCATCTCTACAAGCGTACGATTAGCTCGTTCTGCCACTCCATTTTGCTGCGGAGTGTACGCTATCGTCAATTGCCGTGCAATTCCATTGGCTTTCAAAAAACCGTCGAAAGTTCGATTCACATATTCGCGCCCGTTGTCGCTGCGAATACACTTGATCATCTTTCCTGTTTGACGCTCTACCAGATTTTTGTATTCCACGAACTTGCGAAAGACCTCGTCCTTTCCTTTCAGGAAATACACAAAAATCCGCCTTGATTTGTCATCAATAAATGTGAGGAAATACTTAGAGCCGCCAAGAGACTTCGTTTCGAAAGGGCCACACACATCAGTGTGCACTAGTTCCAGAAGTTCCTGCGCTCGGCTTTCTGTTGATCCTGGAAATGGCTGCACGTGAACCTTGTTCAGCATGCACGTCTTGCACGATACCCGTTGCAACACGTCAACATTTTCCATTCCTCGCACCAGCGTCTTGTTTGCCATTTCACGCAAACTGTCATAATTCAGATGACCATATCTGTTATGCCACAACTCGCCGTCTGATTTAACAGCTGCATAACATCTGTTACGATGACTTTCAAACGTATACAGATTACCTACTCGTTTGGCCTTGAGTATACATTTGCCGCCTCTAAACACTCGTGCACTCGTTGCATCAAAATTTACAATGCACTTTCATTGCTACGGTTTGTCCCACGGACATGAAATTGCCTGTCAGCTTTGGCACGTACAATACGTTGTCTAGCACCAGTGTACACAAATCCGTTTTCAATTTAACTTCGCCTCTGCCTTCTGCTTGCAAGAAGCCGGCGTCCGCCAAAACGACCGTTTCGTTATGCGTCTCAAAAGTTGAAAACATTTGTTTATCACAACACATATGACTTGTTGCTCCACTGTCCAAGCACCATCCGAAAATCTTGGAACTGCTTGCATGCACTGCGTTCAGTTTGCTTTGATTCTGCTGTCCGCCTTTTATTTCACCGTTTTTGGCAATTACTTTGCGACAATTCGCCTTAAAATGCCCTATTTCACCACATTCGTAGCAGGCAGCATTTGTGCGTTTCTTCTTTGTGGTGACCTTCGCACTGACGCTATGTCTTTGTCTAACGGTAAAGACCTGCGCGCTATCGCTGTAGTTCTCTGCTCTCTCCTTTTTGTCGTATTCTTCCTTCAGCTTTATACATAGAAATTCAAACGACGCTGGAAGATTGTCGCGCGTCTCGATGGCGACAACAAAATTCGCATAAGTCTCTGGAAGGCTGGAAAGCAAAATAATGACCTTGAGCTCGTCAACTATTGCTATTCCAAGTCCGGCAAGCTGATCCACAATTTCGTTAAATGTGATCAAATAGCTATCCATGCTTTGCCCCTCCGCCATGCGTGAATTGTGCAACTTTTTATATAGCGAGACTTTACGCACCGGCCCGCTTGGCTGATGGACTTCGCGCAACTTAATCCATGCCTCCTGCGACGTTGTGCAATTCTTGATGTATCCTAACTGCGATGGCTTAACACTTAGCTTGATCGTTGCCAATGCCTTACGATCCAGCGCTTTCCAGTTATTATTTTCGCCAACATCAGACTTCAGAAAATCCCCCGACGCAAACTCCCATAGATCTGCATGCTCCAAAACGCTTTGCATATGTATGCTCCAAGAATCATAATTCTTCGCTTCAAGCTTCTCAATTTGGTATAATGCACTCATTTTTCTATATCTGCGGCGACGCAATTTTCATTTGCACACACGTAACTGTTTCTGCGACGCAATTTACATTTACACACACGTAAATGCCGCTCTGTTCTTTTTGCACATCCGAGTTCGTAACTGCGGATATCGAGTCAATAAACCGATCTTATCAGGCCACGTATCCTGGGCCCATAACCTGTTGGACAGAAGTTTCCCCGCGTCAGGGAATGCCTGGATAAGATAATAGATCCCAAGTACCACCGTCGTTGTGTACTCATGGAAAGTTTATTTGAGACTAAATCAGATGCTTAACATAAAGTATTGATTAACATAATTGTACTCAGTTATGAGGGACTTAACATATGTAAGGATGCACGGTTGCATTGAATGTAAATTAACATAATTTCAACAGATTCTTTGAATTGATATAACTTTAACAGACACGTTATTTATAACTGAGTATTAGGTGCCATTAAGATTGATCGCTCTCGACTTGCTGTCATAAGATACTTCTAGGAAAAAGTAAAACTGGAAAGAACTTTTGCCTTTCGCCATATTACATACCTTGAGTTCATCGACTGACGATTGTAGTGTGAAATAAAGTTTATTAAATATGAAACAATTATTTTTCACGATATATTTCAAGTATAAGTCAGATAGTCTAGTTGGCAGACATGCCTAAATCTGCTTGGCTTATGCTGATCAAGCATATATATAGCTTATGAGCTCGAAACCGTCTATTTCAGTGAGTTACAAACTTCACATGAGACTCACAATACCCGCTGGCTATAAGCAATAGGTGCTTAAATGTGAAGAGCAAACACTTCGCATACACTTCGCATAGCAAAGCACACAAGCTGAAAAGCCATTTGGAATTAGACACGGCGCTTGCAACATCAACTCAGCTGACAGCTTGTGCAGCTGCCTCCGCACAATGGAGGCACATCGGAGCTGGGCACGAACTCTGACCCAAGATCAAAGCGATGAAGATGAAGATCAGCAGGCCTTGGCTTGGCTGGGCACTTGTCATGGTCAGTGGTCCAAGTGGGTGCCACATGCAACCAGTCGTGGCATGCCCGGTTGGAAACGCCCATTCATTAAACACACGCAGCGCAGAAGAGCTTCAAATGAATTGGGTCTGAAGGAAAGAAGCCCAAATGTGACACACACTTCAAAACTGTCAGCATTTTGATGTTTGTGGCACGCAACCAAAGCTTCAAGGGGGGAGAGGGGGAAGGGGGGCATATGATGACTACCCAACAAACCCAATTAAGCAGTTTGATTTGTCGTTTCACTTGCCACACGCACCCAACAAAGGGGCAGCCACATAAAAGAACTCAACCTCTAATCTTGAGCCATAAAACTTGATGCAGCGCATTTGAGGCGACATTTGACACAATGAAAGCCCAAAGAGTTTTTATGTGTTTTTATATATCTAAGCGGGGAGTGGGGGGAGATATATATATATATATATATATATGATTTTTACTATCGATAATAAAAAACAATTTTCACTCTTGTGACCCACAGTAGTTGACTTCTGTTTATGGTTTTATGGCCAACATACTGTCCAAAATCCAGCGACAACAAGGCGCCATTGCTCAAAATAGAGTCAATTGTTCAGTTTATCATTCGGTCAGTTGTTCAGCTGGCTTCGTCAATATTTGCATACGTTACGCCCTTAAGATTTTTATGACTTTAAGTCGGCCACTCAACGCCGCTTTAACGTAAGCCCAATGTAAACACACTCGTAAATAATCCAAAATATTCAAAACAGCAATCAAAAATATGTAAGTCGAAAAAGTGCTTCAAATATTAAGCAAATATTTTGATTTATTTTGAGCACAAAAGCAAAAAACTGAAAGTTTCACACACAATAAGAAAAAAGCAGAGGTGGGCGTGGCAGCATAGTTAGTCAACTGTTGTTTGACCTTTTGTTGGAGCCGTTGAAGATTTATTGACACCTAATCGAATGCAGTTGCCACACTTAACGCATGTTAACCCATTGTTGCCCGGCCTTTTGTCATTGAATAGGCAAACATTTGTCACGCCACAAAAGCAACTTTGAACTGGGCAAGCTGAAGTTATATCGACGTCGGCAGCAGCAGTTGTTAATCGATATTTAAATTGAGTCAATTTGTGCGCAGCCCCCATGATACCGCTCAGAATATCTGTTCCCAATTTGTTGACTCAGTTTTCCCATCTTCTCGCTGGGCATCATCCATTCGAACTGTGCGTGTTCCGTCTGTGCAAGCTTTAGCTTCAAATCATTAAACAAATGACTGTAATTTCAATATTGAGGCAAATAACAATTAAAACAATTAAAATAATTCGCTCAATTCAAATTAAGTTAAACAAGCACAAAAATATTCTAGTCGAGACAGAGCTTGACTACCAGATACTCTGACAACCTTTAGCCATATTGAGGGTTACCTGATAGTGGCATTTTCTGTATAAAAATACACTTACTATTCTACACATTTTACAGCTTTTATTTTATTCAGTTGTTAATATATAATATACTTAACTTATTTGAATGTTGGAGTTCATTTTTGTCCCAGTTTGTGCTCTGCTTGAGTTGTGCTTCTTAGGCAGCTGCCTTTTCTGTCAGCAATGATGACATCTATAATGAAATCATCTATTTTTATTATTATGTATTTATTGTGTTGAAGTTTACTGTACATACATACATATTATATATATATATAGGTATAGCTAAAATGTTGCTTTTTATTTATTTTATATTCTTTTGAATTTATGGCAGTCTAGGAACTAGACATATCTAATTATCAAGACAGATACTTTTTGTGCTTTCTTTCGATAAGCAGACGATTATAAATATATATGTATATATATATACTTATGTATATATATCAAAGATATGTAGTTGTTCTCTATTTGCTTAGGGCTTAGTCATTTTGGTCTACTGCATAGGTCGTAGTCTGACAACTAGACTGACACTTAGATATCTGAGTCAGCTACGGATATGTTGAGTCAGCACTACAGTTGCCGATACACTCTGAAAAAAAGTAAAACTGAATTGGAGAAAATCGTTCTGAAAATGTTTCTTAACTTCAAAATCACTATCTAAATATGAGAAAATGAAATTTCTGAAAAATTGCACTAAATTGGAAATTAAATAATGAGTTGAGTGTCCCTTGGCGCTAGAAGTTTGGCTAATTTCCAAAACTCAGTGAGATCATTTTGCTGCGTGTACACAGATAGAGATAAGCAGCTAAATAATGGCATAAAAAACTGTCGATTGTCATTTGTGGATTGGGTAGGTGGACGCAGTGCGTAACTAAAGTTCATTGCTTCGAGTCTGCACTTGAAATTGCTTTTTGCTGTAGTTGTTGTTGCTGTTGCATTTGAGTTTTTGCTGTCGTGTTTCGCATGGGCAGCAGCCACATTGCATTATCTTGTCAATTCCAGAGCATATCAAAGCTTTTTTTTATTTCTGTTTTAGCATTTTCCGTTTTTTGTGTAGTTTCCATCGACGCTGAGCTAAGTGCTGGGCAACAGCATGTCAAATGCCCCAAAAACACAAGCCCTACACAAACAAGACTCGACTTTGGTGTCAGCTTGGAGTTCAACCCAAATGCTTCGAGGGCACGTCGAGTCGAGTGTAAAAAATAAGCTTAAAAGTATTTGTGAATGGAGCAGAGCAAAGCGGAAAACATGCCAAAAACATAGCAGAAGCTCAGTAAAAGGCAACTAAAAGGAAATCAGTTGCACGATAAGTCAATGTTTGTAAATGTAGCGAAATGTGAGCATAACTATATGTATATATATATATATATATATATATATATATATATTTATATACGGATTTAGTTTGATTGGCTAGCAGGAGGTATTCGAATTTTGTTACGAATTATTAATCCATTAAATATATGTATATATATATTCTTGATTGACAGATAAGCTCTAACATATCAAGTCATATCAAGTCTTTCAGAAAGTTTTTCTTTCTAAGAACCGAGATTTGCATTTCTAACTTTTAGAAATAATTTACATTATTAGAAAAATCCAATTTTAATTTAGAAATTATTTCTAACAGCAAATAATACCTTATGATTTTTGGGCGATTATCTAAATTTCAGAGAGATTATTTTTCTGAGTATAGCGAATTAATTCTTTAGCTTCCCAAGTTCATATCAAGATAAATAGCTCAGATCTAAACTGATTTATTAAAAACATATAAATATTTCAAAGTACGAACATCAATTTAGTCTACAAGAGTAATGAATATTCGGCTTACGCAAACTAGTCGTTCTCACTTGTTATTGTAATCATTAGTTTGATGGGCCAGCAATCTGCTTGGCATCGAGCCAGCTGCTAGTCAGCCAATCGATCTGCCCATATATTATTCCAAATTCATTCGAATGCTTAATCAAAACAGCAAAATACAGAATAAGTAAGCTACTAAATCCGTTCGATTTATCAAAATGAATCAAAAACTGTGTTAAGCATGTGGATATGCTCAAGTAAAAGTATTTAAAGACCATCTAATTGGCTGTTTAAGTTTTGTGTTAGACATAGAAATATACTTATATATGTTTATGTGGCACATTTCTACAAATTGTATCACATTTAGCAATTAATGTTTTTATCAGGCGAGAGTCAAACTGTGCAACAGATGCAACTACATATCTCTTTGCCACAACTCGTCTCCAGCAGTTCTTCCAAATTGCTGTAATAATCAGAATAATAAAAATAAAATATGTATAATTATCAATAATCACTGAACAGTTCGCTGCTTGAATGTTGAAACTCGTCAATTGAAATTGGATGCGTTTTGGTTATCACTTTCCATAAATTTGTCACGCTTCACACACACAGAAATAAAACACCAAAAAAAAACAGAGATCAACACCCTATAAATAAAGTCACAGAAAAGACACGGAATTATGACATAAGCCAAGCGCACAAACAGAATACAAAATAAGCAACAAAAAAATAAAGAAATTTGAAATGGGAAAGACAACAACCACAACAACAACAACAAAGAACAACAACAACAACAACAACAAAAAGACATTATCAATTACGCCACTTAATTATTTTTATTGGAGCATAAAATGCTCCATTTCTCGTCAGAGCAAGGCGACAAAATTATGCGCTGCAAAGACCGCAGACCAATTTTCTCCCCACTCGAAATGTGTGTGTGTCTGTGCGAGTGTGTGTTGAGTGTGTGTTGCTGGGCATGTTGCACATGTGTCAATGATGTGCTAATTGTCGCGTGCCCACTTTTGACAGACTTCTCGGTTTCGAGGCCTGAACTGTGTGGCATGTTTGCCGCCCCTCTTGTTCTTGCCACTCCTCTCTCTCTCTCCCTCTTTGACTGCCTGTCACTTTTGTGGCATCGACATTTTGCATATTATTTTGTGCGTTTACCGTTAGCTGAATAGGAAAATCCGTTGCCAATTTTGGGGCTTGGCCCAGACAAAAAACCTAAATTGTCAAAGGCGAAGGCGTTTCACACTTTCCAATTCAATTTGGCCCATTTGCTGCAGTTGCAGATTGGACTTGGTAAACGGCTTAAATGGGTTATTAACTAAAGCACCGAAAAGTTAACAAACAAAGAAACAGACGCATAAATACATACCAACAGACCGGAAAAGATATGTCTATTAAATCAGGCAATTATTCTGCGATATTCATTAAATATTTTTTTATTTGATTTTTAATTTAATTTTCTTTTTTTTTAATTTTCATTTTCCCATTTAGCAACAGGCAATTGATAAAAAGTTTATTTTAATAATTAAATACACAAATGTGCAAGTTTTTATATATAATTGGATATCAAGTTATTATTCCGGATCCATATAAAAATCATAAAAAAGTAGCAAATCAGCGCCGCAATTAGCTTTATTTTCAGCCTTTTTTTTTGGCTATTTGCAACATTCAATTTTGCTGCTCTTGTTGTTGCTGCAGTGGCCGCTGTCATTGCTGTGGCAATTAAAAACAAATAGCTTGTCAGCAAGAAAAAATCACAAAATAAAAATGTATTTATATAAACTTGCAACAGCAGGTCGAAGCACACATGTGGCATGCATAATTCAATAGCGCAGCTTAATTGTCTTTTTGTCTGGATTAAAAACAATTTCAATTGCTGAATTTTTATGCGCGATTTATTTATAATACGCTTGCCGAAGTGGACATGAAATGGATAATATGATAGATATATATAAGGCATACAGATTCTCGATCAGAGTGGATATATATATATATATAAAATTATCAGTTTAAAGTTGAGTTCTTGTTAAGACAAGTTTTTGGTTTGGCTAGTTATGCAAACCAAACCCATTCAATATTTATGTTATTATGATACACATATCTGCAAGTTTTAACTACTATATTATATAATAGTCCATTGGTTTTTTTTTAAGTGTATTTAATCTTCTGCGTGCTGTTCTCTTTTTAGTTTACTTTGTCATTTATACGCTTTTTGTTGCTCAAGTCATAATTTAATTAAAGTGCCGTCAATTGACGCCCACGCGGCAAACCAGAAAAGCCAAATAGGAAAAATAATGGAAAATCATTGCAACAAAAGCAAAATATTAAAAAGTGATTTTTGATGTTGATTTTGTTGTTGTTGTTGTTATTGTTGTTGTTGCTGCTCAAAATAAATGCAACAAATTGTTGCCTGTCCGCAGACTGTAAAAGTTTTGCGGCATTGTTTGCGTGAAAGTTGCCAATAAATGTTTGATAGGAACCTGGGAAGCAAAAACCAACAAACAGCAATAGAAAGAGACAGAGATAGATGATGAAGACAGCTTGAACTTGGGTTTAATGTTATACATTACATTAAATCGCAATTAAACGTTGTAAACGTGCCAAGCATTTCACTTGCCAAACATTTGACAAGCAGCATACGCAGCTGTGCAACATGCTGCCAACAACTTGCAGCAACAACAACAACAACAACAACAGCAATTTGCAACAATATTGCATTTGACAACAACGCCCAAGTGCGGACAGCGAGGCATCAGTTTGGTGTCTATTGGATCCGTTTTTGCCACTTGATTGATGGCCCATTTGCCACATGAAGAAGCAGCAGCAGCAGCAGCAACAGCTACAGCCGTTGTGCATACTAAGTAAATGCCGCATGACTCAACAAGTTGCAACACACACCCACACACACACACGCATATTTTGTGTGTGCTTTTTTAAGACTTAAGCAAAAAGTATTTTTGACAGCCAATTGCGGCAGGTAAACGATAAGTGTTGTTGCCACACATCAGTAAATACCCTGCAACATTAAAATAGTTGTTAGTCTGTCGATTCGTTCGGATTTGCATGCAAATCACTTGAGCTGGCGAGCTTATCTGCGAAACTATTTTATTTTAATTAGTGTTCAACTCATGTCAAGTATAATAAATGATTGCTTTCATACTTTGCCGAATGTGAATGAGCTGAATGTGAGGAATGTGATGAATGTGATGAATGTGATGAATGTTATGAATGTTATGAATGTGATTAATGATCCACTTGACACCATACGCATAATATATTGAACTCTGTCAATTTAAGCAGAGCAAATATGTCTGGAACTATATATGGATAGAATATATAGAAATGCAGAAGAAATGTTTTCGGGATTGAATATGTTTTGTAATCTATACAACTATAGTTCGTTAAATACCCATTATGTTACATATAGGCAAGGCATCTGGCTAAGTTTTCCTCTAGCTGAACTTACATTCATTGTCTGCCTCCGCAAATTGTGTCTAGTGTTTATTTACTTACCAAATTCTGACATGGCAACAAGTACAAAGCATAGTGTCTTATAAGCGAGTGCTAAACTAGGCCTTCGCCTGTATTTTATGTATATATTCATAAGTCCAGCTCAACTTTCTGCACCACCCACTCCCTTTGTTAGGACTACAATTTTCCGTCTTTCATCTGGAGACACGCCATTTGTATGCCAATCTTGGCTGACAACCCAACTAATTGCTCATCGTGCACCACAAAGCGAAGGTGTTTATTGAAACGTAATTGAATTTGCTCAAGTTGAATGTCGAGGGCGATGTATTATATCATTATGTTATGCTGGTTGCATGTGCAACAGTCGAGTAAGTGGAGTACTTGCCACATATTTTTGCAGCCTGGGTGGCTCGCAGATAAAGCGCTTTACGTGGAACTTGAAATAATTGTTGGGTCTCGAGGCATAAAAATGGAATGAAATGGACTCGTTGACCATAAGCCACGACTTCTAAATTCCAGCTAAAAAAGCTTGCAGCTCCCCCCTCTCTGTAGGCAGTTGCAACAAAGTTGAACCCACAGCAAACTACAACTATAATTATTCTAATGCTTATTTTTTCAACTTACTCTGTTGCAGAAAAGTGCTGAAGACACCAACCGCAATGATGGGCATGTGAGTAACAGTAAATCATGAGTGCTGCTAGCAGGCACCACCTACATGTGTTGCATGCATCAGCTGCCCCTGCCCCCACCCCCATGGGTGCTATCTGTGTGGTCTGCAATTGGCACAATGATGTGAGCCACTCCTGACAACTGTCGTCACTTCCGCTGAGAAAAAAAATGTAAATGGCAAATGGCAATTGTGCAAAGCATTGAACTTGCCACAACGCCCCCAACAAAACAGACTACACACACACACACACACACATACACACTGCTACACATGCTCTGTGTCTGTCGATAGAGAGAGGTAGTTGAACCCACAATGATCCCACTCTAAACAGCAGCAGCAGCAACAGCAACTGCAGCCACAACTACAATCAATAAGCAAGTTTCCAGTCACAAACGAACTCGACTTGTAGTTACCCTGTACCAGAATGGCGTTTTCAACTTTAAGTGTCGTACTAATCTGGAGTTCAAAAAATGATCAAGAAATCCCTGGTTTTAAAAAACGTATATCAAACTCTTATTTTGAAAAATTCAGTTCAGTTTTGACAAACTTATGCCAGTTAAAACTTCTGACCTATCGATTCATATCGATAAATTTGTAATCGCAGATGTGATCGCTAAAATGAAAAACTGGTTCTGCACATGATCAACACAAATTTGAATTTGAGGTTTCTACTCTTTAGCTCTGATAGTTTTTACTGCTTTATTATTACCTGTACATAAGCGTGCAAACTACCCATTTGAGCAATTTGAAATACAGGGTATTCGGAGAACAACAAGGCGGTGGCGTCTGTTTAACGATCGTGACCAATTTGTTGGTCAAATCAACAGCGACATGAGCAAATATTTACATTCTACGATCGTCTGTCTGAGTTTGGTTTGCTCTCAGTTCGTTGTTGACCCCTCCCCACCCCTTCTTACCCCTACCTAATCGATGCCTTTTGCGGGCTTGTCAATCAACTCGGGTGCCTCGAATACTCAATTCATTTATGAATGCAATGTCTGAGTGCTTTTTTAGTACAGCTAGGAACTGCCATAAATTGCTGATTGTTTATGGGCAAATTTGATTTGCAAATGAGTTTGTCGAGTGTAGTTGGCTTAATTGAATTGTTAACTGGAAATCCTGGGCGCGGATTTGACGACGAGTTATGTATATTAAACTACTAAAACAGAGAGAGGAACAGAAAGTGCTACCAACAACCTGAAACTAAAACGAAAACCCTTTTGACCCACTTACAAGGTAGCTGTCCCTTAGGGCCAATGGCTAAAAGCGTCCTTTCAAGTTTATGGCTAACAATGCTGTATGCGGACTTGCCACGAAACAATGCGGTACAATGTTTACGTTGCTCTGCGGTTGCCCTTTTGGCCAGCAAACGCCAAAGCAACCGGCAACAACTGAAACCTGAATCACAATTTATTATCTGTGGCATACCAAAGTTTAGATATGCTTCCACAATGCCACTTAAATAATGTGCTCTTACCCAAATTGCTTAACAAACACTGCAAACTACTTCGAATTTACTAAATGTTGCTTTAGTTACAGCTATAAAGGAAAACACCTGAAATAAGTCTGACTAAAATCACTAAAATATTTTAAGTTTCTTCTTTAGTAAAAATGTGAATTGCTAGAGGAAAACATATTTATCTTATCACTGTTCATGCAGGCAAGAATGGGGGCAGAGAGACCCATGATAGGTCCTGAACTGTATTGTGGCGTAGGATGACACACAATACGGCTATATATCAGGGATGAAGAAAGACTGATGCGGAACGGAGCTGGGCTGAGACACCAGGACTCCGACAAGCCAGAAGTCTACTAGGTGGCTATAATCAAAAGCGATTTAAGCAAATTATATCCTTGGGGAAGAATAGACTCAGAATACTCACAGGTCTACTGACAGGACACTGTATACTGAGAAGTCACCTAACCAAATTAGGTATTTACAGCAGCAACATATGCAGGTTTTGCGGATACGAGGAGGAATCCTCGACGCACATCCTAACAGAATGCGTCGCCTTAATCAGTAAAAGATGCAGCATCCTAGGGCAGCATATCATGAGGCCCAAGGACATAGAAACCCTCAACGCAACAAAGATTCTAGCATTCGTGCAGGAGTTGGGATTGATGGAAGAGCTGTAGGCTCAGTAAGGGGGCACAATAGACCTTATAGGTCGCAGTGCTAACTATCCCCAATTATAATAGTAAAATCACTGTTCATTTGAAGTTCATTCATCTATTTTTCCATATGTCTTTCGCTCCAAGTCAAGTGTTTTTTATATATTACACTTCAAATCCGCACCACATTTATAAATAAAAAACGAATAAATATCTCGCTGTCTAGGCTAATAACTTTTTATGATACACAAATATTTAATCAACAAAACTGTCACAATGTCTGTGTATAAAAAGTATTGAAAAAAAACCCAGCATATTACTGCATAAAATGTCATTTTGCATTTGGCAGCGTGAATTTATTTGACCGTAGCCAATTTGGACTACTGTCAAATGCAGTCAAATGACAGCAAACCAAATGCGATATGTCAACGAATGCAGGGCGCACAGCAGGAGGGGGGCCATTAAAATGACCATAAAATGCATACATACACCCACCCACATCCAAACACACCCACCCACACCCACACCCACACACACACACGACACTCCTGAACAAAAGGTCAACAAGAGTGGCAGCAGCAACAATGACAACGAGACAACAAAATTAAAACCGTTTGTAAACATGTTAAACATCAGCGAAAATATTTAAGCCAATATTTGCGAAGCATGCCAGAATACATGAAATATGCACAACTGGCGTAAGGGTCAAAGGGAAGGGCAAAGCAACTAAACTGAAATGGGCAGATTTTCAATTTGTAGCCACGTTATAACTCCGAATTGTTTTGATTGCGAAAGGCCTTCTGCCTGGATTGGTTCAGTGGCATTATCCGTTTGAATGGCCAACACTTTCTGGCCATAACACGCCATAACTTGGCTGAAACCGAAACGAGGCAAATATTGATATATTAAATGAAGCTCTGCCCTGTTGAAATTTGCATTTTAAATAGCGCGCAAACATTTGCCTGGCCAGCATAAATTATTAAATTTGTTTTGTTTAATCGCCTGCCTGAATCTCATCTGCGAGTTTTAATTACTTTTTTTGTTGTTGTTGTCGTTGCAAGCGTTGCAATTGCAATTCACAAAACAATAATTTCATAGAGCATAAAAAACATTAATTTACCATGACACTGTATGTATTAACCGATGCAAGTCAACTAAACTGAACTGTGAACAGCAGTTCACATGAATTTAAATTCATTTCGGAATACCCCAATCATGTTGTAAATATTCAATTTAATTATATTTACATGCAGAAAAACACTATTAGGTAAAAATTCGAAAATGGTAAAATGCTCGACTAATCGATGAACTGAAATTAACTTTTAAATAGATAAACGCTTAATATTAGTTCATTTTAGTTTGTTCAATAATCAATCTTAATGAAATGCGTGCAGTTGATTAATAATATCAATTGTATTGGTATATCTGTACAATTATGTTATTTATTGATATCTCAAATCGATTTGTATCGATAATTGCGCAATAGTTATCGATAAAATGAAATAAACCTGATTTGTATGTGGATTAAGAGAATCTATACTCTCAATCACTCAAAAGCATACAGATACGACTAGATAACCTCGACTTTAGTAGCTGATCAAGAATATATATACCTTTTGAGGTCGCTGGTGTTTCTCTCTTACAGTCTTCTGCATATCTCCAATATATTTTTAATTATTTTCAATGGATTTAGGGTTATTTAGGGTTACTATTGTTACTATCTCATTATTTGTTTACTTTATTTTATTATTATAGCTTAAGTAAGGAGAGTTGCTATAGCTTACATAGCTCCATTGACAGATCTCTAACTATAGTTTAAAGTACATCTAGTCATATTCCTATAAAAATATAATATAATGTGTGATTTTTATAACAATGATGCAGCATCCTAGGGCAGCATGTCATGAGGCCCAAGGACATAGAAACCCTCAACGCAACAAAGATCCTGGCATTCGTGCAGGAGTTGGGATTGATCGAAGAGCTGTGGGCTCAGTAATGAGGCACAATAGACCTCATAGGTCGCATAATAATAACAATTTCAATATTTTTAAAGCCGATCGCTAACTGTACACTGTAGGTATTCAAAGATTCCAGACAGGCAAATAAAGAATACAAAAAATAAATGTACGCAAGCTGAGCACGTAATTATTATCCATTAATTGTAAACACCAAGAAAATTCTGGGAATGAAATGGATCTGATAACTGATGAGCAGACAACACTTGAGCTTGTAATTGATCCACACACAGCGGATAATGAATTAACGCAACATGAAGAGTGGCTCGACTCCTTTGCCAGCCGCAAAAGGATCCCAAAACCACAACCAAAACCGGACTCTAATCCAGGAATTAAATGAGCTGAACACAGAATCTACCTGCTGACCGTTTTGGCTATCTTCGAAGTCGGAATCGGAGTCGGAGTCGGATTCTCGGTTTGTGTTCTCGCTTCATTAGAGTCCATTAGAGGCGGCAACAACAATGGAAATTGCTGCAGCTACAATTGAAAAAGGGAACTGCTGGGAAGGGTGGGGCAAGTTTATGGGGGGAGTGGAGAGGGGGGCAGATACGGGCAATTGTTGAGTTGAGCAAACAACAAGCCAAATGGTAGCAACTGGGAAGCCGCAACAAGATACATTTTTTGGGCTAGTGCAAACACAAAGTTCAAAGTGCAGTTGTCGAAAGGGGAAGGAGGGCAAAGGGAGGCAGGTCGGCTTTGTTTTGTAGGTTTAATGCACGATAAGCGAAATCGAGTATTACAAAGAAGAAGCACACTTGAAATAGCAACCGATAAGGCCCAAAAATATATAAAAGCAACTCAAGAAGCAGAGCTAATGAGGCGTGTGGCTTTTTCTGGTTCCTCGCCCTTGCGGCTGCCACAACAGTTCAACAGTTGACAGGGGACCACATAAGCCCCCCTTTCCCTATCCATCCCCCCATAATAGATAATAATTATTATAAGCTGAGCCCATTGACAATGTGAAAAGGGGCATAATGCTGCTGTGCCAAGATATGTAACTGGCAGAAGGAAGCAATTATGAACTCATCAATTATAAATATTCCTGATCAGCATTAAGTTGGAAGTTTTTAGAGTGACAAAGAGCAAATATATATAAAATACGCATAAAAAATTACAGCTCGAAATATGTTTCTTCCCGCTGCAGAATTGGGAATTAAATTTGAAATATAAATTTTCGATTACCAAAGGCATTTCAAGTTTATTTCAAATCGATTTCCGATAACGATAATAAACGCAATTGTAATTCCAATTTATATATATTATACGCTAGCTTATATGTTATGAATTCTTGAAATTTCATCGAGATCAAGAAACAAGTACCAATTTCGTTAAACAAAACATATTTTCAAAATCAGTACATCAATAAATTCAACAGCTGATGTCAGGGTATCTGCCAGTCGTGCTCCCTTTCGAGTCCAGCATGCTGAGCAGCTCAAGTCCAAAATACATGGATTTCAAAAGTTTTTTAATTAAATTGCAATCAAAGTAGCAACCAAAAACAAGTTACAACTTTTTGGCCACGAGATGTTTCCAAAACTATGCAGACGCAGATGGAGGAAGGCAAACCGAAGCCAGATGCGCTTAATTAAGGCGAGGATTTGTACTCGAGTGAAGCCAATGCACCCAGAATTGATGGCCTGTGCCCGGCTTGATGAAAGATGAGATGTTCTTGAGGAATTCACTCAGCAACTCGAGAAATGTGCTTCCAAAGCTCATCATCATTTATTTAAGAGCATCTTTGACTGCTTCAGCGTCATGTTTCACCAGATAAGCATTGATGAAAAATTAAATAAAAACTCGAAATCAATAAATTGCAAATGTCTCGAAGCAATGCGTTGCGAATCGCCCACAGCACGACTTGCTACAAGCTGTAAAATCCCAAAATAAAGCATCATTAAATATGCACATCCAAATGTATATATATGTACTTAATATGCATATATATGTCTGCGCGGTGTATGTGGCAGATAAGCGAACGAACAAAATGCAACATAAGAAACGACGCCAATGATAAATTCGATGAAATATGACAAAAATTGCATAAATTATGCTCCACCCAAAAAATATTCTCGTGTGCTTGAAAATGTTTGCAGGCGGGCTGCTCAGGCAGCGTAGCTGTTAATTAATTGAGTAGTGCTCGACTCAGAGATACCCTTTTACTTCAACTGCTTAACAAGTATTTAGAAGTTTTTGAAACTTACCAAGTCCAACTTTTTGTTGCAGGCACATAAATGAATATAGCGTAAGCACTTCAGATTTATGCTGAGTTTACGTGACATTTGTAAGGGATCTTGAAATGCATCTTCAAAGTCAGAATAAAATGCTTCCATTAAGATTTCACTCGGCTGTAAACCGCGTGAGGAACCCTTGTGCAACGTAAGCGGCAGCAACTTGATCTCAATGCAGCTCACACGAATTTATTTTCAATCAATGTCGGCCACGCCCCCCTTGCCAGCCCCTTGTTGCCGTCTTGGCTTTGCCATGTGCAACAACTTTGTCGCCTCGATTTTTTCTCCCAGTTTGGCATTGGGAGCGCCACAAAGCGCGTGCCTCTGGAATATTTATGAGCTGTGTCCGTCGACGAACGACGGCGAAAATCAACGTTGACCCACTTGGCAAGTGACAAGTGGCAAGTGGCAAGTAGCAGGAGGTAAGCAGGCGGCAGCGACAGCTCCCACTACTACGGCCTCCAACTTGGAGGGAGCGCAAGTGAAAGTCAAGAAATTAATTTCGCAGCAACTCATTAATATTAAGCACACAAAAAGGAAAACCCCAAAAAAGGACATCAGACTTGCACATAATGATGAGTCGTGGCAAGTCGCCTTTTTTACTCGCTGTAATTGCTGCAACATTCATAACATTCATTAAAAAAAATAAAATGTGAACCGCAGCGCCAACATTGAATGTTAAATTGAAAACAACTCGATTCCTGCTCCAATGGCATTTCGATTTCCGTTCCCGCTGCGTTTCCATTTGCGCCCAATTGTTGCAATGTTTTCTTATTTTTCCCACATTTGTTTTCTCCTTTTTGGCAACCCAACTCTTTGACCTCGCTGCTCTGCCGTACCATGCAAGTTGTGATTTATTATATGAAATTACAGCGGCTGACAGCTAGCAACAAATACAAAATATAAAATTCTATTTGGCAAGTAACGGTTTAGTTATGCTCTTTTATGTTCCAATATGAAATTGGAATGAAAAAATAATATACAATATTTTTTCAGTATTTTTGCAATATTTTTTCCCATTTTTTTTAAGATTTAAAATAAATTTCTACATTTGGAAATTGCATAATAATTAATTTCTTATATTGATATTTACATTATATTAGCATGTTTGCCCATTCATTACTTTTGTATATCTTTTTTATATCTAAAAAATATTTGTATAAACTTTATTTTCTTCATTTGCATACTTATATTTGGCATATTTCGCTTGTAGAAAGTCAAAATAAACCTTTTACGAAGAATACATGAAACTGAAATGAGTAAAAATTATTCATTCAAGCCCCAATCAATTACTTAATTATTCATATTGGGATTTAGCTTAAGGCATGACATGTTTTTGCATGTTGTTATCAAAGAATTTAATAAATCCCCAAGGTTCTTACATACCTGATTTTTGTCTGGAAATTCTTTTTAGATAACTACCTGATGTGCTTGCTTCAAGATAAAGTTTTAAGCCTCATATTTCTCTGTTTCTCTAGCTCTCTATCTCTGTCTGCTATCTGTTAGAGTATCGCAGAGGAACAACTATTTATCGCCGTTGGCTTTTAGCTTGGAATTTTTCATTTCTTGCTTTCTTTTCTGCTGTTTTTCTTTTTGTGTTTTGTCGGATTTCCGGTCAAATCGATATCAGCAAATTTATGAGCAGGGTTGCCATACTAAATGAATTTATGGCAATCGCTTAGCGCTGGCAAAAGAGTTGTGGGCGGCACAGGATGTGGGGGGGGGAGGGGGCGTGGCTGTAAGTCCTGTACTACAAAATATGCGTAACTTTTGCCCGCACTCTGTATGTGTGTGTGTGTGTGTGTGTGTGTTCGTGTGTTGGTTGTGCCCGCAGCAACAAGCCCGCAAAAAGTTGGCAACACTGAAAATTCATTTTGGGTTTTTGGGCTTGGCTTCGCTTTGTTTTTATTGTGTGTGTTTTCATTTTACTTTTTTTGGTGCTTTGCTGAGCGAAAAGTTTTTGCGGCTTGTGTTTTCGCCTGAAAGCAGACTTTCAACTTTGCATAACCTGCAGAACGCAGCAAGCAGCAAACAGAATGGCGAATCAAGCCCTGTCTGCGGGTCTGTGCCAGAATCCTTGCTTGCCCCTTGGCCGTCATGGTGGCAAGTTGCAATTTTAAATTTGAGGCGTTCATAAATTTGACACTTTTTGGCTTCATGGCCAGTTGGCTGCCAGCTGCTGCACTTTTGCACCACATGCCGCTGCCACATGCCACATGCCACAAGCTACACACACAGTCCGACAGACAGGCAGCACAAGTTGCCAAATATTTCTGCGGTTTTATCTATGCAAAGTAAAGTTTTGCAGGCCAGTTGAGCGAACTATGGCTGGTCATGCAAACCGAGCCTGAAACTGAGACTGAGAGGAAGACTCCTTGAGGAACTCCTTGTTGCAGCAGAGTATTAATTGCGACGAGTTTATAAATGAGTCTTAGTCTCAGTTAACAGCGGCTCTCCTTTTGCACTTGAAATGTTGCTCACTTCACTTCTGGCAAGTTGCCTAATTAATTTGCCTGCCAGCTTAGAAACATGATTTATTTTGCTCTGAAAGTGTTGAAAACCTCAATAAATCATTGCTTCCGCAGACTATTATAATATGACTGAAATATGCTCAGAACAACTAAAGTCCATCAGCAAGCCAGAACTCCGCATATGAAATGCTGGAATATACATAAATAAACAATACTTTTTTTAAACACTTGCAATGCAGCTGACTAAGTACACATTTAAATTATACAAATATAAAATGGTTTTGTGTTTGCAGAATCAAATTAAAAAAACGCTTTTGTTGCATTCATTTTATGGCTTTGATAAGTTATACAAATAATAAACAATAAACAAACTACATAAGAATACAAAACATCCGCATCCATTAAATGCCACAACCTCGTTTAAATGTGAGAGATGTGAAATATCAAACTAAGTAGGCAATGCCCAACAATTCTCTGATTCAATTCGTAAATGTTGTTATAACTTTATTTAAGTTTGTATACTTAAAGCTAAAAATATCAAGCATCTAATAAGAGAAAACTAGCTGGAAGTGTGCAACTCAGACGGAGGTGTTGGAGCCAAAGCAGCTGCTGCAATAGCTGCACTCGCAAGTCACAAGCGTCAAAAGTACACACTGAATTAAATATATATTTAAAGCTTTTTTATTTAAGCCAGACTAAGGGTAAACCATAATTTATTTAGTATTTTGATTCAGTTTTTTAGTCATTTATTTTATCGAGCAATGTGAAACTATCACAACAATTATGTTGAGCTCACTTCTTATGCGATTATGCACATATCAATGAGAAAGAAGCTGAAATCCCAATTGGAAAAAGTCCACCTACCCCAATCAGGTTTTATTTCACTATTTAATCCTGCGACAGACAAATATTAAAACCTGAGTGAATTGCAGTGCAACAATTGATGGCTTTCTGCTTTCAGTTTCCCATTTGCAGCTTTAATCAAATCATAAATTGCAAACTGATGCTGAACATCATCAGCAGCAGCAGCAGCAGCTGAGGAATGCCTTAAATCTAATTAATGTCTGCACAACTGTTGATGACACTTCCGTTTCCGCTTCAGCTTCCTCTCGACTGCAACGAGTGGCAAATTTATTACCTTTAGCGCTTAGCAGCACTTTCGATTGCTGCACTCAACACAAAGCACTCAACGGGGCAGATTGGGGTGGAAAAGGGACAAGAGCTGTCTGTCTGTCTGCCTGTCTATTTGCTTCTCTGTCTGGTCTGGTCTGGTCGGTCTGTCAACAAAGTTTAGCGCCAGGCGTTTGCTTATTAAAAATGCTAAGAGCTGCTTCTTTTGAGTGCTAAAATATGGCCAAAACGGGCATTCCTCTTCCAACTGCTCTTCTTGCTCCCTCTCCTCATCCTTCTCCAGCGCCTCCCCTGCCTGGTTGCTTGTCATATTTGCGCGGCGTCAAGTGGCAAACGGCGCTGTCAAGTTGATAGCTCAGCGTAGCAACGCGCTTTTATTTATTGGCCGAAAGCGAGTCAGTTGCAACATCAGCCACAGCAGCAACTACACAGAAATCTGCTTAAAAAATGGCAATTGTCATTTTAATATCCGAAACTCATTTTAAATTAACAATGTGGAAATAAATTAAATATACTTATTCAAAGGTGTGCAACATACAGAAGGAGGCATCAGCGATCCCATAAAGTATATCTATTCAAAGCCATCCATCTATGACTTTAAGAAACTGATCTCAGAGCATACAAGTCTTCAGATTTGAAATATGAAATCGCAAATCTTGTTTCTACTATATATACACTTATATATATAATAATACAATATTTATTTAAAAATATTTCCAATTTGTTCCTTCTCTATTTCGCTTCACCATAAAATAGTCGCCGCAAAAAATTGAAATAGTTTCTAGTTTGTTTGCGTCTTCTTCGCATTCTCCTTCGCATTCAGCTGTGGTCTGCCACACGTTTAGCAAATTGTTCGCTTTTCGCCTCACGTTGCCTGCTTTGTGGCGCCTTCTGGATTTTAGTTGGTTTTTGCCTTGCCTCGACTTGCATTGAATGCAAATTGCGCATACGCCCTGCATGACAATTACATTTTCATTTTTAATATTTATTTGCATCACAGAACTTTGACATACAGCAAAAACTACTAAAAAACTTTGTGCGCGATAGTCGCAAAAGCAAATCGAAAAATATATCAAATAAACCGGTGTCAAAGCTCAACTGGAACTTCATCTGAAACTGGAACTAAACTTGCTAAAACCTAAAAAAAAAAGGAAGCAAAAAATACAAAAGAATTGTCAAAAATTTACTTTATTTTGTGGCAAGTTTTGCTGCAAAACTTTTGCAAGCAAATAAATGGAAATAGAAATGTGAGGAACTAGTGTGGCATTTATAACAACGAGTCAATGCTCTAAGACAACTCACTAAAAAATTAATAATAAAATATAAATAAATATAAAAACAAATAATAGTTTATTAAAAACATTCATTATTATAATAAATCAAACACTAAAACATAATATTTTTAGCGTTGGGTTAAGGTATAAATATTCGAAATCGAAATATATTGAAACATATTTTGAGCAAGGCTTCAAATCGAAACGAATATAAACTATGAATATCTTCGGTTTTCGGTTCCATTACGCTATAATATGAACTAAAATATCAATTTCTAAATGCTGAACATCGATTTTTCTAACGTTGCAGTTGCAGTTTGAGTTACGGTTATATTTCAGGGCTGACAAGCTAATTCAAAATATTGAGAAATTAAATAAGCTCAACTTGTCTGCAGTTGTCAGATATTCTAGTTGGTAGTCTCTTTCTATGTTTTTGTCTGCCATTTAATACTGGAAGTCTCTGACAACAGCAAATAGTTCCAGACCATTTACCAAAACAGTTGCAGCAATTTACAGACAGTGTTTGTTTTGGCCAAAACTCTTTGAAATGTGTTACGAAAATAAGCTGCTTTTGTGAAGAGTACACAGAAATGCAAGTCAGAAATGCTTCCTTAATTGTTGTTTACACACAGACGCAAAGTGTAGAAGCAAAACACACACACCAACCACACACCGCGCTTGAACTTTAACCCTTGTTGGCCCTGTTTGCCTGATGCGTTTTGCAATGCATATAAATTTCATTTGTTCAACTTTATAATGGCAATGAAGTTGATGTTAGCACTAAACTCTCTTTTATGTGCAGATCGAGTGAGATACAGAGAGAGAGAGAGAGAGAGAGAGAGACAGAGAGATAGCGCGAAAGAAATACATGTACAGAAAAAGTTTTGTTGTGCAAAAGTTGATTGTTCGCAGCAAAAGTTTTCCTTTTGAGGTAACGCATAAATTTGTATTATTTATTGCCGCTTGTTAGAAGGACAACGCTGCAAACCCGACTGCAGCCCACCTCTGTGGTTACATCACGGTGGCTTAATCTATGTGGTTGCTCTGCCTTCCATGTCGGTGGTCTCAACTCCCCCCTTCAATTTCCCAACGGCTCAATTCCCCAATTGCACTTTAAAGCTGCCTTTGTGGCGGAGTTGATTGTGTTTTCTTCCTTATCCCTCTGGCATCTATTGACAGCTGAATCTGTTCATTGAAGTTTTTATTGCTCATATCACCCTGTTTATTCATAGCAATTTTTATTGCCCATATTTCCAGTAAAGAATCCTTAAAGAAATGTATATAAAAATGTCGGCAGATTGTAGATTTTTTTTTATGCAAATTGAAGTTCCTTAAAAAAATTTACGACTGCATTTATATAAGATTTTTAGCTAGGGGCAATAAAAGAAAATATTTAGCAATATTGTTTCCCTTGGGGCTGAAAGTGGTGGAATTTCCTTGTTATTATGAACTATATAAAAAATTAGTTAATTAACTTTATAGAATTATTATTTTAGGCACATTTGTAAAGATACTACTTGAGAAGGTTTCGGTTTTCAGAAGCAATCCACCTGCCGTTTGTGGTAGTTGAAGGCTATCTTTCCTAGCAGATCATAATAATTAATAATTATTTCGTAGAATTTCAATCTTTATGAGCAATATTTTTGGTTTGCAGACAAAGCATTTAATTTTAGGGCTCTGCTCGACTCAGAACGCCTCGAGCTGCTTACTTAGTTGGTGTTGTATTAATGTTGGAATAATGTTGCTGGTGCCCAGTGGGAGACTTTAGCACCATCTGCAAGAAACACATCACTTTTGCCTTTTGGCATTTGAAATCTAATTATAGCGCATGCGACACGTATGCCCAGGTAACTATGTTATATTTATATATACATATATGTACATACATATATGATATGTATATACATTTACTCACAGCAGGTAGCTGTTGCTGCTGCTGCTGTTAAAATTATTTATGAGCTTTTGCGCAAATTTCCCAAGTGCCTGATTGCCAAGACCTGAGCTCTGTTCGAGTTTAAAGAACTGGTAAAGAACCTTTAAACTTTATGTTCGAGTACATGCATATTTGATGAGTGTATGTGTGAGAGTACTTGCTATCTGCGTCTTCAGCCCTCAGATATCCTGTAAGTCCTCTTTTTTAGCTGCTGACGTCGCACAAGGGATGCATTTACATGCGTCTGTAATTCAAATCGGGCTTAACTCGCAACGCTGATGACCAGGCCGGCAGGTCACTAACTGTAAAATTGTAATCGTGGCCCCAACTCAACCGTGCACCTGCCCCCGCCCCCTCTTAACCCTTCTCGATTGAAGCTGTCTGCAATCGCAGCTGTTGAGGCAAGACTCCTTGCCTCACCTGCCTGCCACTCACAAAGCTATTGTCAAACACAGCGTTGCCTGCAGTTCATAGCTTAGTTCATACACTCAAAAAAAAATATGATCACATGAGTTTTACAAAATCGCTCTGAAAACTAGCAAGTTTTTCGTATTTTCAGAAATATTTTCTAAATAAAAGGAAAAAGATTATAAACATTGGGAAGGCAATTCAAAATTTCTTAGAAATATTCTTATTAAATAATAAGGCGAATCACTATGTAGTCAGTTTGATTTTTTTCGAGTGTAAACCCAAACATTCTCCGTTGAGCCCCTTGTGAGGGTATCAATCGCCTTAATTTAGCCAGGTGCAGCTTCATCGTCAGCTCTCCCTGCTAAGCTCCCTTCGACGATCCAACTAACGAGCCGCTCAATTTAATCAGCTTTTGTGCAGATATAGCCACAGAGAAGGAGGAGTGGGGTGGAGCTGGAGTGCTTATGTGGGGTTTACGTGGTTGCAACTCAATGCAGAGTGTACTCAAGAGAATATTAGGAATACAGAGGGATCTGTTTCGAAGTGTGCAAACTATTGCCTGCAGACAATCGATATGTACCTACATACAAATGGGACAAAAATAATAATAATAATTAATTTGCAAAATGCTAAACAGAAATAGTTCAAATATACTATATAAAAATAATGCAAATATAACATGAAGACAAGCTAAATTGAAAGATAAATAATTACTAACAAAGAAAAGTCGTTAAATTGATCACAAAAGTATTTGGTATTTGGTTGCACAGCCAACCGACAAATTGTGTCCCATTCCTGTGGGGTATACATATATAACTATATATAAAATAAAAGTTGCCAGAGTTGCCAACTCGAATCACTGGCAGAAAATGTGTTAAATATTTTAATCAATTTACAGTTGATTCGGCAACTTAATTCAATTGAACTACGCTTCACATTGCATGTTTTTAAATGCTTTATGATTGAATTGGGAATTTATCCAAACGGGATTATAGTTTCGATTAAATTATAATAGACGTGTGCATTTAATTGAATTTAGCTGATGGGCAGGCTTAATGGTATATATACCCATTAAAAATGGGCAGAAGAGCATAATAAAGTTGTGTCAATCATATGCAACGTGCCTCTGCAAGCAGCCGGATCGATTTAGCCATGTTCGTCTGTCTGTCTGGGTGCACAAGACGATATCAGAGACTATGAGAGCTATAGACTTTAAATTTGGATTATAAATTCTTTATTTATTATTGAACAGCTGGATACAGGGTATTTTCTAGTTAAGCTCTCTCGGCTATAGTTTTCTTACTCATTCTTTCAATTTACGTTATTCATTTCTCCAAATATTTTTGTTGAGGAATTAATTCATATTCGCTTCTTGTTCAGATTCAACTCAACTGAATAGCTTATATCTGTAAGAATATTTAAATATTATATATATGTTATATATATATTATATATAAATATTGTATATATATATATTTATTAACTCCTTCCCTCACTTTACACAGTTCTTTGGCAATTCCAAATGTTACCTTTGTGTTTTTTTATGGCCATCCGCAAATCCAAATCGATGGCCAAGAAACGATTTATGTCAGCCCAATGGCTACTGCAACATCAACTTGTCCAATCAAGTGGGCAAGGGGATGGGGGGCGAAGTGTTTTAATCAAATTGAATTGGTCTTAATGCCTGTGGCAATGGCAACATGTGGCAATGGTCAATGCGGCTGGCCATAAAGCAAAGCGTGGCACTCCAAGCCAAACAATTTCATGTATTTGCGCATTAACGCCACATTAGAGCTTTTGGAGAGCGGGGAGGAAACCGGCGGTGGTGGTACGTGGCAGGGGGCGGGGCAGGGGGCACAAACAATGGACCTATTCATAAGGCGCCAAGGTTAAACCGCTAAAAATCATTGAGCAACATCAAAAGAGCCATTGTTTTTTTTTGGCTATAAGCCAACACACACCAGAAACACAGTCACACACACACACACACACACACTGCAAGGCGTGCTAAGCCAAATGAAATGAAGTAAAGTCAAATGAATGGAGTACAGCAGCAGCAGCAACAACCACTAGAAAAAGACCAAGACGTTAAGATTTATGCCAATTGCTTTTGAGCACCTTGGCGCACCTTCCCTCCTCTCTCCCCTCCACCCCCCTGGCCACCACCCCTCCTGCTACAACCAAACACTTGCAACTCCTGTGTGACTAATGAACTGACGCAGTCTTAAGTCTTAGGAATTCGCCTTCAAATACACTCAAAAAAATATGGGAACTAAGCTGAAGGAATACAAATTTTGCTGAAAAACTTGTTTGGATTTTTGAAAAGTCCTTAAAAATAATGCATAATATTTATTTATTTATTTAAAATAAGTATATTTATTGTACATTATTTAACTATTGATTAATATTAATTATTTCAATAAATACACACTTTTTCTCAGTGTACGCCTTCAAGTCTCCGCTGCGGTTTCTTTGCTCATTTTTGGACATTTTGCGCCCGCTTTCGGCTTTTATTTAGCCATATTCCCGCCCACATCGCCTATCGCCAACGCTTCTATTAAATGAACTGTTATTTCTGCTCATTTCTTTTAACGCTTGCCAACACTGCTCCACTGCACTGTGGTCTGCCTCTGTCCCTGTCCGTCTGTCTGTCTGTCTGTCTGTCTTTCTGCCTGTCTGCCTGCTCATTAATTTCGCTTAACTTCACAAATTGCCAATTGTGCGCATTGGTCAACATTTTTGTTGTTATTCCTTTTAATGTTGCTTTTGTTTTTGTTGCTTTTGTTTTATGTTTATGTTGCTTTTGTCGTTTTGTTGGTCTACGTTTGAGTTCTGTGCAGCATTGTTCTCAACGGCTGCGTTGCTCGTATTTATTGCCAGGCCTCCCAATTTGTTTCGTATGCTGCCATTGTTATAAATAACACTGGCCCCAAAGAAAGACACATTTTCGTGTTGGCCCCATGATTTGATCATGGTTTTTGTGCCTTGACTTTTATTATATTTCGTTTTTTATACCTTAAGTTATTGTCATATTTTTATACCATGTTATTACAGTTTTATATAACGCTGACCACAGTAAATTCCTTGAACCTCTGTTTTTGGTTTTTTATTGTAAGAGATCAAACTGTAAAAAGGCCATTATTAAGCAGAATTTGGAATCATAATCGCAACTTTAGTCGATATTAGTAGTCCCTATAATATTGTATAGTACAGTATACTATAGAACAGCACAGAGTACATTTAAATATATGTGAAACCAAATCAATTTTTTATACTCATTTTTTTTCTATCTTACTTATTTATAATGATTAAAATGTTTTGCCATAAATATTTGTCCATTTTAAATGTCCTAAATGAATCTTAACTAATCCCTTTTTAACTTTCTGCTATAAAATATATTAGTTTTATAATTCCTAAGTTGCCCAGTTTTTTGACAATATTAGACTTTCCGCCTCATTTTTGTTTTGATTCCTGAGTAGCTTAAGGAAGTAAGATCCCAGCTTTAAAGAATCTTCATATTCAACTGAAAAATGAATTTTATGATTGTACTCTAGCTTATACAAGAATAATTAAAACCTCAGTCAACAAAATCTCCGATTCTCTCAATTATATAAAATAATCAGTAGAAATCCAGTTCCCTTAATTCTCTTAATTATATAATAGAACAAGAACACTTAAAAAAAAAGCGCAATACTCTCAATTATATTACAAGTTCTTCAAGCATGGATAGTGCATGGCAAATTCGTTGTTGAACTCTAAGCTCTGCCAACTGCCGGCGATTGTTGCTCCAATTGTTGTGCCGACTGTGGACACACATGAATTCTTAGTTTATAAAGTTCTGCAGCAATTGACCCGATAGCCATTTTACTGAATGTGCCAGTCGGCCCTCAGTCAACCCATCCAGCTGTGAGACAGACAGACAGACAGAGTTGATGTTGTTTGTCTGGCAAACGTTACCTGAGCCTGGGCATATAAGTGCTGCCTTCGTTTGTCTGGCCTGGTCTGGCCTGGTCTGGCCTGGACTGTGCTGGTCTGTGCTGGCCTGGTCTTGTCTGGTCTGTTAGCTGCAATAAATATTGTGACAAATTGCCATCACACGGCGAGGCAAATGGGTCTTTTATTTAGTGATGACTTTTATGTGTTGCACATGGCGTATGCGTAACATGTGCATAGAATGTGCCTTTAAGCTATGCCATGCAGCTTCACAACTTTATCTCCCTTTAATGCAATTAATTAACAACAAAATCACAAACTTTGCATTAATTAAAATTGTCTTTTGTTTTTGGTTTGGTTTACGCAGGAAATTGATAACAATAATTATGCAAGGAATAATCACATTGGCACCGTGACGGAACACAAGGAGAAACGGTTGGGCAGACCAGAGGCAGTGATCGATGCACGTCGCCAGTTCGAGGACAGGGGTATGGCATACACTAAGCGAAAATTGCGTGACCTTTACTTAATCTCTTCACCTTGCAGCGCTGGCCGAAAAGCATTTGGCGGAAATCAGTTGCGATAAATCATGCCTCTTGCCACAGAAACGTTATGTGTCCGTTGCAAGCGATCCTTCCAAGATTTACTCGCCCCACTGTACCAGTGTTTACCGTTGCGCCGAGGACTCCGGATGCTGCCCCAGACGCACGGAGATCTGTGCCCCAAAACGAAGCCACAAATTCGAGAGACGCGTTCATGTGAGTAAAAATGTTTCATATGCCTTAAAGTTGCTAGAGTCGAGAGCGCTCGACAGGGAGTTATCTCTCAGAAAAAATCGCATTGAATTAGAAAAAAACTATTCCCAAAAGTAGAAACAAAAAATTAATTCCAAAATTCAAAGCGATTTTTTTTTCCGAGTGTAGAGAAAATTCTGCACGCAGCTGTTAAATATTGAGTAGAATTGCTGCCATAACTTTGTTCAATTTGCAAATAAGCTTTTTTAAGCACTCTAGATATATAATATATACATTATTTATTTATATATATATATATATATTCATTTTACCGCCTTTTACCCATTTTTAATGAGTTCACTTTGTAAATTTTGACAACTTCCATATGCAATATAAAATGCATATCCGCTCATTTGTGTCACAGCCTACTCGTTAAATTTTGTTAAATTGCTAATTAGAAGAAAATTGTGATCATAAGCAGAGCGAGGCATGAAAATGTTGCCGGCTACACACACACACCTTGAAAATTATAATAGATAAATTAAGCACACACACAAACAATGCATAATTACATTCTCGATTTCCACATATTGAATGCTCGTTACAAAAATAATACAAGAGACAACAGAAACAACAACGACAACGGCAATAACGGGCAACAATATCATGTGGCATAAATCAGCAACAAATTGAATTATCATTGCGTCATTAAAAACTCATTTTGGGGAGCGCACAAGAGCAAAAAAAATAAACAGAAAAATATGTTTGTACAAAAGAAAAAGGTGAAACGATATAATTATGTTGCAACATGGCGCCCTCAAGCATGACCTGTGACCCCCGCCCCCACTCCAAACGACAACAATCAGAGCAATTACAGCAACAACAAAACGTGGGTGGCTGCCACAAAGAGCAGACGCGGCAAGCGTGTGGCACCGACTCTTGACAAATCGTTACAACTTTTCAAGTGCTCCAAACATGCATGCCTATAAATACATATACGTGTCTGAGCAGATTGGAGGAGTTGCTCGATTTTGTTGCTGTTGTTGGCCGAGCGCAACGATAGGAAATTAAAAATCAAATAATGATGCAAAGGGCAACGGGTGTAATGAGTATTGAATGAATAATAATAATAGGGGGCTGCTATTCATTCATCTATTCACACCCACACCCACACCTCGTTACACACACATTGTCTAACTATTCATCATTTTGGTTAGCCACAAAACTATAACTTTAATTAAGTGCAGTCTAGTCGAAACTTTTCGCATTGGGGGATTGGAATAACATTTTGTTCCCTCGACCGATCTAAATTGAGAAACTGATTTTGTGGCAATGGTTTTTCGCTTGCTATCATTTTGTTGAAAAAGAAAAGTTTTCCATTGAAACAACTTCTAACATGAAGGTTTGATTTAACGATTGATTGCACATTCAAATTAAGAGGTCAGTTTACAATTTGGCCTTGTTGCAGATAACATTTTTCAACTTGGTCTTAACTGTATAGATTTTCACAAGTAGCATCTCTATAGTCAAGGTTTGGCCTCTAATTTAATGCAGCATTTCAATTTATTATTCTCATAAACAATACCTAAGAACCTAATTAAATTTTTGGCAGTGTAAACACAAGCATTTTCAAAGGTTTTTTATTATACTTGTTTCGGTAAGTGCAAATTTATAATTTGCTTTTGGCAATGTTTTTTGCTGATATAATTAAATAATTATTTTTCATAAGGAATACCTCTAACGTCAAGGCTTAGCTTAAAGATTATAGAGCATTTATACAAGCATTTTATAAATACTACCTCTATAATCAAGACTTGGCCATAAATTGATTCTTTAAATTTAAATTAGGTTTTTCCAAATGTGTGATATAGTTGTGCCCAAAATGTATCCCATTTAGTTGCCCTTTGTCTTTCAAAACTTAATCTTAATCAAAAAGATTCTAATAAGGAATACAGATTCAGTTTTTCTCCTTCCACAACTTTGTCAAAAACTGCAAATATTCTGTCAAGGCTCTTGTCATTCCTTGGTCTCTATAATAATATTTCATTTGAGTTTAGAAACACAAACAGTTCCTGGTCCAAATGCAAATTAGTCTCATGTGAACAAATATCAAAATGATTCACCTCTAAAACTGAAATGTTTTTCCATAATAGAATAACTGTTTGTTGTTAGTTGGAAGAGTCTATCACCTGAAATACCAATACAACTTTCAGCTAGTTGAGCTCAGAGTGCATCAGTTAACACCTTGTCCACGGCTCATGCGAGAGATCTAGCCAAAAGTGCTTGCAACAAACTGAATAATTGAGTTTGACAAAAGTTGGCCAGAAGTGCATGTAGGCCAGGTTAACCCTCAAGTGCTTCATATAGTAAATTAGTCGAGCACTGGGCCAAGTTCTGTGCACTTAACTATCTCTTCAACCCCCTCCTTTTCTCTCCGCTCCGACAACTGTCGAATGTGCTCCAACTATGTGTTGAATAATTTTTGCAAAATCTGCAACTGTCTGCAACTTTTTTATTTTATTTTGTTGTTGTTGTTGTTGTTGTCGGCCACTGAAAGTTGGCGCTGAAAGTTTTGTGTCTGCTGCATCCGCTGCAACATTCCCATTGCTCATAACACGCAGGCCAAAGCCAACAACTGGGCTTTGGGGAGCTACCCCTTCTGTACACTTTCTGCTATGCACTGAGAGAAAAATATGCTCAATGCTTTATGAGAAAGACAACTTTACTTATTTTTATCACCTTAAGCCTATCAAAAATTAATATTCTAGTGCTCGTATTTTTCTTCGAGTGTAACTTCTTGCACTCCATTTGCTGTTACCTGTTTACGCGCCGGTATTTGGTGGCTGCTTGGGAATTACTAGCGAAATTGCATTACGCAGCGGATGTGTCACGATGTGCCACAGCGGCACCCCTCACACACACACTCGAACACACGAACACACACACACACACACGAACGCACACCCCCGCTCAGAGTTTAATAAGCAATATTAATGTGAACAAGTCTGCAAGCTGATTATGCATGACGATGCCTGCAAGCAGTGCAGTGAATCGTGCCACATTTTGTGGCAAATTAATTAAACGTTCGACGAAAAGGACAACAATGGACAAAGGACGGACAACGGGCGAGTCTTGTGCCTGTCAGCCAACTGACTTTTACTTTGCATATTTTGTTCAGGTGGGCGAGAAACTGTCTTCCATCTCTCTCCTTCTCTATCTCTCTCTCCCCCTCTCTCTCTATCTCTCTCTCTTTCTGTGTCTGGACCCCAATTGAAACTGCTCTTTTTTTGTGTTGGCGTTTGGCTTTCACGTTCAGCTTTTCTAGTCGCAACTTCTTCGGGTGAAAGTAATCACAACTATATACCCCTCTCTCTCTCTACCTCTTTCTCCTGCTCCCCCTCTCTCCATGCCTGTCTGTCGCTGTGTTGTGGGTGCATTGAACCCAGAACTCAGGCAAAGGCGTCATAAATCTCGCTGCGCATATAACATGTGCCTGGGCCTCGACTTCGGCTGCAGCCTGCCAGTTTTGTGTAGTCTCCAAAGCGCCGAGGTCATTGAACTCTTTTTTGCACTGGCCAACAATGCAGAGTGCATATATACATATAACCCCTTCGCCTCCTCCACTCCCAAACCCTTGCCTCGTCTTGCGCATCTACCTACGAAAAATTTGCGCAACATAAATTATGTTTTGTAAGAATGTGTATTTTTTTTGTTGCTGCCGGGTTGCAACTCTGTCAGGCTCGTGTCCACTTCCCCTCTGCCCACGCCCTCTCTGACTCCTGCTTGTTCCTGGCTGCCAGGCTTCTCAAGTTCTCTGTTTGTTCTGCCACTTGACACCTCTCTCGATGACAGCCGCTGAGCTGAGCTGCGTTGTGTTGTGGCTTGTATGTTTAAACTTTGGCAGATACAACTTCCAGCCACACACCGCCCCCTACCGGTCTCCCGCCTCCTTGCAACACCTGCTTCTGGCCACAGCTATTTTTTAATGCTTTATGGAGACATCCAGCAAATGGGAGTTCGTGTTTTAATCTCTTCTTCGATTTTTTTTGCTTTGTTCAAGCTGACAACAAACATTTTCGCACACTTGCAATTCTTTTGAGCCCCATAGAACATTTTTGACAGCTCTTTAACCTATTATTAATTTTATATTTTCTTTGGAATTTTCTAGAAGATTTTGTAATTTCCTAAAATTAGAGTTGCCTCACCTCTTAACTCGATTTTTTTTAAGCTATTAGTAGTAGCGATTATAACTACTAAACAATGCTCTAGACAGCTCGACTAAAAGATATCCTGCACACAGCTGTTAATAACACACTGGACATTCTGATTGTATATTATTTAATACAAAACATATTTTGAAAATCAGTTAAATCTGTTATTCGATTATTATCGATTTTCAGAAAGCGAAAAAAAAATATGACAAGCATTAAAAAAATGATTGTGATTTAGAAAAATCGGTATGAAAAAGGTTAAGTTGAAGACTTATATGAAGAATATATATGAGATGCTTTCCTCTAGATTAACTTTTGATTGTCTACTTTTAGACAAGTTAATTTCCCATTTCCAATCCCATTTAGAGTATACAGAATTCGACTTGGCAAAACTCGAGTCTGCTTTTTTGCTGCTGCCAAGTTGCCGCCTTAAAATTGCTAAAACTTCCGCTAGACTTTCGTGGAAGCCTTCGCCCTGGCATCATCTCTGTGGTTTTGCCTAACTTTAATTGGATAATTAAGCGCTGCTCTGCCAAGTGTGTGAGTGGGCGTTTTGTGGGCGTGGCATTTCTTACGGGTTATCCTTTTTTTCTTTGCCCTTCAGCAACTCTGGCGCGAGTGTGTTGAAAACTTTATTTGCTGTCAGCAAGCGCAGCATAAATATATTAAAATTGAAAGCGCTTTCATAAGTGAAGTGCCGCAAAAGGGTGAAAGGGGGGAAAGAGGTGGGGGAAAGGAATTTTCTCCAGCTTATCTGTGGCTACATTAAAGTGTGGCAAGCACACGTAATTATAACCAACGCAAATCTCTTTGAAAATGGAATTTTGCTTGAAGGTTTTATTTTTCAGGCAGTTTTTTGAAACTGCATTTGAGTGAGAAATGAAAGTGTTGAAAATATTTGAAATATAAAAGTTAATTTTCATTTGCAAGGCAAACACAAAGTTGATTTCAATGTGTCTAATACTTTGTTTGCTCAGATTTAAGCTCTTTATTTAAACATTCCATTTTGGCCATCCATTCCAACTACATATGGGAAATGTTGGAATTTTTGCTTGCAGTTCATGTTTTATATATTTATTACACTCTGAAAAAATTTGATTACTTCTTTGTGAATTTTGAAAAGAATTCCTTTTTATTTCCCATTTTAGATAATTTTGTGTTTTATTCTTTATAAAAGAAAAGGATTTTTAAGACAGTTTTAGGACAATTTTCATTTTATGCCTATTTCCCACACATCATTGTATTATTTTTCTGAGTGTAGGCCCACATTTCTTTTGTTCTGTTAGCATTTGGAACACTCTCATATTAAGTATGAGTGATTTAGACAAACATAAGCTAAAGGTTCCTGTGCAATTCCTAAAACTATTTTCTCTTGTATTTTTACTCGTTTCCCTTGCAATTCTGCACGGCTTGGCTCTTAGCCTCTTGAGCACAACATCTCTATTATTTTGTAGCACAAAATCTGGCACTGTCAAGTGGTGTAAATGGCATAAATGCCCCGCTCACAATACTCTATATAGAATTGCACCACATTTAATATGCTTGGCTTGAGTCCTTGCCTTGGGTCCTTGTGTAGTCTCTTGAGTGCCACACAGCTCGTGTCCCTCTACAGAAGCAATAACTGACTAATTGCTTGAGTTCAAAGTGCACACTTCTTGCACACACACACACACACACACAAGCACACACAGCACACACAAGCAGTCACAGCACACACGCACAACAAACATACACACCACACACATTTGCATACATGCGGCAAGCTATGCTCAATTAAGGGCAGGGTCTAAAGTAACGCCATCTTGAAAAACTAAATACCAACCCTACACCCTACACCTCATACACTCACACACACATACACACAGCAAACTATTTATATGTATTTATGGCTCGGCATATATATCATGTTCAGTACACGAGACTCGAGAATTTCACAGCAATTTTCGATGCGGTTGCAACAACGACAACAAGAACGTTGCAACAACAAACAACTAGAAAATAACATCAACAACAGCAACTAGAATGTTGAAAGTAACTGCAGCAGCACTTTGCACTTCCGTTTCCGGCAATTATTGTGCTCAGCAAGCTCAGTAAGCATTTCTTTCCCTTTGCCATAGCACAATTTTCTTGAATTTTATGTTTTACAAAAGCACACACACTTACACACACACGCACACACACACTTAAACACACTCACACACAAAAGTGGGCGTTGAGCGACATGTTTGAGCTTGAACAACTTTTTCAATTCGTGGCATATTGAAAAATTTGCATAAACATTTCCCGTGTCAACACCCCAGGAAAAGATAAAGCTTAATCGCAATTTTCAGTTTTCATCTTAAAAGTTTAACAATTCTTCAATTTTCTGCTCTTCTGCGTCGCATCCAAAGCTTAGCAGTTCAGCAGAGAACACATTTTCCCCATTTTCCCCATTTTCCGCACATCATTTGACTGCTTGATTTGAGACAAGCTGAAAGCTAAAGCTAAAGCTACAGCTACAGTTACAGCTACAGCTACAGCTATTTACTTAGTTTGATTAATAGCCTCGCTTGTAATTTTAATTAAACGAATCGCGCTTAATTTATGCAATTCATACAGCATTTCATCATTTTGCACTTGTCATGCAACACAAACTCGCCACAACTCAGACTCAAACTCAAACTCAAACGCAACTCAGACAACATTTCGCAATAAGCGAAACAGAAGCATTTAAAGTCGTCGCCTAATGCTTAACGCCAGTGGCTTAGTACAGATAAATTGAAGAGGGGCACAAATCTATAATTGGTTTTATATTTTTATTTTATGTAACTAACTATTAAGATATGCATAAATTAGGGGCACGAAGAAAGTTTTCAAGAGAAAACTCCAACTTACTATTTATTGGACTTGAAATTTGTGATTGGTCTTCGATATTTATTTGACTTAAGATATGCATTTCAAGCAGGAAACCTACTAGAAAGCGTTTTTGAAATGTGCGATAGATCTCAACAACTTTCAATCCATTTCCTTATTTTATTTAAGATCTGTCTGTGTACCTCTCTGAGAACCTACGGAAATATTCTTAAAATTTGCTATAGACATAAGAAACTTAGTTTGTATCATTATTTATTATCTTAAAATCATCAAATAGTCTTAATTCAAGCAAATATAACATAAATCTGTTTATATCAAGTACATGATTCCATATAGACTAAGCTCCAACTAAAGCAGCCCCAGTCAAAGCAGAGCCCCCCTTGAAATCTGTGCTGACAGCGCCCGTTTCAGTTACAAATAGCAAACTGACAGCTGACAACTCATTTAGCATTACAAGAGCTATGGCAATCAGAATAACAATGACGACAACTTTGATGAGCAGTCAGCTTAGGGAGAACTCAGCACACACTCCACACACACTCCGCACATACCGCACACACACACGGCACACACAGATAATGTTGAATTTATTGGAACTTTGGCATAACAATTTCCATATGCAAATTGCGCTGGCATAATTAACTCGGTCAGCTTGTCATCGAGACAGCATGTGCGAGAATGTGTGTGTGTGTATGTGTGTGTGTGTTTATATCTGTGTGTCTTATGCAAAGCACTTGCATATTAAGAGCCAATTAAATGAGGAAACTAAGCAAACACAAACCTGCCCAATCAACATAGACTTTAACACTTGACTTCCCCTCTTCTTCCTTTTTCCCGCTCGCCCGCAGGTGAAGGGACCTAATGACAGACGTTCCACGGTGGAGACATTGATCCTTGTCAATCACACTGAATGCCACTGCATCGAGCGTAGCAACTATTATGCCGAGGGAGCGATGCAATCCAATAATCCCGTCCTGTTGCAACGTGCCACAATTATGAACTGCAATTGTCCGGCGCCCTTCGAGAAGATCCTCCAGGATAATGGACAGTGTCGCTGCGACTGCTCCTCGGGCAACGATGGCTGCGAATTCCTCAAGAGCGGACGCGAACACTTCTCCATGAAAACTCGCAAGTGAGTGCAGAATTTCAGTATTGGCAATAAGTTATAATATTGTAATATTGCCTGGCAATAAATATAGTTTTTTTTTTAAGATTCGACATTTACAATTATTTTAGATAGTAATTAGATTAGTAATTAATCGATAAACAGGTGCATAAAATCGATTACAAAAGGTAAACACAAAAACTAATTCGTTACTATCTAATCTGTAATTTGTAATCCACAACAGGTGCATACAACATGGTAACTGCAAGCCGCCCACCTGTCAGTATGGGGAGTATATGAAGAAGCACGGAAGTTGCCCCCAGCAGGAGCAGCTGACCCAACGCCAGCAGTTGAGCTACAATACTTTGTCGTAAATGAAGTAGACGCCGGATAGAACCGAACAGGAAGCGGAACTTAAGTATTAGTCTAAGAGCTGTTTAACAAAATGTGGAATCAGACAAGAGTAACGATTCGAATTCGTTTCAGCTGCCTGGCGATTGAGTAAAGAAAGAGATAGAAAGCTATAAAGAGAGAGGGGGAGAGAGAGAGAGGTGAATTTAGTTGCATATCCTACCCGAATACGAGAAACATATATCCGCTGATCGAAATAAGCTAATCAATTAGCTAACACACATTTTTTGCCCCTAACAGATCATCTTAAATAGCTGTAAAAATATACAAAAAAATATATAAAACGACTTTTAAATTAGCATTGTTCATTGCAGTTGAAATAGAGAATTCAACTTTGGCCAGCCGAAGATGTAATACTCTTACTAAATGTATTATTCATCGAATATATAGTAGTCCGATCCAGTCGCATATTAATATATATCTACCCAAAAGAGATTGCTTAACGAACAGAAATGTTTCATAGATCAGATATATATATACACATATATACTTAATGGCATCGAATATATTTCCATCCAGGCGATACACAGTTGTAATACCCACTGTAAGGGTATCCAAACGAATGCATATTATTATAATACCAATTAAAAACAAAAAAGCAAACTCAATAAGTCTATAAAATTGTATGTAAGCAAAAATATTCCAAAATATAAATTGACTGCGTTTTAGTTTAAACTTACTAATGTTATGTTATTTAATTATAAAAACGAAACACAAAACAAAACAAACATTATATTATTAGCAATTTTAAACATACTATATACACACACACAAACAAAAAGAAGTAAAAACTAACACTCGAAAACCCAAACTCGAAACTGCTCAGAACTCAGCAAAACAGATGCATTTGGTGAGGAAAGCAGCAAGATAAGCATTTGGTATTAATGAAATACCAATCTGAGGAGAGCAGCAAGATAAGCATTTGGTATTAATTAAATACCAATCTGAGGAAAGCAGCAAGATAAGCATTTGGTATTAATTAAATACCAATCTGAGGAAAGCAGCAAGATAAGCATTTGGTATTAATTAAATACCAATCTGAGGAGAGCAGCAAGATAAGCATTTGATATTAATTAAATACCAATCTGAGGAGAGCAGCAAGATAAGCATTTGGTATTAATTAAATACCAATCTGAGGAAAGCAGCAAGATAAGCATTTGGTATTAATTAAATACCAATCTGAGGAAAGCAGCAAGATAAGCATTTGGTATTAATTAAATACTAACTCGTATACATTATTAATAAAATATTTTTAATTTCTAGTCAAAGTTTTTTGTACATGATTTGTCTCAATTCCTTCGAGTTGGCCTAGGCAAAGAAAAAACCTCTTTGGTCAGCAAAAATCTTTATATATGTATATATATATATAGAAGGAACTATCATATAAACAATTAAAATACATACGTATATCGGACTGCCCTTACTGTCATTCTACACCACTCTCTGCAAAGAAAAGAAAACCAAAACATTTAAATATATATTACAAATTTGATATTAATTCAAAAGCCATTAAACATAACACAAATAAAAACCCACCAACAACAACAACAACAACTGCAACAGCAACAACTGCAACAAAGACAACAAATTTGAATTCGGGTTTAGATTGATGATTTTTATGCATTTTTATCATCTGTAGATTTTAATTCCTAATTTTAGTTTCAGTCGCGTTTTTTCCCCAAAATTAATTCTTCTCAAAATTGAGTTGTGAAAATTGAAACAATTGGCAATAATTGCAATTGCAAAAGCAATTTATGTTTTAGATATACTTAAAATAGTGATTAAATTGTAAATGATTTCGTATATTAAGTTAAATCGCACAAAAATCCATTGCCTAAGCCAGGGAAATCAATAATCGAAACTGAGTTCTAATCGATTCACAGTCAAAGTTGAATTTCGATTCGTTAACGGATCCGGAACTAGTTCTATTGCCAGTTTCAATTCCGTTTTGATTCCCGGCCTAAAACAATTTATTCATTATTCAACCGCACACTCATTAATCCTAATACAATCCAAAAAGTGGAAAATACAAAACTAACATTATAAATTCATTTAAAAATCAATTAAATTTACTGGCACAACAATTAGCCATTATTTCGCACATACTCACATGTCATTTGCCATCATTTATTAGCCATTTATTTATATTTATTCAACACGCACATACACACAAAAAAACTGGCACTTAAATGAGCATAAATATTGCAAATTGTTCGTATTGTTTATAAATGTTATAATAGAAAATATATTCGATGCAGAAAGAAACAAAAAAACGAAAACAAAAACAAAAACCAAACATTTCAAAATGATTTTATTTCTAACTTTAGCATAAATTTTAATGTATTGTATAATAAAACAAAACAAAACAAAACACTGATAAATGAATGCAAAACAACAACAACAACAAAAACAAAAACAAAAAACATTTAAGAGCATCAAGCAAACCCTACTTATAAATAATTGAACAAATTATTATTACTATGCGAAAATCCAAATAAATATGATGAAAATAAAATACAAAAAAAACAAAAACAAAAACAATATTAATGATGTTTTACTAATAATAATTAATATTTTATATATTTTATTTATAACTTTGACATGAGAATCGAGTCGGAAGAAGTACTCTTGACAAAGTTATAGCTGTGAAATGTGTCCACTAGTCCCGAGAAGCACTTTTTGAGGCTGTAATTTTAGAATGGAAGTCGAGCCACAATCGCCATCCGAATTTTTTATGTAGTATAATTCAAGAGGATAAAACATGTTTAAAATTTGTGAGCCATCCACTTAACGTTTTTAAGGAGGGGTAATAAGTATGGACATGAAACTCGAGTCAGAATCCCGTTTTCAACGTGGAATTAAGTATTATTTTGGAGGTCAAACCATGACTCAAAAATCTGATTAATAATTATTTATTATAATAAAAAAAAAAAATAATAATAATAATTACAACAATAACAGCAATAAACAAAATAATAATAATAACAATTACAATAAAAATAATAATATAATAAATATAATATTATAAGAATAATTTTAAAATCATATTTATCGATTTTCAGCTTCAGTTGGCAAGCGCCACCTGTCGTCCACTTTGTGGAGCAAATACTATTACTTACATGATTAATATTATTTCCTTCTCTGCCTAACACAGTCTTTCTATCTCTGTCTGTATCTCTGTCTCTATATCTGTCTCTATCTCTGTCTCCATCTCTGTCTCTATATCTGTCTGTATATCTTGTTTGTTCCGAGCTAATGCTTATGATGATGGCTGAGCACCTGGAAGAACTTCTAATGAAAATGCATAACAAATCGCTTAGCTGTTAACCCATTTTCACACACACAGCCGCAAGGCGAAAAATAACACACGCAGCTCACGTAGTGACCACAAATACACACGCACACACACACCCACACACACACCCACACACACACACACACACAGACACAAATAAACGTTGTGGTTTGAGCATTATGATCTAAAATTTATAGAATTTATAAACAGGCGGCGTAACCCAAAAGGGTTAACGATGATGATGATGATGATGGCGCCCCCTGGCGGCCAAGAGGCCAAGGCAACCAACAACCTCCAGTTAACTGTGCAATTAGAGAAAGATAGAGAGGGAGATAGAGAGTGAAAGAGACAGAGAGAGAGTTAATAATAACAATTAAAGTCGCAATGGAGAAATGTTTGAATTCTCCTGTGAAATCCATTCGATTTTTGTAAGCGAAATCACGCGAAAATACAAACAGCAGCAAGGGGCGTTAAGTGGGCGTGGCAAAAGGATCAGTGCACAAATTAAAACCGCACACGCACACACAGAGAGAGAGATGGACAGAGAAGGAAAAAGAGAGAGATGGAGAGAGAAATGCAGGCTGAAATACTGCACAAGCAGCAGCAAACAGCAAGTGGGCGTGGCAGGGGCGGGGGGCAGCAATGATGCTTGCCCACGATATGCCTGCATAATTAATTCCCCTGCACGCCCACAAACAGAGGCACATTGGCAACGAGGGCGCTAAGGGGCGGGGGGTGTGTCAGAAATACAGGTGGCAGTTGAAATGCCGACAAACAGCAAATGCCGCAGCGCTTAAATTGAAACTCTCGCACGCACACACGCACACACACACACACACAGTCAGACAGAAATTTACATAGAGCAGCAGAGTTGCGCCCCTTTTCCCACACTTTCCCCCCTGTCCGCGTTGCGGGCGCTTAATTTCCCGTCAGCAACTTTTTG